>JAQJVL010000001.1:14674815-14772315 GCA_035578905.1 Stictocephala bisonia
TTTTAATAAGAATAAGATTTATCCTAGTTTTTTTTTTTTTTTTTTTTTTTTATTTTAATAAAAATCATTTCAGGATGGTTCATTTTGCAAAGTGAATACCATCTGGACTACATTTACAATAATCATATTATATTTATAAAACATAATTTGGAATTTCCAACCCATTTTAAATAAACTGAACAGTATTGTAGGACGCAGGAGTTATTCTTTTTTTTATTTTCAGAAAATCATTTTTAAAGTTATCATGTAAAGTAAAATATTTGGAACCTTTGCCTCTAAACAGCTGTTCCGTCCGATATAGGCTCAATTATTGTCTTAATATTTCATAAACAGCTATTTTCAAGTCCTTTTATGAAGCTGACTATTTAATTATCCTGGAGGGATAAATTAAAAAAACTTTTATATGGTAAAAAAATATATAATATGTAAAATACATTAAGGTGGATCATAATAAATATAATATTTTATGACAAATTGCTTGTTGTTTGCTACGGAATTTTTTAAAGCGAGAAATTCCCTTTATTAGCAAAATTGTGTTTATGGGAATAATAGGCTGAAATAATCATTAATTGAAATGAAATGATCCTTGAAGTTTTTTCTTTCTATTTCGTTAGTGCCATAGTAACTGTTTCTACAATTAATGATTTAGAAATTCAATTGAAAGGAACTAAGTTCAGTACAGGCAAAAATGGGACTGATCAATTTCCAAAATTCAAAATTTAATTTGATACTCTATAATGGACAAAATGATTATTTACATCACTGCTGGCATTTTTGATTTTCACTTCTTCATAAATGTTAAGCTTATGGTGTTTTACACGTAAAAATCAGTAAATTACAAAATGTTCTTTATTCAATATAAATTATTACGTGCCAGATTACATGAACAACAGTTGATTTGTTTTTTACGTCAAATATTAGTTCATTTAAAAATTAAAAAAGATTTAAATTACTAAACTACTAAATATTCAGTTTTTTAGAACAACCTCATATTTTACTGGTCTTCTTAATTATTCATAAATGAATGAATTTGATGGTTGGAAGACTTAATCAAAAACAAAGAGTTCACATTACACTTAAATCAAATTAGGATTTCAGCCCATAATCTCATGGAAAAAATTATCTTTGAACCATTTTGTATTGTTATTTGAAACCAAGTGTTTGACATAACTAAATGTACACCACTAAACCAGTGTAATTATTTTCTTGTTCCGCTCTATCACGTACAATTCTATGACTTTTCACTCCAAAAAAGTTTGTAATTTATTCTTTAACATTCAATGCCAATTCTATCAAATTTTGGTGACCATTAGAAGTGTGTTTAGAGCCACAGTAAGAAAATTATAAGCGTCATTTTTAGATTCATTTTGAGAAATTCCAATTTATTAGTATTTTTACCAAGCTATTATCATTACTCAATAGATCTTTAAATTGCTTCAGAAAATGTCTATGCTTCAACTATCAACTATTTTATAGTATCTTGGTTTAAAAGTGTTTCCCTAAGTCTGCATATAAAGCTCCAAATGCAATTACGAATACTAAAACACTGTTTTTTTTTGTTTATTTTTTTTTTTACTGACCCAAACGGGCTGTATTTTCTTGTTTTAGTTTGAAAAATTTCAAATAATTTAATTTTAATTTTTTAACACAGTAAATTCTTTACGTCATATTAGTCTCGACAGGAAAAGGTTGACTTTATTAAATATATAATTTTAATCAGTCCTTTAATTACATGTAAGTTCATAACTAATATAAAAATCCATTATTTATTTTCCGATACTGGACATGAATGTTTTCTTGAACATTACTATAAAGTTTTAAATTGTGTTCTCGTCAATTTAACTACTATAACCATTAATCTTTCACCATTTCACCGGCGTGGTGGCTCAGTGGCTAAGGCTTCGGACTTCGGAGGGTATGGTCCAAGGTTCGAATCCCCCATGAGCCAAATATCGGTACTTCACTCATTGAATAAAGTTCACTCACACACTTGCAGCTCATATGAACTGGCGAGTGAAATTTACTAGAAAAAATGGCACAGACTTATTTCACTCCTTGAATTTATTCTCATATTTTGGCACCAGATTATAGCTGTAAAAACTCAATACAAACTAAAACCTTTTTACGAGACATATTTTATGACTGGAAAAACTAAAACTGTGTAAAACAATGAATCACTAAAGTAACATAACATGGTGTACTAGTATTCACAATTAATTTGTTAAATTGAATTATATAGCTAAATGAATTTCTTGACACCTAGGCATAACAATTTTACAGAAACATACAAAGTAACTCAAATATTTATATGCATACAGACATGTATTTATATAAATATTATGGCAGAAAGTTCCTATGACGATACTATTAATGCAACAATATGCAATCAACAAATTTTATTTTTTGGTAACAAATTATTTTATAATTTTATGAGAATGAAATCTAAAATTTGAAAGTGTTTACTCTTTCAAATTTAAATATGGGATAACAGAGCGTATATAAATCTAAAACTATTTTATAACCAAATCTTTTTTAAAGAATTATTTCTAAAACTAAAATCTATGTGATAGTAATTGATTACTTGAGTAAGGGACACCATATGTAACATTATAGATGTCAACCTCACTAAATACCATCAGGGTCTAAAACGTCCAGTACCTCCTACAGTTTAATAACATATAGAAATGTATATTTAACTGGTGCAACACTACCTAAAATACCAAAAATAGGTGACGGTATTTAGGCTATATTTTAACTTTATTTATTTATTGGTATTTGAAAAGAACCATTTTACATACAAATTATATAGTTAAACTTTTTGTAAATAATATCAACCATTATAACAGACACATTATCAAAAAACAAAGCTGACAACGGTATATCATATTTATATGAACATTAAAAATACTAACATCAGTAATGAGTTGTTCACAGTAGGCCCAGCTGGAAAGTAAAATTACAATATTAAAAAATATATAACTCTAATATCGCCAATATAATTAAAACCACTAATAAAGAATAATTCCAAAGAACAGAAAAGTATAAAAAAATGCAAATATAAACCTCCAACAGGAACAATGTAATGTAAATAATATAGATAATAATCATAATACTGCGTAAAGACAGCATAAAAGTTAAAGATCGTCTTATTTTACTAGGCGAAGTTAGGGCTAAGAAGCCCTCTCTAACACTTAACCACCCACCCGTCCATACACGAACTATTATACTGGCCCACCCACCCACTTACACACGTACTATTATATTAACCCACCCGCCCATACCAGTACTATTATATTGGCCCACCCACCCGCCCATACCAGTACTATTATACTGGAATACACGTACTATTATATTGACCCACCCACCCGCCCATACACGTAATATTACATTGACCCACCAGCCCACCCTTACACGTACTATTACACTGACCCACCCACTGCCCATACACGTACTATTACATTGCCCCACCCACCCACCAATACACGTACTATTACATTGACCCACCCACCCCGGCCATACACGTACTATTACATTGCCCCACCCACCCGCACATACAGTATTATTACATTGGGTGGGTTTAATTTATAATTAATAACATTATAAATTAAACGTTAATGAAACAATCTGCAGAGACATGAAAAACAATTATTACTAAAACAAGTTGCTTAATAAGATAACAACAACACTGTGACATTTTTTAATACTTCTATAGAATGGCTAAAGTCCTAAGGGTGACTTCCGAACCACCACCAGTGACTGGGCAGGCGGGCTGCGTGTAAGGACGGGATCGCTCAGACGGGGACAGCCACGCTCAATGTTGCTTGACTCCGTTATCTTGCGATAACGTCGGAACCCTCCGGTCAAGGCCAATGGCAAGGTATACTGTGTGTCAACATACACATAAAGTGTGTATGCTGAGTAGTCAACTACTCATTCGCTACAAGAATATAACTAAATATAAATAATATAATAACATTATAAATTAAACGTTAATGAAACAATCTGCAGTGACATGAAAAACAATTATTACTAAAACAAGTTGCTTAATAAGATAACAACAACACTGTGATATTTTTCAATGCTTCTATAGAATGGCTAAAGAAATCAATGACAGAACATAAATGTTGGCGGGAACGTGTGTCATCACGCTATATCTTTTAATCATACTCCAAAAATCCATCCTCAACATCATCATCTTTAGTTATTCACCTCTTAGCTCTTCTGGCATCTTTATGTTAGTTTGAAAATGTTGCAAATTCAAAATCTGTATATTTATAGAGTTCTAAAATAGTTGTTTGTTAGAATTTCTGGTTTTCCTGTACATGGTGTTAAGTTATAAAACTTTAGACCCTTAATATCTGAAGTTCCAATAGCAAATATAAGGGGACCCCGAATGCCATTTAAACCTAATGTTAGCTATAAAGCAGATATCTCTGTAAAAACGTGACCTAGAGCTCTAATTCTTTTTGTTTGAAAGAATGACCTTTTATATAGGCCCATACACAGGGGATTTTTTTTATTTTTAAGGAAAAAATTTATAATTTTTTAAAAAAATAGTAGTTTTAAGTATAAAATTTTGAATACAAAAATATTTTTATTTTTGTTTGTAATACAAGTAAATCAAAAATCCTGTGTATGGACCTAGAATTTTGTCTTATGTATGAGCCCTCAAAATTTGGTAAGGATATCTCAAATGGTTACCAAGATATTTTCTGTCAAAAATGAAAAAACCCAACTTTCGGAAAATGCAAAAAAACTAAAAAATTAACAACATAGTAAAGTTTACTTAAAACTAGTGAAGCCCAGCACCATAAGAAGGGTTGACTGGGTTTTCCTCTGCCTCATACATATCTTCTAGCTCTTGGCAAGGGTTCTTTGTTGGCAGATTTTTTTTCCAATTCCAACGCTGCCTTGTCAGATTGTCGGATACACTCAGAGTCTTCTCGTTTTATGGATTCTATACAATATTGGCCTACCTTCAATCCTAAATGCTCTAATAGTTTGCATTTACTCACGTAACCATCATTGAAAGGACAAAACTGCCTTATATGTTCCAAATTTCAGGATTTGCAGGGTTACAAATGTCCGTTTGGGAATCCGAGTCCAGATCAAATTGTTCAGTGATTCATTTGGATTCTGTGACTTGCCTGACAAACATTTCTTTAGTAAGTCTGGGTGTGATAAACTCTGGAATATGTGTTTGATTTCCAACATGATTGGTTCTGGTAGATGGAAGTGCTTAGTATGGTCATAGTCTTCTATGGTCATAGAAACTCTATACTATATAGAGTGTCATATATCAGTGGAAAGAGGAGATTCTAAGGTTTAATTTATAATAAAAATCCCAAAAACGTAAAAAAAAATTTGTTTTGCTTTTAGGGTCCCCTTAACTGCTTTTTACCACGTTTACACATATAATGCACCTCACTTTTACAATATCATTTCGCTACGTATTAAAATATAACTTCATTCAAACCTTTTTTAAAACAACTTAAGTCTTACCTTCTTACAGTAAAAAACATGGAACAGATTTTAAGTATAGTACATTTATTTAGATTTTATTATTTTATCTTTCCTGGCATTTGTTATTTCACTAAATCTTTGATTAGTTAACTTAATTAAATATTATATACATGTTTACATATTCCTTTGCACTGTTATTTTATTTTGTTATATTCATAAGAACTACGTAATATTTTATGGCGCTAAGATTTTTCATGTCATAGCCTATTTCATTTCTAGATATTGTAAACATATTATTTATTACTTTTCTTTCTAAAATTATTCAATTTCAATTTTATTTTCTAATACTTTATTTCATGTTCAATTTTTTCTAAACATGCTTTTTATATTAATTATATGTAGCAGTTATTTACTTATTAATATCTACCATAACTACAGGTACCATAAAATGTACCACTGTTCCAGTTTCTTTTTTTTTTTTTTTATTAATTCAAATGTTTTGATGGCCACTCCAAACTGATTGTATTACCTATTCCAAAAATATTAAGTTTGATTAAGTAATAGCATTATTTTTATTTTAAATCATTATGTTGTTATTTTATTATTTTAGAAGTTAAAACATATGCTTATATAAACTGTACATATATGTGTAATCAATGTATGTGGATTAAAGTTTCTTACGAATTTTTATAATTATTTACTAGTTATATTTCGAAGATTTTATTTTTATCTTTTATCTCAACGATGGCTCCTTGAACCACCTTAAACAAAATGATATATCAAAAGAAAGGTGAAATATTATTTGAGAAAACATGACGATGGTGTTTTATCTACAAAGTAAACCATTATTAATTAAATCAATAGTCGGTGACCAAATCTTAAACTACCTAACTTGTAAAAAAATATAAATTAACAACACTGTAGAAACACTTTAAACTAAAGAAAGTTATGAATGGTCCAGTGCACACTACGTACATTCCACCAACAAAGCCGTTTTTGAGGGGAGCGTGAGAAAGCAGCCTTCCATATTATTTATGAGCAATAAATATTTGTTATTAAAAACGTATTTGGTTCGGAGAGATTTATTTTATCCCTAGAGTTAAGGGGCCTCCCTTCAGGGTTTAAACAAGACTGAAGCAGCAATACGTTTTCTGGATACACACTCTCCTCTACCCAATATTTTGAATTCAACATATAGTTTTTACATATTTTATTTATAATATTATATTTTATACTAGGAGTGTTTTGAAGTTACAATTACTTTTAGATACAAACGTTGTATATATTCTTTGGAATTTTTTTCGCAAGTGAGTGGGCTGTAAAGGAATTTTAGCACTTAGAGCTCAAATTATAGTCTAAAATATAATACTTTTCATTTTAAAAAATTATTCTAATATTTCGGTTTGGCTAGACATTATTTCCAACTAAAAAATAACATTTATTTTCCATTATTGTCCTCCCCCATACACATCCAGTATTTCTCATCCCGGAAAAAGTAATTTTTGTTCTTAAAAGCGCAAAAAACGTGGAAGAGTTAACAGAACTAACCTATGACTTATTTAATTACGTAACTAAAAATACTACATTGCGTATTTTCAATGACACTTATGTTTACCAAATATTACGGAGCTCTGTTTCTCAATTATATTTGCGAATTATAAATTTCTTATATTGATACCAGTATTATACTACCGACTTGAAAAAAGTGGAGTGCTACCAATGCTAACTGATAATGATTTCACATATATATAAACACTTTATAATATGATTATGAATATATATAATATAGATTATGGAAGATTCGCCACTTTTTTAATCTGGTAAAGGAAATATTAATGAGTTGGTATATTGAAAAGAAAACGAAGAAATTACGTATAAGATATACATTATCAATCGACTTTATTATATGGAACGGAAACGTGGAAATTGAAAAAGGTGATTTAAACAGATTGCAGAAGCAGACATGAGATTTTTAAGAGGAAAATCTAGAATGCTAGTAAAATGGATATAATCAAGGAATGAAATGACCAGAAAATGAGTTTATGTAGTGTCACATACAATGAAAAGAAGAATACTGTGGATGGGGCATGTGAAGAGGATAGGAAGTGATAGATTGCCAAGGATAGCCCTGGAGAAAGAGAAAAGAGGAAGAAGACTGTGAGGAATACTGAGAGGAAGGATGTGGAGAGATGAGCAATACAGAAAAGACAAGTGCGGGAACGGGAACATGAATGGAGGAGCTGTGTAAGGCGACCCGTAAAAATGCACACGTCAACGGAAGATGATAATGATGATGATGACGATATATGAGGAATAATCATATTTTTTTTGTATATTGTGCTTCTTTTTCAATATAAAACTGTTTTAAGTTATAAATATTTTATTATTATTTATTAATTCATAAGCCGCCGATCGTCAAGATATGGGCGAATATGGATTTCGAATGAGTGAAGGTGAGCGAATGTAGTCATTGTTACAAACTAAGGCCAACTATTCCTTAGAAAGTGTCATTAATTAATAGCCCAATGACAAATGAACAGCCGGTGATTATCAGCTGATCCTTCTCAAAATGTATTGACTCTGATTGGGATCGAACTGAGAACCTTAAGCACATGAAGCTGGGATTGAACCAACTACGCTACCGACCAATTTTATAGTAAACACCCCATATAGCAAATATTATTACATCCTGTTCCCATATTTATCGACGTTAAAAAAACATGATGGTCAGTACTACATGTATATATTAAATTTATATAAGTTAATTTTCTTTTTAACTGATATTACATGCAAATAGTTGTCTGAACCGTCTAGTTAACCAATAAGTAGCAATAGGTTAATAAATAGAAAAAAGCAAAAAAATAGGTTTCCTTGTCTAAATAAAAAGTTTCCATATCCAAAAATTGATCATTTGTCAATGGAAAATGACCCAGTAACTTTTAAAAATTATAAGACTACCTGATGTAGTGTTCTTTAGATCGTACTACGTAATAGCTTATAACTATTTATAAAGAAAGTAAAATAATATATATATTTATATATATATATACATACTGTTGAATTAATTTTCACTTTGTATATCATAAGGGGTATTTTATATTAATAGATCTATTCTGTGGCAAATTTCAAAATATTTTATTACCATACGTATCCAAAAAACGGTGATATCACTTTTGTACCATTAGGTGCTAGGTGTAAGAGAATTTATTTACCTATATAAGTTATTTTAAAATACTTGTGAAAAATATTTTACTACAGAAGCTTCTGCTGTGTTACTGATTCATTGTTTTATGTTTTTTTTAAATTCATTGATACGTATTTAAAAAGTTACTATTTCAATGTTTTTTAAATTATTGAAAAGAGACGAAGCCGAAACCGGGGTTGAAATTTCATAAATGCATTACATCTATGGATTTGTGTAACGAATCGATTTAAATTTTAACTAACTCTAGTAACGAAATTGATGAGAATACAAGATACATTTCACAGTAATTTTCAAAAAGTCTCGTTCATGTCGACCATTAGATAAGAAGTAATAAACTTTTAAAATAAAAAGTAATACATTAATACCTTCAACTTAAGTAATGATGAAAGGACTGATTTAAATGTTTAGCAAATATCAATACTTTTTTAGTGAGATTAATATGACGTAAAACAGAAACTGCATACAAAAGTTGAGGGTCCATTGTTTCAGATTTGTTTAGCTAAAATAAGAAACTATAACATTTTCTTGTTAGTTTGGATCAGTAATAAAATATCACGCAAATACCAATCGGAGGAGAGTGAAAATCAGACCTGGCAAGAAATATAAATGTCACAATTTTTCTATACAGGAACTCTTGGAGGCAGGAAATTAAAAACGCGCCCTTGAGGATAGATATCGGCTTTGATATGAAAGTCCATTACCTAGAAATATTCACCAACCTCCAGTTACCGATATTAAGTTAGCTGAAACTCAAAAACTTTTAAAGTTGACAGCCATTCGGTCAGTGATACACTAACCATCCCTCACATCACAATAATTTTAAAAATTAGCTGTTATTATTTGTATGTTTTTTTTTTTCTTTTTTAATGAAGATTCTTAATCTATAACTTCATGTGCTTGTGTCTAGTATTTTATCTTTATTATTACCAAGTGCTTGTTATCAGGCATTAAGGATGATTAGCTAAATTTTAATCAGTTTCTTGATTAGCTTATTATGTTTTGGTGGAAATTCAACTCAAATGGCACACATCACAATCTATCACAACGTAGATATGATATAAACACATATTATGGTGATCGATTTGGTAAACTACGCTTACCATCCTCAGACCAGAGGGACTCACAGTGAAATAGAATCGGTGTCCAACTCACGTAACTCATACACCTAGCCATGTGTGAGGAGCATGGCTCAGAAACTCAGTTAACTAGAATCATTTAATGGCAACGATGAATTTTTTTTAAATTTATTTACTAGTTAATATATTATTTATTATATGGCAATCTAGAGGCGTTGTCATTCTAATTTTTCTTCATCAGTAGATATAATCAGGTATACCTTTTTTGAGAAGCACATTTTATTCTGATGAAATTTATAAAAATAAATGAAAAATTCAAATTTTTAAAAATGTTTTATATATATCCGTTATTTTTCGTGATTTTTTTATCATTCTTTTGTAATTTGATGTCGTTTTTTATACTCAAACTATTTTGGTCTTCAACAATTATTTATTGAGATATCACAGAAAAACTACTTTTGCAGCAAATCATCTATTATGGCTATATCCACAATGAATATGAGCTATAACTAACAACAAAATCAAATTCGTTTATATCCCCAGCAGTCCGTTTTGGAAGACAGGCACCCGATTTTATTAGACAATCGGATGAGTTAGGTTATGTTTGGCTAGGTAAGTAAAACGTGTCTTTTTGGTTCAAAAAACTAGTTTTATTGAAAAATCAATTGTATATTCGTATTGAGCATAAAAAAATATGCTCAATGTGATAAAGAAATAGTTATTATTTATGCTAAATAATAAAGAAATTGTTGAAAAATATTAAATTTTAAGTGTTTTTTTTTTTAATATGAGATAATAACACCAGTTTTTCAAATTTTCAATAAATAAAGTTTTCTGCGGTTGAAATCAACCTCATTAAGAGATATAAACTCATATTTCACTAGTTTTTCAACCAGAAATTGCATCTAAAACATGTATAAATATCTATTTTTGGACGTGTTTAGGCAATAGTGTTCCAGCATTCACCACTGTACTGATTCCAGCACACCGATATGAGTTTCTTGTCCGTAATAGCGTGAAGTATTGGGTGTGTGAGTTTTGACAGTTTGCCACCAGAATCATTTCTTTCCCTCTCCGATCAGAGGATGGCAAGAGTGATTTATTGAAATCTATCACCATAATATATGTACTTGTGTTACTAATATTGTAACAGTTCGTGTTTTCCTAATGTCTAAAGATTCCCAAACTTCTAAAAAAAATATGTTTTAAACTGATAATATGAAACAGTGTAATCTACGCTTTTTATGTGTACTGTATTTATAGGAACTGGAGAGATTGAGTAAAAGTGGTTATTAATGATCTTCTTATTTTACCAGATGAAGTTAGGACTAAGAAGTCCTATATAACACTTCACCTGGGGACCAACGGCTTAAGGGTAGCTTCTAAACCACCACCATTGACCGGGCAGGCGGGCTGCGTGCAAGGACGGGATCGCTCAGACGGTCACCCATCCGAGGGACAGCAATGCTCGATGATGCTTGACTCCGTTGTTCTGCGATAACGTCTGAATTGTGGAATAAATCATTATTATCATTATTATTATCATAACTCTCTGAATAAGGCCACTGGCGACATTGTTGGTGTATCATTTTGTTTTTTATATAAAATTGTGATATACTGTAAGTTGTATATCACATTTTCTGAAAGATATCTTCAATTTTGAATAACCTTGGTTTAGACTTAATATTCATGTTTATGACCTGATACTTCTTCCATGATCCTATAGATCATGAATTTAGAGTGGTTATGAAAATATAAATTTAATCAACAGCATCATTTTGTATAGATATGAAAGTTATTTAAAGGCCATTAAGTTTTTAATTTATGAATGTATTTTGTCTCCTAGTGGTAAAATATCTATAAAAATAAAAAGCCAAGAACCTTTGTCTAGAAGAAAAATTTTTCCATAAATTTTTTTGTAAAATATCAAGAGAACGAAATCGGTAGGACGTGTGAAGTGACTTGTCTTTGTTAATACCATTAATTCTTGCATATTTCGCTCCCTCCATGTGCTTACACATCATTCCATATCTGGTCTTTCCACAAACGAGACTCTACTTCAAACGAACTAACTCATAACACTACCGAAAGCTGATTAGATCAATGATGCTTGAATATACGGTTCTCACTGCACTGAAACCTCGTGAAGTGAGGAGTCATAATAGCTGAAAAAAACCTCCTACGTTTTTTATTCTTCACAGTTACAACATCAAAATACCTGAAGTTTTCTATAAGGTGATTCAATGTGTTAGAATATCTAATCACGTACTAGCATTCTATATACATAAAAGTAAACGTATTGTCAGTTTATAATAACAAAATCAAAAAAAATTTCTGAAAGTATGCAGTAAATTTACTGGCAACAGAACTTTGAAAAATTATTGAAACAACAACAATTGGTATAACATCAGTTAGACTTTTACCAGAGTTGCATATTAAAACACAAAATATTTTTTTTTCATCACTGTAATCATACAAACGCCTTGATTTTACTTATTTATTTTTTTTAACATTTTTTTGATATATTCAAATGTAATTTCCTAATTTTATTTTAAAATATGAACGTATGAATATTATTAAAAACAAGAACATTTTAGAAAAATTTTCAAATATGAAATTGTGAATAACCGTAGGTCAGTGGTGGGCCTATAGCAAAGAGGTTTATCTTCAATGTGCAGGTAGTGCAATTCACAAATGTCCTGTTTTCCTGGCTATGTCCTCTTTCAGCCCATCAAAATACCTCATCACAACCCCTCTCCCCTCGTGAAGGATCCAGGTGAGCCCATTGTCCATGAAATTACTTTTTAGAGTCCTCCAAACAGAATCTCTCTTTATTTTCCCATTCTGACGAGAGCGTTTTTCACATGTGTGTCTATATGTAAGGCAAGTTTTCATGATTTAATTTGCACTGTTACTTGAACAAAAATAGATTTTATTAGGTTTGGAGAGTAAAATTCATTTTTTAGCATTCTTCGTTAAGAAATGATGCTTTAATTGAAATTATAAATAAATCTATTTCTTTAATTGCTGATCATTTAGCCAATAAACAAATCAAACAATACACTTTCTAATTGATCATATCATCTTGTAATAATTGATACAAAAACAAGACTGTTTATGAGTGAACATTTTTTGAGTTTTTGATAGGTTTATATCGACATGAAACCGTCTTATCCCTCAACATTTGTAATACGTAGTGGATGAAAATGAGATTTTGGTATATTTTCACCATACGTGTGCTTTAAGAATAACATTTTGAGTTTGTGTGTTTTATTTTAGAAATTTTGAAAATGTAATTATGGTCTGTTAGGATATAATTTAAAAAAGGGAATTTGTGTCCCTTGGAATATAGGACAGCTATAGGTGTGATTTGACTATAATTGTATAAGAACGAAACTAAAGAATTGAATTATTTTACGTAAAAATACTGACGTGAAATGAAAGTTTGCTGCCAAGTTAACAAATAAAAATTTTGAAAACTTTATCTTTAGTTAGTGGTGAGGATGATGTTGGGATTTTCTTGCTTTACGGCATTTTTATTTGTCTATAATAGCTCTAGTATTTTTTTTTTTCATTTTTAATTTTTTAGTATTAATTTTATTTGGATGATTAAGCGTTGAATTAGTTTTATTTATTATAATTTGTTATCAATCCTTAATATTAAATAACATATAAGTTTCAATAAAACTTATATCAATATTTCCTCATCACATAAAAGGATATGTAAATGAATATTATTTTTTTACTTTTTCTTGTATCATGTTAATTATCCGATAGATATGGTTTTATTTTAGCATATATCTGATAAATTACATGTAAACTATATTTATTATAGCTTCTCCCAATTAGCTAATAGCTACCTGATAAAGAAGTAAAGAATTTAAATTAAATATTTCATGAAGTGAAATACCATACAGCAGATGAAGCGAGGACCGTAAGCCAGGATGAGCAGTAGGCAAATTGTCAGATTAATGTATGGGGTATCAGCTGATTAGTGGTACGACGACCGTTTGATTTTACTAACCAACTAACTAATCGGTTGTTTTTCCTTATAGTCGATTATTTTCGTCAAACAAATAACATTAAAAATTCAAACAAATAACAATGGTTTTGCTGTTTTGCTTATATAAGTTTACCTGTCCATGAACGATTGTAATATTAATCAATTCATGACCAGTAATTAAATTAAATGCCAACGCACACGTTAAATAATACTCTTTAAAATCAGAACATATTAAACAAAAACGAGTTTACTAAATATTTAATAAAATGTAATTTGTAATGACAATAGTTTTTGAACTCAATGTTTATTTTTTACTCAGGAAACAATTTAAAACATCTGACTCAGTTAAGTAGAGATTACAAGTGTTGAACCTGGACATGGTTGTTTCTTTAGTCACCAGACAGACATTCATGCAATTTCCTTTAAAATAAATATGGAAAATAATTAGGATCGTTCTGCAATTGAAGGACAAACATTTTACAAAGTCAGAGTGGAGAGATTATTTCAAATTTAAACAGTGAAAATAATCAATTGAATTTGGAACAACGTAAACATTTGATCGCTTGATTGTGTTGTTTATTCTTCGGAATGGCAGTTTTTGGCGAGGCCGCAGGCTGAGCTTCCCTCACGAGCACAGTGTAAAGATATATATCAGGCAAAACATTTCTCCTAATTTTTAAATTAAATAGAATTGTTTTGTCTGATATATATCTTTATATATTGAAATAAACTTAAACTTATTTTAATTTGCAAAATTGTTTACAGTATAAGCTATTAAAATCTACAAATAACTTCAGATTTATATCATTCGCATATGATAGTCTTAAAATTTAAATTTAGCTCACAGTGAAGCATAATCATACACAGATTGGATTATGTCCTTCAACCAAATCCAAAACTATGCTTTTGGTTTTTATGGTACAATTCTGAATTTTCTATGGAAATACGCGAAATTTGGTGAGAAATTGTGAATTATTTATTGTGGATTTCTTCTACACTTCCGCTTTCGTGCATGTCACTTCACCTGATGTACTACACTTCTATGTGAAATATACGGCTTTCAAAAATAATGTTGGTCATTTCCGTTGAGTTTTTCATTTTATCGCTCTCTTAATGACAGTCTTATCAATGGATGTTCCATAGAAAGAAGATGTACTGAACCTATTCCATTACTTCACTATCACTACTTTTCTATAGCAATTACGGTTAGGTTAGGTCAGGTTAGGTTACGTTAGGTTAGATTAGGTTAGGTTGTCTACTAGAGTTGACTTACTGCCGAATGCGCTCTCCTTGTGTAAGTTCTTGGAAAGCGATAAGATAAGGCCAGCGATATCGGATTCCTAGCAGGTAAGGAATCTGCTAACAGTAGACCTAAACATGATGGGAACACAAAATTTAGAGCATTATAATATTTATCAAGTGGTAGTTAAATAGCAGAAAAAATGCAGTGATAGTGTATAAATGGAAAAGATCCGATCTCCTATTATTATAAATACTATAAATTTATTATTATTATTTATTACAAAATCACCCTTTTTTACGAATTGAGTTGTAGGTGACCATAATGTAGTTCCCAATACATTCTGCCACATGTTGTGGAGGCGCAGCAGTGTTGTATAAAATATGAGTTTAATAACACAATATTTATTGAAGCCCCCCATCTCGGTACAGTTGAAATTGCCCAATATACATCTGATCTATAGAGGCATTTTTTACAACGGCTATATGCACACATAAGCTTACATGAATATTTTATAATACAGTTCTTTTAGTTGTTGCGTTACTTAAATATTGTTATTTTACTTAAAATGCCCTCAATTGAATTTGAAGCAAATAATTTGAAGATAACATTAACATAATTACGTTAAACAACATATATATATATTCGTATATAATATATCATAATAATATAATATATCATAATATAATATAATAATCATAATAATAATATATCATAATAATATATCATAATATATCATATATATTCGTTATATGATATATTATGATATATATATATCATAATAAAAAAGCCAAGAAAATGTTATTGTAAGTGAATTTCATAATATGAATTGGTACACTGTAATGTGTACGTTTCAAAGCCTGTATACAGTGAAATAATTTATTGACTAAATAAACTTTTCGAGGTGTGGCTTGTGATATTTGAACTATATTTACTATTCCCTTTGAATATTGTACAAATTAGCCTATTAATTAATTAATTATTCATAATTAAGGCACCGATCTTTGAGATATAGGTACAAGTGAAGTGCGAATGAGTGTAGATGAACTAGTGTAGTCATTGTTACTAACTAAGGTGAGTTGCTCCTTATAACTCTTTCCTCTCCATTTATCCATTTCCATTTTCTCTTTGGGCTCTCCATTTATTAATAGCTCAATGGTAAATAAGAAACCCACAGATTTACGTGCAATATTAACCACGTAGTATTGATCTGATTTTCATCTAACGGACAAGTTCGATCCTCAGTTCTCTTCCATACACAACACCTAATCTCTCACTACCATCCAACACGGAAACCCCAAAACTTCTCTTGTAGTATTCATTGAGTGGACTCTGTGCCTGTATTAAGCATCTATTATTTCTATTAGGGTATCATTCAAAATGCCTTTTAATAATATATATGAGTCCAACTTTAGAAACAAAATACAATACAGGACAGTTTCTGTTAATATTTTAACGTAACTTGTATATCTACAAAGATTTTTACTGTATATAAAACTTGCGGGAGGTGTCAAAATGAATTAATTTGAATAACATGCTGCTATTAAAATACATATTTAGCAAAAGGTAAATCGTATCTCTTCCCATATCAATGTGATTGAATTTAATTGTTGATAAATGACCCTATTTTGTATAACTGACAGATTATTTCCCCATGGTTATTCTTCTTAAAAACACTAAAAACGTGTCTATATAAACTTTATACAAAATAATGCATATAAATGTTATATACGATATTATCTTTATTGAAATGTTTAATTTTTTATTTTGAAAATGTATGGTACAATATAATTTATTTATTTCCTTTGAAGAGATTAATTAGTTACCAAATCAAGTCATTTAATTGGTAAAATAGATAGAAGATCTCAAAGATGAGCCAGTTTTAACATATTCAAGAAAAAGTTAATAAATTAATTTAAAATAAATCATACGACAAAATTGAAGAATTCTTAGAAGGTATTCATTGGAAAAAACTACCATATTCCATACATTATAAAATTTTATTTACAGTACATTATCGTCAAAATGTTAATGTTTATTCATATATTTTACTTTAGTATTTTATTTATTATATTATTTGTACATATTTATAGGTGTTTTTTTATTTTTTTATTTATTTTTTTTTTTTGTTAGATTATGAAACTTTAAACAATTTTCAACTCATATTGTTATTGTTGTTGCTATTTGCTATATCCTTACGATACGACGCGGATAAGTACTAAAATACGTGTTTTATTGTTATAATTATGACAATAGATGGTATAAATCTGGCTCTAGTAAATGTATTTTGTCCTCATTATTGGAGCTCCTGAACAAAAGGCCGTTGTTGTCACAGTTAGAGGGGGGTTAAAATGAAATAACGCCAGTGAAAGGGATCTGGTCTCAAAGCTGGGTTGGAATGTAGCCTATTTGATACCAAACACTATTAATTACATGTCAAGTGGGTAAGTTCCACCGATAATATAACTTGGTAGTGTTTGGTAGATACTGGTTTTTGTGTTACTAGTTTGTGTTATATAACTATTAAAATGATATTGTTAATAGTTTTACATACTGTTGTATAAAATTAAATTACTCCCAAACAAGAGAAAATCATGATCATAAAATACTCAGGAATGTGAGTGATTAAATCAAACAATAAACTAAACCAAATATTTGAATTAACATTTAAAAAATATTCGTCTGGGGCAACAAAATAAGAGTACTTCAATAAGACTTTTAAAATGTAAAAAAAACTATACTCAAAGTGTTATATAACAAGCCGTTCAGATTTAATTGTATATCTCTATTTATGGCAGGGGAAACAACTAACAGTCCTAGTCTTTATATTTTCAAAATTTGCAAAATATTTTGCAAAAAAAATTTAAACATCAACAATTTAAATTATAACACTAGACAAAATCTCTTACCATTCTCACCTCACAGTTCTAGTAAATTTTAAACGTCGACTAATTACACAAAAAATGTAAAGTAATTAAGACATTGTATTGGAAAATTATATTCTAAAAACTTTTCTTGGGATCTGCCAAGATACGTTTGATAAAAAATATATTCTACACTGTGAAGAATTAAAAAAAAAATTATATTGGGCAACTGTAATACATTTGACAGGTAGCACTATCTTCCTCTATATCTACATAGGTAGTAGTCATGAACATTTTAGTTCATGTTCATTTTAGTAAGCAAGTTTTTACTATTCCTATGTACAAGATTCTACTTATAAGAAATAAATGTCATATGTCTCAATGACTTAATTATTGTTTTATTTTACCGTTTACCGGTAACCCTACACAGTGTCAACAAAGGACTCCCAAAACCCAATTAAATGTTGATTACTTAATTGTTTCATTATAATATTGATTCATTATACAACTTAATTGTTTACTGGTAAGCCTACATACAGCGTAAACAAAGCACCCTCCGACCCCACGTGTTCAGTGATGGCTTAACATCGACCTCATTATAATATGTTATCGTTTACCGCTAAGCCTACATATAGACATACACCGTACAGACATGACTTAATAGACTATCCAACTAATAAACACAAATTAATGACTTTTGATAGATCACCCATTTACCCAGTAGAAGATTCCTCGGGACCTGACCACTCACCCTGGTAAATCACTCTTGATAAATCACCCATTTACCCAGCACAAGGTTCCTTGGGACCTGACAACTGACCCTAGTAAATCACTCTTGATAGATCGTACATTTACCCAGCAATTCCTTTGGACCTGACCACACAACCTGGTAAATCACTCTTGATAGATTACCCATTTTTAGCAATCACAAAATTCCTTGGGACCTGATTACTCACCCTGGTAAATTACTCTTGATAGATCACTCATTTACCCAGCAATTCCTTTGGACCTGACCACAAACCCTGGTAAATCACTCTTGAAAGATCAACCATTTACCCAGCACAATATTCCTTGGGACCTGACCACACACCCTGGTAAATCACTCTTGCTAGATCACCCATTTACCAATCACAAAATTCCTTGGGACCTGGCCACTCACCCTGGTAAATCACTCTTGATAGATCACCCATTTACCCAGCACAATATTCCTTGGGACCTGTCCACACACCCTGGTAAATCGCTCTTGATAGATTACCCATTTACCAATCATAAAATACCTTGGGACCTGACCACTCACCCTGGTAAATCACTCTTGATAGATCACCCATTTACCCATCACAAGGTTCCTTGGGACCTGACCACACACCCTGATAAATCGCTCTTGATAGATTACCCATTTACCAATCACAAAATTCCTTGGGACCTGACCACTCACCCTGGTAAATCACTCTTGATAGATCACCCATTTACCCAGCACAATATTCCTTTGGACCTGACCACACACCCTGGTAAATCGCTCTTGATAGGTTACCCATTTACCAATCACAAAATTCCTTGGGACCTGACCACTCACCCTGGTAAATTACTCTTGATAGATCACCCATTTACCCAGCACAATATTCCTTGGGACCTGACCACACACCCTGGTAAATCGCTCTTGATAGATTACCCATTTACCAATCACAAAATTCCTTGGGACCTGGCCACTCACCCTGGTAAATCACTCTTGATAGATCACCCATTTACCCAGCACAATATTCCTTGGGACCTGACCACACACCCTAGTAAATCATTATTGATAGATTACCCACCTACCAAGCACACATCACTCATGATAGAGCAACCACACGTGCTTTCTTTTGTGAATCCTTCTGGTCTGAGGAAGGTTAACTTGGTTTCTAGATATCTTTAACCATTATATTTGTGCATTTTGTTCTTGTATTATAAATATTTGTGCATTTTGTTCTTGTATTATAAATATTTGTGCATTTTGTTCTTGTATTATAAATATTTGTGCATTTTGTGCTTATATTTTATAAATTCGTGTTGTAATGTTACTGTTGTGTTGCTCACTTATACTTTAAAATTAATTACAAATTGACAATAGAAAAATGATTGCACTTAAAATTATATTTATTTCGTAATCGTTAGTTTATGCAACTAAATACAATAAAAAATGGCAAATAAATAAATTGTTGTACACTTAGTTTGAATATATTCTATTATAGTGACAAAAAAATAACTATACTTTCACATAATTTGAGAAAACCATTTTTAGTAAAAAAGACTTGATATTTAATTTTAAATCATTAGCAAATATTTAAGGCTTAATATAATTGAAGATTGAGGGGTCAGCTTGGTCGTTTTAAGAGGGAGAATAAATTGCCTGCTTAAAAATTCGTAAACAGAAATGAAGAGCAAAACACAGTAATAGATGTTTAAAGTTTTATCAGAGTGAGAGATAGATTTGGCTTATCAAATTAGTGGAGGACTGGGGTGCTGAATAATGGGACGATGGAGAGTTTGTAAACAGAGAGATTTATTTGTACTGCTGTGCAAGAAAATAATGTGGCATAGAAAAGTACATCATGATTAAAACACTTTTTAATGAAGTTAGTAGTTGTTTGGTTCTCTTAATTACTACATCAAATTTAGCTCATTCGTTATATCCCGCTTAATGTTTTTATAATACTTATACAATAAGACCTGTTAAAAATTATTAAACCCAAGATAATTAAACAACAGCTGTATCAAAAATTTTTAATTAACAACAAAATAAAACAAAGTTTTTCCATTGAAAATTAGTATATTAAATGTAACTTGTCGTACATTTGTATGTAACGTACATACAAATGAATTACGTTATTTTCAACTTAGTCAATTACAGTTTGGCAATGAACAGTTTCAAAATTAGACTTCAAAACCTAATTCACAATTTTTAGATGGTGACAAACTTGTAACGAACTTTCAAAAACTGAATAAAATTAAATGATACATTTCTTTCTGATAAAATTATTTGTGATATTAGTGAAGTCATGACTACGAAGTTATCTCTTACCCCTAACCATAAGGCACCTCTTTGTCATGTAATTTTTTTAATATACGTATATTTTAAAACAGTTCCCACGTCTGAGTTCACTATTACAGGATCTCTCTCTTTAGTTAGTAGCCATAAGGCTGGTGTCAGTAGGAATCACACCTTATTACATGCTTCATGTACTCCAGTCTGGGTCTTCCTCAACAATTTCTCCCTTCTGTATCTCCTTCGATTATCTCTTTCAACATACTGATTATGTGGCTCATCAACAGTACTCTTCTCCGTACTTATAACAATTTATTTAACCTTCGTAACCCTAAAAGAGGATATTTACGACATCCTAACGAGCTCAGAGAATCATCTCGGAAATAATATATGTATTATTTATGCGACTGATTGTATCTATAAACTGACAAGCTGAATAAATCTACTATTCATTATTAAGACGCCGATCGTAGAGATATTGGTGAATATGAGGGACGATTAATTATGGTGATTGTAAGATGAACGAGTGTAGTCATTGTTACTAATCAAGATCGACTGATCCTTAGAAAGAGTCATTTATTAATAGCCCAACAGCCATGGCAACCAAAGTACCCACATTTTTACGTGGTATCAGCACCACTGGTTTACAAAAGTACACAAGCATAACTATATAAAAAATATAACAATAAATCTAATTATAGCAGAAGCACAAATAAAACAAATTTCAAAACAGGGAAATGCACAGGTAACAAATTGGGAATCATAAAGTGATGTCAGAGACTGATAATACCTAAAACCCAGGACAAAATGGACGGAAGAAATAAAGAGAGAAAATGTGAAAAGTCTGGGTAAATAGAAGAATCATCAAAAATTCCAGACCAATTAGCTTTTGTATAGATTAACTTTTATAAATGAACACATTTACAATTATAAAAAGGAAAATATAGAAAAATCAAAATTAGTTGAAAAACGTGATATAAATTTTAGTTCTACAAGTGTAATTTAAAAAGAACCCTTATGGACCAAAAGAAACCAAATTGAAAGTGCGTGTATGGCAGTATTGAAATATGAATGTATTTCCCAAAAGACTCTAAATTTTAGTAATATATTTTTACCTTTATTTAAAGATGAATTATCATCGAACATTGAAAACTATAAACCATATTTTAATTCATAATAATTCTTATCAAACTTAGCCACTTAAATTTAATTTAACTAGTATTTAATGTTTTACATGTGATTTTTTTTGTTATTTTTATTCATATATGTTTTCTGTTTATACTGTATTTACAACTGAAGATGCTTTAACCGGTGAAAGCGCTCTTATAAAAATTAAATTTGTGGAGTTTACTGAAAATGACTTTCTATTTACAACCAAACCAATTAAGTCAATTTTTCTTCGCGTAATTCAAAATTACATTGGTCACTATTCTATAAATACAGTAGGCCTATACTTAATTTATAAGAGTAGAGATGTACAACTGATTGCTGCGTTAAGTTACTTTAATGACTTACTAAGTTTTAATTAACAGAATAAAATAAATAACCTTTTTAAATTTTATGAAATAAAATAACTAAGACACATTAATCCAATGATGAAAACTTTTATAGAGGGACACTATTCCTTGCTGTTCTTCTTTTATAAAAATTACTATTGAGTAATTAACTCGTAGAGTACTAAGTCTTCAAATCTGTTTCAAAATTAGTTTGGTTAGAAGTAGCCTCTTAATTTGGCATCGCAGAAATGATTGCGTTCTCATCTCTGCCTCTTAGATTATCCGGGGGCAACTCCCTACTTAATGGAAAGACATCCTGTCCACATGGCGTGAGGCTGCAGGATCGAGATTGAATTTGTAATCGAGTCTAAGGCTGTCCTCTTTTTAAATAATGCTTTTCATTTTGTAGTATAAAACCAATATTTTGATATCTAATTTAACATGTAATTAATTGGTCGCTAGTTAAATAAATATAGTTTTTTTAGTAATTGTTTTCTAAATTTATGAACTATTTTATGGAATCCACAAGTAAATTAAACAATTAAATCTTGCAAATAAATAAATAAACACGATATTTATTTATCATATAAATATTAATGTAAGGTAGATCTTTAAACCGATTTATTATTTTTCAGATAATGATCCAGAGATTAACGCATGTCAACTTTCGACCAATTTCGACATTACTACATTTTTGCTTTATTTTTACAATACACAAAAGTAGAAATGATTATTTTATATAGTTCTTGAATATAATCATTCATTATTATAAAGAAATGATACAACATCAGTATAAAATATAATGATCGTTATTAAATATTTATTTACTTTATATATGTTTTATTATTTAAGTAACATGTTTCCTTATACTGTGGGGAAAATAATTTATTTTTATGTCTGTGGTAGTGTTACTTTTTTTACTGTCACTAGTTTGTTTAGTTAGTTTCAACTGTTATGTGTTTAGTTAAATTCTATTAAAAATTATTTTAGTTCATAATTGATTATACTTTCAATTAATAAACCAGCATAAGTACTTGAACTTAGCAGGGCCATGATATTTTAAAAATATTGAAATAAACTTAATTTTATTTTATATTTAAGGAATTAAAGTTATGATTGTAATTTATTATGTAAGTATTATACACACTAAACCTGTACTAATAATTTATAAACTCCGATAGACGTAGTTATCACACTGAAATTCAGAGATAGGAAAGTAAACATTATTCCCTTATCTTTAGGTACAATTTAAAATAATTACTCATTATTTAATAAGTTTATGACAATCATTATTTTATTAAAAAAGATATTTCATACAAAAACTTAATTTCCCAACACTTATTAAGGTTAGTAACTTCATTATTTTGTATAGTTGGTGTTGTTCCTGTTTTTGTGAATGCATAGTTAGAAAATATGCAATCTATAATTTAGCCTTTCTTTGAATATACTGAAAATCATTTATATAAATTAGTAACAAACTTTACAATATGTAACTTATAAATAAATTGTACACTCTTTAATAATGTAGAGACCCTTAAAGAAATCCAAGGAATGTAAATTTCCCCGTTAATTGAACTATACAAGTAAATATACTACATAACTTACGTAAATCTTTTGGGATTACGAAAACGTAGTTTAAAAAATTACTGAACATTTAGCATTGTTGTTTACTTTAATTAAACCAATTTGATGTGATATTAAAGAAATGTTCTTAGCAATCCTAAAAGTTAACATTGAATTCGATGAGACCATTTGTTGACTAGAACAAAACAACACTTATACAAAATAATAAATATTTACTTGTATAAAAACGTATATTCAGAATAATAGTGTAAAATACATATCAAGAATGAAGAAATGAATAACAAATATGTTCAAAATAAAAAGAAATGGAATTAATTTTACACGTAAATATTTAAAGATAAAGCACAGTTAATGAGGACTGTTCGAATTGTTTTAAATAAATATTCCTGATATTTTATTCATTTTCTCAATTCCTATGTTTACATTTCTAAATAATTATCACCATTTTCTTAATTAAATCAATTTTAGAAGAAATATGATTATTAACAGAAATATGAATATTAAGCAGTTGTTGATTTTCAAGTCTGTTCAATTTGAAATTGTATAAGTGTTCCTCTAATCAGGTTTTTTCATGAAAGGTATAATTTTTCATGACACTTGCAATATATTTAGTATATGACAGATTTATCATCTTCTTTTAATCTTTTAAAGGTTTTTTAAGAACCTATTTTGGTTCAGTATTGAAGTAAAAGCTATGATCAATTTTGTATGTTTTGAAACGACTGTTAAATGAATTTATTAAAAGAGTTAAATGTTATGGATTTCTAAATTTCTTCTCATTTTTAACATAACTCCATTAAAATTAACAAAAAAGTTAATTTAAAATATTTTGTTCTTGATATTTTCTGAATACATTTTTTTCTTACGAATCATTTGGTGTAATAGATTCTGATAAATCCATTAAACCAATTTATTTTATTTATTTTCAATGTCTTTTTTAAGTGAAATGTTCACAAATGTATGAATTTGGGTGTTGTTATGACGATTGCTGATTTGTTCACTCCTATTTCCCAAAGAATTGCAGTGTATTATTTTGTATAGTATGATTTTAATGTGATCGTGTTATATTAGACAGTGAAAATCCTCATAAAAAAACATTTAATTTTTTCTTAAGAATACGTATTCCTAATTCTATATAATTTCTAATAGAAATAGGTCTAATAGAAATAGCAAACCAGTTTTAGTTTTCTAAACCCACATTTTTATTTCAGAATTCATGACTTATGTTTCCAATAAAGCTACTTTTTGGGACGACGTTTAAATTATTTCAAAGTGAGAAATTTGTTGTTTGTTGCCCCCTTAAATTGTACAATGCTTTCCAAATACACTGAATAATTGTCCTAAAAGTTTGGTTCCGTTATTTTTAATTGATTATACCCACTTAACAATCACAAATTTACTGAATTAATTGTTCTAAGATTTGCTTTTTAAACAGTAATGAATTTAATTTTAAGCCATCTGACTATTTTTTCCTTTGAGTGAATCGTCTTATTTACATAATTGTTCGTTGTTTAATTGTTTTAATTTTAAAAAAATGTGCCTTTTAAATCTTGCCTTTCCAAAATTAGTTTAGTGTGGTAGCTGCCATACCTGGAAGATCAAAACTTCGAGACAGTCCAGCTACCAAATTTGTTACTCGTTTAGACACCAGGGAGTTCCTCACAGTTTTAAGGGTTTTCTGTGGAATCGAACGTCACCTGGTGCTGTGTAATATAGCTCCCCCAGAGAGAAGACGTCAGGAGGCACTAGTTAAAGAATTCAATAAGATTCTGAATGCCCCGCAACCTCCCCATTACAACGGATCTCCCTCGGCAGAACGGTTACTTAAATCTCGAAACCCACCCATGCTTAAAAGTATCCACTCACGCATAAAATATAGCAATGTAATTATTTATGAAGTAAAGGGTCACCAACGGATGTGAAGGGAACAGACCCATCCCCCCAGGATATGGATATTACCATAGCCACTAGGGTGGTAGGCTTGTTTCCGGTCTGGGGTAACCAGTGTTATCTCTGCTTCGAAATTAATTTTAATCAACCCCTAAAAATAGTTATATCTATTTAGCGGAGGGTAAGTTATTAAATACGATGATAAATTTTCCAACCTTACGTTTGGAGTAATATCTGTTTTGATGTTAACAAAATTAAAAAAAGTTTAATCTGACACAACGTACATATATTTCCTGTGTACTATACAAAATAATTAATTCAGTGCTCAAATCATGCTATGTAAAATATTTAGAGCAACTTAATACTAATTTAAAATGATCAAAGCTTTGAATGTTAACAAAGGTAGCAATAATGACATCGTAGTATTTACTAACTATCTTATATCATACTAAAGTTACCATTTCATACTAATAACATAAACTCATTATAAATGTATATAGTTCCATTCAAACATAATTAACCTATTTAATTACCATTTTATAAATTTTCTATCTTAAATGCAAAATACCATTTGATGATCTCTAAAGTTTGCTTATGGAAGATACGATTATGCTCAGCTGTTTCCACTGAAATTAATTGAGTTTATTTATAAAGTGATGAAGCAATTCTTTAATACATTGTTAAATGAATTTATTGATTCATTTATTCATTACTAAGACGCCGATCGTAGAGATATGGGTGAATATGAGAAGTGAATGAATGTGATGATTGTAGATGAACGAATATAGCCCTCGTTACTAACTGAGAGCCATCGACTTAGCTCAGAAAGGACCATTTATAAATAGCCAGGGCAACTAGGTGCCTACAGCTTTACATGGAATCCGATTCCCGAAATATTGGTCTGATTTTCTGTTATTTGACAATCTTTATACTCACTTCTCCTCCTTTCACCACATCCGGACCCAGACCGCCACCCAACACAGACACCCTAGCCTTCTCTGGTAGTGTCCACGTCGATGGCAACCATTGAGCGGCCGCCGAGTCGGTATTAAGAGAACTAAGCATGGAACCTATCGCCTACAATCTCCACAACACTTTGTCCCAAAGTAGCTTGGTTACAATACACTCCACTAGTGCCGACCTTAAATTATAGATAGTTGACTTTGATATAATCAAACAAGTGTATTTAAAACCCTCGTGGAATTCATGTATTTAATTCAGATGATGAATTTATATTAAAATGTAGTATAATATTGAAATATCGTATAACTAATCATCTCCTTTAATTGTAATTAAAATATTTAGCTTTTTATAGCCAATATCAGTAGAAGTTGAATGAGTGGTTTCCAATGAAGCAATAGTTTTATATATTCTAGGAGCCATAGATTGCTGTTCCATACAGTAAAACTTGTACTCAGCAGAGCTGATATTGAGTAATGGCTTAACCTGCACCCAGCAGTATTCCTTATATATTTTCCACTTTCCATCCTACATAGAACCTTCCTACTATTCTCATGTACGGTTTCAAAGAACGTATATGGATTTTTTTAAATTTCTGAGTAAAATATCTGGAACGTTCAAGAAAAATTTAATTTAAAAAATGGGTGTCAATTGTTGACCTAATGTAAAAAAACAGAATGTATAGCCACTCCTGGAGGGATTTTCCTATGGAATGGGCTCAGAATAATGTGAGTTAATTATATACAAGATTTATTGTTTATTAAGCATATTCAGTACGTTTAAAAACAATATTTAAAAAAAAAGATTATCTATAACATTGTTCAGTAATCAAAGTTTTTAAAGATAGTGAATTAACAGGTAGATATAAATAAGATAGCATGCGTGACAGTCCATGTACATTTCTAGCCAAACTTACAGACTTGGATGTACAATGTAGCTCAGTACAGATATGTTACTAGAGAGTAAATATCTTACTTATTAGAGTTGTTGTGATACATTTTCAAATTAAACGTAGATTTACATGAAAATAATCTATTGTTAAAGTTAAACCCCTTTGGTATTTGAACATTGAAGACAAGGATTTTGACGTCACTGTACCTTGTAGTAAGAGCTCTGCCTCGTATATCCGGAGGAGCTTTATTGGACAGCACGGGAAGCCATAGTAGAGAGGTTGCTGTGTGGGAGCTGCTGATAGTGCTATCTCCTTGTTCAGTTGGACATCAGCCTAGTGTTCAGCCACAGAGGAGCACAATATTCAGCATTGGAGTAAGCCAGAGACAACGCTGTAGTACACAGGACTTTTGTGTTGGCTCCCCATGATGATCCAGCCAGTTGCTGCACAATGTTAGATCTGGTTCTCATTTTAGCTATTGTTTTCTGTAGGTGACTTTTAAAGTAGAGATCTATAAATAGACTACACAATTTCAACTCAACGAGCAGCATCGGCAATTTTTTTTATAAATTTGCTTTAAAATTGATATAATTATAGGTAATACTTCAATAACAAAACTGTGGTCATACGCTGAATGAACTTAACTTTGTTACTGCAAATTATTTTAAAGTGGGCTAGCCCTATTTTTATTTTTATTTTGAGTTTTATATTAAGTCATATACACTCTTAGGGTTAGGTTAAGTTAGGTTAAGTTAGTTAGCTACTAAAGTTGATCACAAACTGGAAAATCCAATGATTGACTTACCACCGAATGCGCTCTCCGGGTGTAAGTTCTTGGAAAGAGATAAGATAAAGCCAGTGATAGTGAATTATTTATTATGGTCATTTGTTTTTAATGTGGGTGATTGGCCTGTGCATGTTGTATGTTAGAGGGTTTAGTTCAAATAGTAACTCCTTAAAAAGCGAGAAAAGTACCTAGAATTGTGGATGTGTATTTTTTATCTAGTTTGATTTTCCATATGGCTCTAGGGCAAACGTTAGGAAATTTTAAATATGTTAGATGTACTTATGTTACTTTTTGCCGATCATATTTTAAATTAGCTTGAAAGTTTAGCAAAAGTAATTTCAGTAGCCTAGTTCAATAACTTAATGAGAATGAGCACACAAATCATAAGTTAAAGAGACGTGATACACGGACTGATATCTGGACGGCGGGGATCAATAAGTCCTTACTTCCGATTGAACGGACGACCCCCTTGAGAGTCGTAATACACCTTCTTTGTTTGGAGGCTATTGTTGACGATGGAGTTTCAGTTACAACTGAAGGATATTTATTATAGTCATTTTTTAAATATTTAAAATCTGTTTTAGATTTTATGAACTTAATAAAAAATGTTTCGTGTACATTTTCATTTCATTTATTGTTTAATTAGTTTTCATATTTACATAATACTAATGACGAATATATACAGAAACTATTCCAATATACATGTATGATTTAATTTAGTGGCTGCTTGGTTGCAAAAAATAATATTCAGATGAAGACCCAGTTTTGGTTTGAAAATATGCTGATAAGGCTTTGCTGACAAAAAAAAAAAATAAATAAATAAATAAATAAAATTAATGAAGTAGTTTATCTGATTAATAATTTAAAATATTTAATACCAGTTTAAAAAGAATTTAGGCCAATTATTTAGACTAATATATTTTCTTATTAATTCTATTTAAACAGTATAAGAATAATCTAACAAATAAAATGGTTGTATTATTTTTTGTTGTTGTGATAATTGGGCAAAAACAAACGAAGAGACTGCAAAAACCGAGATTTAGCTTTAATCATATAATCCAGACTTTCCTTCATTACAGTTCAAGACGTTATAAATTAATGATGAATGTGTTGTGAACCATAATCTTTGCTCATACATTATCAATATAATGATATAAGAGGTGATTTAGTTACTCGTGTTTCATATAATTATAACTCCATTTACATATGAAGTCATTACATTTGGTGAATCTGTTGTTAAACGTAATCATTGCTCACACACAATCAATATAAAGATATAAAAGGTGATTTACTCACTCGTGTTTCATATAATTACCACGTCATATACATTCAGAGTGTTTACATTTAGTGAATGTGTTCTTAAACGTAATCATTGCTCACACACAATCAATATAAAGATATAAAAGGTGGTTCAGTTACACGTATTTCACATAATTACCACGTCATTTACGTTCGAAGGCATTACATTTGGTGAATGTGGTCTTAAACGTAATCATTGATCACACACAATCAATATAAAAATATAAAAGGTGGTTCAGTTACACGTACTTCACATAACTACCACGTCATTTACGTTCGAAGGCATTACATTTGGTGAATGTGGTCTTAAACGTAATCATTGCTCACACACAATCAATATAAAAATATAAAAGGTGATTTAGTTATACGTGTTTCACATAATTACCACGCCATTTACGTTCGAAGGCATTACATTTGGTGAATGTGTTCTTAAACGTAATCATTGCTCACACACAATCAATATAAAAATATAAGAGGTGATTTAGTTACACGTGTGTCATATAATTACCACGTCATTTACATATGAAGTGATTAAATTTAGTGAATGTTTTGTTAAACGTTATCATTGCTGACACATAATTAAAATGACAATATAAGAGGTGATTTAATTACACGTGCTTCATAAAAGTATTGTTCTATTACAGTTACAGGTGTTATAATTTATGAACAGATTGTGAAACGTAATAATTGTGAATACTGAAATAAAATATCGAAGTAAACTGTAATTTAACCAGCCCCGGTTAACGATCCACCTAAGGCCAAAACTGCAAGGGTTTAATGAAACTTTTGCTCCATGAAGTTAGAGGTGCTTCAGAGTGTACAGTCCCTTACGACGGGTAGCTTTATTCATATTGGGCTATCAGATGATCGTGAAGGAACTTTTAAATTGTTTTTGTATGTAGTGAGATTTCTAATAAAAGTAGGTAATAGTGATTTTTAGATTAGAATACTATTTTGGATTTGTTTTTATTGTTGTTAAAAAATATATAAAATTATTTAAAGTCATCAAATCAATTAATGTGGTGTAACCTCTCAAAACGTATTTATTTATTTGAGGTTAAGTGGTAGAGTGGACTCTATGGTCCTAACTTTACTTCCAAACAAAGTCATTTTTAATTTCATTTCAATGTGGTAGGTCAACAATAACCACTTTAACTTGAAAATTAAGTATTTAATAGCAGGCGGCCTTGACTGGAGGGTTCCGACGTTATCGGAAGATAACGGTGTAAAGCAATACTGAGCGTGGCTGTTCATTGGATGAGTGACCGTCTGGATGATCCCGTCCGTGCTCACAGCCCGCCTTCCCGGTCACTTGTGGTGGTTCGGAAGTCACCTTTGAACCGTTGGTCCTCAGGTTAAGTGTTAGAGAGAGCTCCTTAGCCCTAACTTTGCCTGGTAAATAATACCTCCTTTAACCTTTTTTGTTTTGAAGTATTTCAGCAACAAATGTATGTAGCCTGAAGACAAGGAGGCATTTCAATGAAGTTCTTAAAGAAAAAAAATTTTGATGTAGTTTTTAATAAAATAATTTACTCTTCTATGTCACATAAATCTCTTAGTGAGAAAAGATTTATTACCAATGCCAAGACCTTACCATAAAATAACCAGTTGATTGAAATGCAGCAGAGAGAACTGAACATTTTGACGTCACGTTTTGAACGTTACTCCCTTAAATGCGTTTCGGTTCAAACCCAGATTTGCATAATTATTGGGAGATAATATGGAAATGTGACTTGGATAAACCGTCATAAAATGAAATTAGTTTTTAATACATTCAATGAGCTTCATATTAATGATATTGAAATACGTAATGCCGTCACAATACAATTGTTAAATAAAGTTTTTCCTCGATACAGTTGAAGACGTTTCAGAGTATGAATAAATCAAGATACTTACGTTTTACCTATTATAACGTAATAACTTTGTACTAATACAGGTTCTGTAATATGTTTCAATGTATTATATAGATCATTGTTGTCCCAAAATTAGAATTGAAACCTTTAAGCCATTGAACCCCAGTTATGTTTAATGGTGGTCATTTTGAACGCATTGAAAGTGTATGAATAAGAATGATAGAATATGTTAAAATATAATTTTTGTATGATAATATATGATATGAAACTAGTACTTTTGAATAGTTATGGTATGTAAAAAGCTGTAAATATCATAAATATTTATGTAGATCTGTAGCATTGTTAAAAATAGTTAATTGTGGTCCTTCACTCATTTTTTTCATATCGACTCCGTTTTAGATTTAATTTTTTGTACGTTTTATTGCTTACATGTCTTAACTTTTCCATTTGCAGGTAACATCTCTTCAAAATATTAATCAATATGCTTTGTATATAATAAGTCATAGGTGTGTAAAAATAATCCTGAAAGAATATGTCAAATGTACATCTTGGAAAAAGTGAAAATTTCCAGGTATTCTATATTTTCATAACAATATAAGTTATAAAATTTGTAATAACAAATTTTATAACTTATATTGTGATGAAAATATAAGTACCTGGAAATTTTCACTTTTTCCGAGATCTACATTACATACTTACAGTAACTCACATCATGTTATGAAACCTACTTGCACTGAAAGTACACATCTTTTAAATATAACAAAGAATGAACATAAAAAAAGCATACAAAATTATTAACACCTGTTTTGTATGTTGAAGAAATACATAACTGACTAAATGAATAATGAAGTATTCATAATTAAAATATTTACGAATAAAAACAATAAAGTGCTTTATCGTACTGATCTCAAAAACTGCAGGATTTAATTTATTCTTTAAAATCATTGACCACTGATTCAACTAAGGACTCATCACTTTTTAAGATAATACTTTTAAATAATCTCATAAAGGTTATTTAATTGATTACAGATGCTATTGGATTTATTAAAAATAAAAACTGTTTGATCCACCACATGTGTTCTTTTTTAAGTATAGTTATACTTAGTTGCCTTTCGAGGACTTTACGATAGTTTACTTTGATGTTTTTGATTGATTGACGAAGATTTTACAAAGTTACTTGGATGTATTTGAAGTATAGTAAGTTGCTTTACGAAGATTTTACAAAGTTAATTTGATTTATTTGAAGTATAGTTAGTTAGTTGCCTTACAAAGGCTTTATGAAAGTTGTTTTTGATGTATTTGAAGTATAGTTAGTTAGTTGCTTTACGAAGATTTTGTAAAGTCACTTTGATTTATTTGAAGTATAGTTAGTTAATTGCCTTACAAAGGCTTTATGAAAGTTGCTTTGACGTATTTGAAGTATAGTTAGTTAGTTGCTTTACGAAGATTTTACAAAATTGCTTTGATTTATTTGAAGTATAGTTAGTTAGTTGCCTTACAAAGGCTTTATGATAGTTTACTTTGATGTATTTGAAGTATTGTTAGTTAGTTGCTTTAGGAAGATTTTACAAAGTTACTTTGATTTATTTTAAGTATACTTAGTTGCTTTACGAAGATTTTACAAAGTTACTTGGATGTATTTGAAGTATAGTTAGTTAGTTGTCTTACAAAGGCTTTATGAAAGTTGCTTTGACGTATTTCAAGCATTGTTAGTCAGTTGCTTTACGAAGATTTTACAAAGTTACTTTGATTTATTTGAACTAAAGTTAGTTGCCTTAGAAAGGCTTTATGAAAGTTGCTTTGACGTATTTCAAGTATAGTTAGTTAGTTGCTTTACGAAGATTTTATAAAGTTACTTTGATCTATTTGAACTAAAGTTAGTTGCCTTACAAAGGCTTTATGAAAGTTGCTTTGACGTATTTAAAGTATAGTTAGTTATTTGCCTTTACGGAGTTACATTATGCATTTTATGTACGGTTAGGTACTTTACGAAGAATTTGCGATTGTTTACATTGATATATTTTAATTATGATACTTCCTAACGTTTTTTCTTCATTTACACAAAATAAAATAATTTTTGTTGTTGTACGGTTACAACATGGTCCAGTTGTAACCATAATTATGTTATACTTATACGGCTCTATTTATACTTATTTAAACTGTTATGTTACTTTAATCTTATGTTACATTCAAGATTAAAGTAACATAACAGATATTACAGTTATTTATTAAATGCTATATGCATAGTGATATTTCTCAAGTTGTAAATTGTTATTTTACCATGGTATAAAATTTTTTGTATAAAACTCCACGTGGAGCAAGCCGATTAAGACTTCCGAGAGTGTTGGTTGTATCCAGTCTGAAGCATAAACATCTAAAAGACGTTTCATATATCAATGGAAACCAATCAGACACATTCAACCCGATTACAGTGAAAGAACGTCGCCAGAGGAAGATTCTGAGAAAGGGAAAGACGGTCGTAAAGGGGAAATGTGAGACTTGAAAGATTTGTGATCCTGTAAGGACATCTTGAATATAAGCCCTGTTGGTAATTGGTATCGGTTATCCGTTTACGGCAGTGAAGGGTATTACATGTCATCTATTACGTCTATCCGGTTGTTCACGAAATGATTAGTTGAAAAATACCACGGTAAATTGGTGGGTGGGTAAATGTTATCACTGTCAATATACAAATCTATTGATATATTTGCAACTGATAAAGCTAGTGAAATATTTTATGTAGAGTATTTCAATTGAGTCTGACATTAATATCTCGGACTAAGTTCTCGCCTGGTAACTCCACCTGTATTCCCATATTTTTTTATTGTTTGGATCAATAAGTTGGGTTTGGAGGCAGTGGTACCCAAAATAATACCCATAATTTTATAACCATCTTTTCACAAAAATAGTTGGATTAAGCAAAACAATTTATACTGAAGAATATCAGTGTCCAAAGACAAAGGAACGCATCAATAAAATATAGTGTTTACTAAAGTAAAAATATATTTTTTTCTAAACAGATATAAAATAATATGTAGCCAACATTAAAATTAACATTCACTTTCGAAGGAACTATGAGCAAGAAATAACTTTCAAGTAATAAATATATACTAAAACCTCGTTCATATTGTTTGTAAATAATTATTATTTTAATATTTTAGTAATCAGAGAAAATATAGCCTGATATTATTTAATTTGTAAAAATTACTGTAGTACTTCCAATCTTTTGTATTTTTACGATCATTTGATTAATATTATATTATTTATAACTAGGTAAATTGAAAAAAATACAATTTCATTTATTATTGACTTACAAATTTATTTCAAACTTACGATGGTAACTATTCAATTGAAATATGAATACCATGTATTCTTTAATATTTTATTAAACGAATATGTGAGTGTCCCGTATAGCTGAAAAATAATTCTATGTTTACTGCCAAATTTTGTAGTTCTCTTACAGTGATTCTAACTCTAACGTTGTTTTGAGGTTATACATTGGATGATTAAATTTTGTACCCTATTTCAAAGTAGGCCTAAAGTGGACCATTTAAATTTTAAATTTAACATACTTATATAATTAAGAAAGATTTTTATCATAATGAAATTTTACAAACTTCAAAAATCAGTGAATTACGACGACTATGGATTTATCATGTGAATTTATATACATATCTAACCCTGTTTATTTACCAAAGCATGGGATAGCCACAAATCAATATTTGGAGTGGCAGTCACCAAGTCGTAAATTACTAACGTCCCCAGTGGCAAGTCGTCCGTAAATAACGAGTTTAGAACACTCCATGGCCTTGTAGGGTTGACTGATGGTCATTTGTAGGTCTTCACCCTGGACTTTATCAACTAACTCTGTTTGTTAACCAGGGCCCTGCATGGACTTGCCACAAGTCAATATTCAGAGTGGCAGTCACCAAGTGCATGGACTTGCCACAAGTCAATATTCAGAGTGGCAGTCACCAAGTTGTAAATTGACAGCGTCACCAGTGACAAGTCGTCCATAAATAACGTGTTTACAACACTCCATGGCCTCGTGAGGTTGACTGATGGTCATTTGTAGGTCTTCACCCTAGTCTTTATCAACTAACTGTGTTTATTAACCAGGTCCTTGCATGGGTTTACCACAAATCAATATTTGGAGTGGCAGTCACCAAGTTGTAAATTTACAGCATCACCAGTGGCAAGCCGTCCGAAACTATCGAGTCTACAGGACCCCATGGCCTTGTGGGGTTGACTGGCGGTCATTTGTAGGTCTTCACCCGGGTCTTATCAACTAACTCTGTTTGTTAACCAGGGCCCTGCATGGACTTGCCACAAATCAATATTCAGAGTGGCAGTCACCAAGTTGAAATTGACAGCGTCACCAGTGACAATTCGTCCATAAATAACGTGTTTACAACACTCCATGGCCTCGTGAGGTTTACTGATGGTCATTTGTAGGTCTTCACCCTGGACTTTATCAACTAACTGTGTTTATTAACCAGGTCCTTGCATGGGTTTACCACAAATCAATATTTGGAGTGGCAGTCACCAAGTTGTAAATTTACAGCATCACCAGTGGCAAGCCGTCTGAAACTATCGAGTCTACAGGACTCCATGGCCCTGTGGGGTTGACTGATGGTCATTTGTAGGTCTTCACCCTAGACTTTATCAACTAACTGTGTTTATTAACCAGGTCCTTGCATGGGTTTACCACAAATCAATATTTGGAGTGGCAGTCACCAAGTTGTAAATTTACAGCATCACCAGTGGCAAGCCGTCTGAAACTATCGAGTCTACAGGACTCCATGGCCCTGTGGGGTTGACTGATGGTCATTTGTAGGTCTTCACCCTGGACTTTATCAACTAACTGTGTTTATTAACCAGGTCCTTGCATGGGTTTACCACAAATCAATATTTGGAGTGGCAGTCACCAAGTTGTAAATTTACAGCATCACCAGTGGCAAGCCGTCTGAAACTATCGAGTCTACAGGACTCCATGGCCCTGTGGGGTTGACTGATGGTCATTTGTAGGTCTTCACCCTAGTCTTTATCAACTAACTGTGTTTATTAACCAGGTCCTTGCATGGGTTTACCACAAATCAATATTTGGAGTGGCCGTCACCAAGTTGTAAATTTACAGCATCACCAGTGGCAAGCCGTCCGAAACTATCGAGTCTACAGGACTCCATGGCCCTGTGGGGTTGACTGATGGTCATTTGTAGGTCTTCACCCTAGTCTTTATCAACTAACTGTGTTTATTAACCAGGTCCTTGCATGGGTTTACCACAAATCAATATTTGGAGTGGCAGTCACCAAGTTGTAAATTTACAGCATCACCAGTGGCAAGCCGTCCAAAACTATCGAGTCTACAAGACTCCATGGCCCTGTGGGGTTGACTGATGGTCATTTGTAGGTCTTCACCCTAGTCTTTATCAACTAACTGTGTTTATTAACCATGTCCTTGCATGGGTTTACCACAAATCAATATTTGGAGTGGCAGTCACCAAGTTGTAAATTTACAGCATCACCAGTGGCAAGCCGTCTGAAACTATCGAGTCTACAGGACTCCATGGCCCTGTGGGGTTGACTGATGGTCATTTGTAGGTCTTCACCCTAGTCTTTATCAACTAACTGTGTTTATTAACCAGATCCTTGCATGGGTTTGGCACAAATCAATATTTGGAGTGGTCGTCAACAAGTTGTAAATTTACAGCATCACCAGTGGCAAGCCGTCCGAAACTATCGAGTCTACAGGACTCCATGGCCTTGTGGGGTTGACTGGCGGTCATTTGTAGGTCTTCACCCTGGTCTTTATCAACTAACTGTGTTTATTAACCAGGGCCCTGCATGGACTTGCCACAAATCAATATTTAGAGTGGTAGTCACCAAGTTGTAAATTTACAGCATCACCAGTGGCAGGCCGTCCGAAACTATCGAGTCTACAGGACTCCATGGCCTTGTGGGGTTGACTGGTGGTCATTTGTAGGTCTTAACCCTAGTCTTTATCATCTAACTGTGTTTGTTAACCAAGGCTTTGCATGAGGTTGCCACAAATCAATACTTGGAGTGGCAGTCATCAATTTGTACATTGACAACGTCACCAGTGACAAGCCGTCCATAAATAACGAGTTTACATGACTCCATGGCCTTGTGGGGTTGACTGGTGGTCATTAGTAGGTCTTCTCCCTGGTCTTTATCAACTAACTCTGTTTGTTAACCAGGGCCTTGAATGGGTTTGGCACAAATCAATATTTTGGGTGGCAGTCACCAAGTTGTAAATTGAGGGCGTCGCCAGTGGCAAGCCGTCCGTAAATATCGAGTTTACAACACTCCATGGCCTTGTGGGGTTGACTGATGGTTATTTGTGGGTCTTCACCCGGGTCTTATCAACTAACTCTGTTTGTTAACTAGGACCCTGCATGGGAAGGGGACATGCTACTTCCCACCATGCTAGTTTCCACTCCGTAAAAATCCGTGCTACTTGCCACCATGTTCCAAGAAGCGCCTACCTGTCATGAACTCGGGTATACTAGTGTCTCCAAGCCCCGTTGGTGATATAGTTGTAGTATACCTAACGTATTTTCCATGATCGGGAAATAGTTAGTAAAAAATATTACATAGACGAATGGACTTATTCTTGTTAAGTAATAGGTACATACAAAATGTTATACGTTGAGCAGAATGCAGCTATTAAAAATAATAAGCAAACAGCATATCACCTTATAGCTGCTTGATTGTGAATTTATTTAAAAGACATATTGTAGCTATAGCGGCATAACGTATTTCGTTATATCGTCGAATTGGTTTTAACCGCTTGTATGTTACCAGACTGATTAGGCATACATACTACAAACTGAGTCTGGCTATATATGAAGCGGCTTTTCAGCTTTATCAGTTTGTATGAAAGCTCACATAATATATGTTCTAAATAATTTGTACAATAAATCTAACTTGCACAATAATCAGCCGCTAGTTGACTGTCGTCATTTTTAAAATAATCTTTTTATATACATAACAATTTTATATTTGCAGTATTTAAAATTGACTTTGGCTTTCTTCATATTTACATTGTACTCATTACATTGCAATACTTTACGAGATGTGTTTTTTTTTTCACTATAATTTTGCTATGTATCCTAGCAGACAAATGCATTTCAAAAGATCTTATATCACACATTTTTCTCGACATTAATTGATCTTTTGTCAATTTCATTATATTTTGTTCTTCCTTTTATGAGGCTGAAGACTAAATTTTGCTGACATTATCTTGACCCTCTTAATTTTTCTAATGAACAAGTAAACGTTTGGATATGGATTTATACAGTTATTTAGTTTTGAGTTCCACCCTTCCCCTCTTTTTGTCCTGTGTCTTTGTCCAAACGAACTCCACATACGTATGGAAATAAAAGGGGTTTCAATCCACTGATCTGTGAAATAAAGTAGAACTGTTCTTAATTTTTTATTCTTTAAATGGTTCTCCATGATTATAAGGAAAGAATATTCCACTTTTTCAATGGGAGATACACCAGAGCTGCACACTATCTACTACATACGTTTCTGATATCTTAATTTTAATTGTACTCTACGGTTATTCTCAAACTTTGAGAATAATTGATTTTGAGAATATTAATTCCACAAATATTAATAAATATTACATCTACATCTTGTCACCTTAGTAAAAAAGGTCAGCCAAAACTTCCTGAACAGCCGATTCAGAGTGGATTTTTTTATTATAACATACCCTGCCATTATATAAGCAAGAGTCATGGGTGAGTATCCGCTCTCTTTTTTCTCATTTCTCATGAGTATCCGCATCGCTTCTCATTTCTAAGAAATGGTATCTGTCAACCCTCGTCAAGAGATTAGGTGGTAAATAGCACAGGTGGGAAATAGCACGGTGGAATATAGCACGGAATCCATGGGATAGCCACAAACCAACATTTAGAGTTGCAGTAACCAAGTTGTAAATTTACAGCGTCTCCAGTGGCAAGTCGTCCGTAAATAACGAGTTTACAACACTCCACGGCCTTGTGGGGTTGGCTGACGGTCATTTGTGGGACTTCACTCTGGTCTTTATTAACTAACTCTGTTTGTTAACCAGGGCCCTGCTTGGGATAGCCACAAATCAATATTTAGTGTGGCAGTTACCAAGTTGTAAATTATACCGTCGCCAGTGACAAGCCGTCCGTAAATAACGAGTTTACAACACTCCATGGCCTCGTGGGGTTGACTTGTGGTTTTATTTGAGGTTCTAATGGTACTCTTTGATGCCTCCAGTTTATAGTTTTTTGATGGCTCAAAAGGTAAAAATTATTACGTTTAGGAAAAACATTGACATTTTGGATAACTTCTGACAAATAACAGTTAATAAATAAAATCATACAGTGGAAGAGGATCCCATAGTGTATGGATATTTCCACTATTTTTATTTTCCAACAAAAATTAGCAGAATTGAAAATATATCCTATTTGATCCATTATGTTCGTATTATGGATAGTCATATCGTACGGTGTCATACAATATGACTATCCATGTACGTTAATATTATGGATAGTCATATCGTACGGTGCCATAAAATATGACTATCAATCTACGTTCGTATTATGGAAGGTCATATCGTACGGTGTCATAAAATATTACTATCCATCTACGTTCGTATTATGGAAGGTCATATCGTACGATGCCATACAATATGACTATCCATCTACGTTAATATTATGGATAGTCATATCGTATGGTGCCATAAAATATGACTATCCATCTACGTTCGTATTATGGAAGGTCATATCGTACGGTGCCATAAAATATTACTATCCATCTACGTTCGTATTATGGAAGGTCATATCGTACGGTGTCATACAATATGACTATCCATCTACGTTCGTATTATGGAAGGTCATATCATACGTAGTCATACAATATGACTATCCATCTACGTTCGTATTATGGAAGGTCATATCATACGGAGTCATACAATATGACTATCCATCTATACGTTCGTATTATGGTTAGTCATATCGTATGGTGTCGTACAATAGTTTTATTGCAGGACATATAGATGGTTCTTCATGAAGCGTTTTCCTAGTTTGTCAAGCTGGTTCACTTGAATTTTAAATTTAGATTAAGGTTATTTTAAATGCACTAACACTATATGAGATTGGTGGCAATGTACTTTTCTTTTTCAGAAATGGGGAAGCTGATATCCTCTGTAACCTTACTCCACCCATTTCCCATAGACCAAGATATGTTTGATGAACTTATCAGACAGAGTAAGGGAGTGGTGTACAGAGTACAGTACAAGGAGAATATTACTGATAAAAACTAACAATCAAGGTCAGGATTCATACCTTGCGCTACATCTAAATTAGACTCAAAGTCCTCGGCCAATTACTCCCCCAAATATTTCCAATTATTAAATATTTTATGGCAATATATCGGACATGAACCTTACCTTAAACAATCAAATAATTAATTAATTAATTAATTAATTAAATGACTAAGATTTAAATGAAAGCAATCAGTAGCTATAAATATAACAGTTTATTATCTGTAAACAAACATTAATAATTATTTCCTTTCATTTAATTAACTAAGTATATAACTCTACCCCTAATATTATGTTGTTTACGTGTTTTACTTGTAGTGTATTTTAAATAGTCATATTTAGCAAACAAATCATATCAATCTAAGTATGGAGATACAAACAAAACATTAACCTAATAATACTAACGAAAGAAATAATATTTACAAACAAACGTTGCTAAATAAATACGTAAATTAATGGGAACATTTAATAATAGATCAACGCAATTGTTTGTTTTAAAAACAGTATTCCAACTGGCATCCAACATTTGTGTTGACTCTACAAGTTGAATTACGCCAATCTCCGAGTTGGCTCGACCTATCTTTATGAAACTCGCTATGCATGGATAATGAAGACCTATTCTGGGGAAAAAAATAAACTTCATCCAATTTCATATTTCAAAATAAAGGCCATTTTAAATTTATAAAGGGAAATTACGGAAAAACCGCAAAAATACAAAACATTACTAGAAACACGGGTTTTTTAGATCATTTTATTACCAATCTGTCAGTATCAAAAAAGTTAGAATTGTACAATAAATAACCGATATATATTGACATTTGTGTCTCTGATATTTTTGTCCAATTTTTACTTTTTTATTGTTTAAAACACCGTGTTCTTAGTAATGTTTTGTTTTTTTTTTGCCATTTTCCCTCAATTTCCGTTTAAAATCTTTAAATGGCCGCCATTTTAAAATATTGAATTGGATCAAGTTGGTTTTTTTTTCTTAAATAGTTATTTATTATCAATATGCATGGTGAGTTTCATAAAAATCAAATGAGCCCACTCGGTGTTACAAATTCTTATGTAGAAAAACAAAATGGTGGATATTTGGTAAACGAAGCGTTTTTGGAAAAAGATTTAATCTTTATTTTCTGTTTAATTTGAACTATATAACCATATACTGAAGTTTGGCAATTTAATTTCGGGACAGCCTGTATATTAGTAATGTATATCAAGCTCGAATATGTCGAATATTTTTTGTCTTACAGTGAAAAAAGCCGAAAAAGTGAAATAGCAGGTCTAATAAGTAAAAGTGATACAATTTATTGGATATAAAACATTTTAACTCCAAAAAGTAGCTTTTATATGAATGATTTTAAGTTTTTTTTGGAAAAAATAGAGTGTTAAGACTCTGATCTCACTTTTTCATAAATACTAGTAGATGTATGTTAGATTATCCGTTGAATTCATAATATATAAAAAAAGTCGGCACTGGTGGCGCAGTGCTGTAACCCAGCTACTTGGGACCAAGTTTTAGGGAGATTGTTTGCGATAGGTTCTATCCTCGTTCATCTTAATGTCTTAATCTTAACACAGCGTCCGCTCAATAGTTGTCATCGATGTGGTCACTATTAGAGAAGTTTGGGGTGTCCATGTTGGATGGTAGTCAAGGTTCAGATGTTGTGTAAGGAAGAGAACTGAGTGTCAGACTTGTCAGTTAGTGAAAAGCAGGCCAACACTACGTGGTCGGATTCCACGTAAAGCTGTTAGTCCCTTGGTTACCTGACTATTGGGCTATTAATAAATAGTCCTTTCTGAGCTAAGTCGAACTCAGATATTAACAATGACTACCATTGTTCATCTTGACTCATTACACTTATTCGAAATCCATATTCGACCAAATCTTGATGATCGGCGTCTTAAGAATAAATAAAATATAGTAATGTCCTACAAAAGATACAAATTAAGTAATGGTATTATTGGTTTTTAAATTGTTTTGTTCACTATGTTTTAATTATTGAAGCCGTTAAAAGTACATACATATTACCAAATAATAATATTCATACCAAAATATTCATACTTAACCATAACAGTTTATCATATCATTTCAAATCGTAATAAACGGCAAAGTTTCAATACAACTTGAAACTTTTTTACCTAAACAGTTTGTAAAACTTTATTCAGAGATCATTTAATTTAATACGAGCTTTGAACTTTTATTTGGCTTGAATGTCGACTATCTTATCTTACCCTTTCAATCACTAACTTTTTTAGGTTTTAAATTTAACAAAGAATCTAAAAATAGCATCATTTGTTCGTGTCTTAAAAATATTGGAGTTTTCAAAAAACCTTAAAATAATTCATACAAAGCATAATTTGTTGTACTAACTATTCTATTACATTTACATTGCATTATACTAAACATTTCTTTCACACCAATAACCAATAGCAAAACATAAAAGCATTCGAGTGCTTTTATGTTCCTATTATATGACGTATATTTTTTTTTATTATAGTTGTACTATATTGTTACTTTTTATGTAACATTTCATTTTTATTTTACTACTGTATTTATTTTTTTCTGTATCATAGTTTAAGCAAAATGGAAACAAACCAAGTGGCAAGATATTGGACCCTTTCTGTCTGGAAACGACCACTTGGTAGGCGTTTCATATATCAATAGAAGTCAATCCAACACGTTCAACGAAACTACAGGGCACGAACATCGTTAAAGAAAGTTCTGAGAAAGGGGGGGTTGTTAAGGGGAAACGTAACACGCGAGGGATTTGTGAGTAGCATATTGAACATATGCTGCAGTTTAAGCAGAAATATATGCACGCAACGATTTGGACATTTTTACTATTCTGTGTTAACATTATATAAAAAGACTACATAGTATTGCTGTTTCCTTTTATTTGTTAACAATGCTATACTTTACACCTGTTATACAAATCTAATTCAATCGTTACCGATTTAAAATATTTTGAGATATTAATATATGTCATGACACCCTTAATTACATTGACATGAAAAGAATAGTTATTCATCATAAATTATAGTTAGAGTAATATAAAGTAGAATAACATACAAATTAGAAATTAAATGCCAAAGCATTAAAATTCCTTTATTAATATTGTATATCATATATTATTCACGGTACTGTAAATTTTATTTTAAAATTATTGTAATTAAATTTAAAATGTGTCAGTTATTCCTATTGTCTACTTTGGAGTAAAACCGAGAAGTAAGTTTGATATATCAACAAATATTAAGTTTATTATTTTGTGAGAAAAGGTTTTTTTTAAATTTACCTATGATTTTCGTTTAGTTTGAGATTAGTTATGTACAGTTAATAAACGAGTTGTTTATAAATCGGAAGAATAGTTTGAGCCCCTTTTTTCATGAAATCGTTTCGGGAGGAGTATCCTCCAATCGATATCAGAAGTGGCATAAACGAACTTTTAAATTGACAGCAACATGCTTTCCATGAATGTCCTCGGACTTGAAGGGTTTGATAGGGATTATTTGTGTGGTTGACTAGAAACCATTTGTGTTGATGACTAGGGACAATTTGTGTGGTTGACTAGATACCATTTGTGTTGATGACTAGGGACAATTTGTGCGGCTGACTAAGTACTATTTGTGTGGTTGACTAGGGACCATTTGTATGGTTGACTAGGGACAGTTTGTGTGATTGATTAAGTACAATTTGTGTGGCTGACTAGGGACCATTGATGTGGATGACTAGGGACAATTTGTGTGGTTGACTAAGTACTATTTGTGTGGTTGACTAGGGACCACTTGTGTGGTTGACTAGGGAATATTTATGTGGATGACTAGGGACAATTTGTGTGATTGACTAGAGAACATTTTTGTGGTTGTCTAGGAATCATTTGGGTGGTTGACTATAGGCCATTTGTGTAGTTGACTAGGTACCATTTATGTGGTTGACTTATTTGTGGTGTTGAAAAGGGACCATTATTGTTGTTGTCTATGAATTATTTTGTGGTTGACTAGACACCATTTATGTGGTTGACTAGGGACTATTTGTGTGGTTGACTAGGGACAGTTTGTGTGGTTGACTAGGGAAAATTTTTGTGGTTTTCAAGGAATCATTTGTGTGGTTGACTAGAGACCATTTGTGTGGTTGACTAGGTACCATTTATGTGGTTTACTAGGCATTATTTGTGTGGTTGACATTACTAATGTGGTTGACAAGGGATTATTTGTGTTGTTCACTGGGGATCATTAGTGTGGTTGACTAGGGACCATTTCTGTGGATGACAAGGGACTATTTGTGTGGTTGAATAGATACAGGGATGTCATACATCGAAGTATTTTTTTTTTTTTTTTTTTTTTTTTTTTTATGCTATAAAGAAGTGATGAAAGGTTAGGTGAAAGAGAGGACGTTGTTTTATTGTTCATTAATTGTTACAATTACGTTGTTTGTATCAATACAGACAATTTCACTTCGTATGTCATGTAACGGTCATGTAATGTAAGAGAGAGGGGTTAGACAAGATACGTTTCTGCAAATAGGGAAAGTGCCCCACAAGTAGTCCTTTTAGGTCATATTTTATATTAAATGTTACAAAAGATGAAGTTCTCGATCAACGTCAGAGGAACTTAGTAAAGATTATGAGATATATCCAAAAATTGAACAAATAATTGTTATCCTTATTTATAATCGAGTTCTAGTTTAGGGTCATATTTTATATGAAGATACAATTTAGAAGGTTTTTGTATCAAAAGTAAAAATCGGTAATAGTCCGTTAATATCAAACACTTTGTAACGTTACGTGATCCAGTTCGTTATGTATTAAATCCATTAAATATGAAACACACTGGTGGCGCATTGTTGTAACCCAGCTACTTGGGGACAAAGTATTTGGGAGATTGTAGGCGATAGGTTCCACGCTCGGTCCTCTTACTACCGACACGGCATCCACTCAATGATTGCCATCGACGTGGACTCTACTAGAGAAGTATGAGGTCCCCATGTTGGATGGTTGTTAGTGTTCAGATGTTGTGTAGGGAAGAGACTTATCAGTTAACTGAAAATCAGACCAACACTACGTGGTTCGGATTCCACGTCAAGCTGTAGGTCTCATAGTTGTCCTGACTATTGGGATATTAATAAATAGTCCTTTCTGAGCTAAGTCGAACTCAGATAGTAACAATGACTACACTCGTTCATTTTCACTCATTCACCCCTCATATTCACCCATATCTCTACGATCGGCGTCTTAGAGATGAATAATGAATAATAAATACAAAGAAGCAAATATTTTACTAAATAATTATCTTCGGAAAATTAGAATTATTTATTAATTTTTTAACTAATTTAATTTCCTAGCCTTAAAAAAATATTGAAATATGATTATCATAATCATGGAATGTAACAAAAATCTGTTCATTAAGTATAGGAATAACAATTAAAGAACGATATTCAATTTAATTTTAATTAAAATATTTATTTATTTCTAAATAAATAGTTTTTTAATTACCATAATACGTGCTGGTACATATACAGTACACTTAATTGTCACACAACACAAATTTATTGCAATATAAGCACAAAATGCACAAATATTATGGTGATCGATTTCGATGAACCACACTCACCTTCCTCAGACCTTTTGTGATGATGATTCTTTTGTGAATCTCTCTGGTCTGAAGAAGGTTAGCGTGGTTCACCGAAATCGATCACCATAATATAACTTATGTGCATTTTGTACTTGTATTGTAATATATTAGTTTTGTTTGACGTTTACTTGTACTGTGAATTAAAATAACACCACTTTAAAAATGCGCTTTTAAGTAAAGTAAACTTTATGGTAGAGATAAAGTATATCACATTTGATTGATTAATAACAGAATTTGAATTAAATTCAAATCTTCTTAAATTTTATATTTAATGATAATAGGTCTGTCTTGTAACTAATATTATGATATCTAACATTGTTATGATAAAAAGAGATCAATACCGATTAATGTTGAAGCTTATCCTTCAATTGTAAGAATTGTGAGGAAATTCAACTCAAGTCTAACAATGTACTCATTTCCCAATTATTGAAAAAAACACGTTTGTTATAAATCATTTTTAGAACGGTGTAAAGAGATAATATATAAATAAATTTTCTCTCTTGAGAAATAAATCTCAACTTTAAAATTGTTTCATGGTTGAAAATGATGAATACTAGCTGAAAACTCTACAATACAAAACAATCTAAAATGAACATAAATACTGGTAATCTTAAACAAACTTTGTGAGCAAATTAATTTATACATCAATTTTAACCTATCAATCCTTCGTGTAATGTTTACATATTAAATATTAGCATTAATTTCATTAGTATATGAAGTATACAATTTAAAAATCAAATTATTAGATTAAAAAATTATCAACATATTCAATAAAACTGAGATAAACTATAATTATTTATAATAATGTATTGAATGTAATGTTATTGCTTTCCAAAACCATGATATTTATATTTGTCTATTTATGTTTTTTACAGAATTATTTTACCTGAAGATATAGAAGTAAACCATGATAAATAAATGAAAAAATTTAATAAACTATGTCGAATGTATAAATAAATATAGAGTGTATTAAGGAACTCTTTGGCCAAACTTTGGGATTTAGTTCTGGACATGAAAACAAACAACAAATGTCATATAAAAGTACAGTATATCTCACTTAGTTAACCGTCAGTTTGTATTTTTGTGATTTTTATAAAATAATAAATATCTCAGGAACCATAATTGCTACAGATTTTGAATTTTTCATACTCAATAAGGCACCTAAGAGTGGATTTATATTAAATATTTGTTTTTCAACCGTTTGGAAATAGCTTACGTTTAAAAATTATAAATTTACAAAGAAAAAACCATTAATTTTCCTATCCTAAGCTATTTCAAAACGGTTGAACGAAAATATAGAACATGTTTGCACGTTTAGGTGCTATCAGTTTTACTGAGTATGCAAAATTTTAAGTCTGTGGCTTTTATGGTTCCTGAGTTACTATTTTTTTATAAAAATTACAAACATACGGACAGACGGTTAACGAAGCGCGGTATACCATACTGTTACATGATTTTTTTAATTTCATGTCCACAACTAAATCCCAAAGTTTGACTGAAGAGTTCCCAAAAACTCTGTATAATTGCATACGTAAAAAATGATGGTGCTGTGACACCGATGTTTTTAACGTATTACTGTCAAGATATTTAAAGGATTATGTAGAAAGGTGTAGTTACGGTGATGGCTCATTTAATATAAGGAGAAAATATAAAAGTATATGACGGCGAAGGGATATATACATTATTACTCGATCACGTGCACACCCCTTGCAACATGAATTATTAAAATATCATGTCATGTAATGTTTTGTTAGTGATATTAAAATGTAAATCTTTGAAAACTAGAACAAGCAGTCTTAATGTTATATTGAAGAAAACAGACACATCCCGTCTCGCCTGTCTCTATTCACTCTCTGAAATTAATTTATGCCCTGTTAAACCTCAAGTTGTGCACACAAAAATAGCTCCTTAGTTGACATGCTAACTGGTTATACGTTCTGTGTATAATTAAGTTACGAGTACGTTTGCCAGCGTGGTGGCTCAGTGGCCAGGCTTCGGACTACGGAGAGAAATGTCCAAGGTTCGAATCCCCAACTGAGCTAACGGTCGGTTCTACACTGAATAAAGTTCACTCACAGTCCTGACGGTCTATGTAAACTAGCGAGTAGAGTTTGCAACAAACATGAAAGAAGTGTTATCAATTTAGAGTAGTAAATGATGGAGGAAAAATATACTCAAACGGATACATAGTTGGTAAATAAGTAGTGGTACTTGCACGAGGTAATTTTTGTATTACAATCTACGTTAGGTTTTCGTCATTTCATGTAGCATACATTTGGCTTTGAAATAAATACAATCCGCTTTATTCCGTGAAAAAATACACTTTTGAATGGCAGTGACATAATAGAATTGTGTTTATAGTTCCTAAGATGTTAAGAACTCAGTAAACATATATCTCAAAATGTTACTACTAACAGAAATTCCTGCAGCGAACTTTCTTACGAGTAAAATTTGAATATAAATAGGTATAGCAGCTTCGTTGAAAATTTTTTACAATATCCAAGTAATCTTGGATTGGTAAGAATTATTATAAATTATGTTTGACTAACGTTTATGTTCACTTGTTGCGTACTTGAGTGTGTTTTCAAAAATATATTTTATTATTTCTTATCTAAATACCTAGCATATATTCTTATCTTTTTTAAATGCTAGCAACATCATATGATTTCATACTGAGAACAATAATTATTTTTCATACTGGGAACCCTTCTGGAGCAATTTTATAACTTTATCATCTTAATAAAGTCCTCGTATAGTATTATTACTAATTTTCAACTTAAGTGATTACGAAAATTTCTTTTATACAACTTCTGGAGCTATATTTGTTAATTGATTTGTTCCTAAATTTTAGTCTTAACGAAATTAGTCGATCCTGAGAACCAACATTGTAGTAATGTTCCTGTAGGATTTGTTATTTGACTTTATATAATTTTAAAATGTTGCTAGTAGTATGATATCTTTTAAAAAGGTGTGTAAGGCGTATTAAAGTATTAGGTTGGGTTACCCACGAAAAAAATCAGCAATGTCGCAGTAGGATCCCACGAGTTGGTCGATGTATTATTAACCAGTAATACAAATAAAATCAGAACCATTCATAGTTTAATGCAAACTGTTATAATATTTTATGATCCACTCAGTGAAAACTTGAACAATAACTAAACCTACTTCTGTTTTTACATGACAACAATGTCTTATAACAAGCCATTATACAAAACATACAATCACTCTCTGATTTATTTCAAATATACGTGATTATTTTTATTTTTTTTATTTTTTTAAATTCATTTATTCATAAGACGCCGATTGTCAAGATGTGGACGAATATGGATTTCGAATGAGTGTGATGAGTGTAGATGAGTGAATTTAGTCATTGTTACAAACTAAGCCCGACTATTCCTTAGAAAGTGTCATTAATTAATAGCCCAATGACAAATGAACAGCCAGTGATTATCAGCTGATCCTTCTCAAAATGTATTGACTCTGATTGGGATCGAACTGAGAACCTGTAGCACATGAAGCTGGAATTGAACCAACTACGCTACTATGTAACCTACATGTAAACTATTTATGTAGTAAACACGCAAAAAAGTAGTAGTAGTTAACAAGTTGGCCAAGGTTTCACAAGCTCCAACTTAGCCTAACTACAATGAGGGGTTGAAACCCTCGTGTAAAATATATTCCTTATTATCAATCAAAATAAAAATGTTAGTACATTTTTAGTAGCTTGCTTCCCGGGGATAAATATGATACCCGGCATATTTATCTATGATAAATAGAACAAATATTGGCACTTAAAGTAGCGAAAATTATAACTTTTCATAATCATCTCTTGTGTTATAGTGTTTGGTATAGCAACCAATACGTCGTATGCCAGGAGAATATAAACATAAAAAAATACTTATAGCTACTTTTTGTAGGTAGATTCTCAGATAAAAACTATCTCCCCAGTATGATTCTATCTGGAAATAGATTTAAAAGTTAAAGATCGTCTTGTTTTACCGGACGAAGTTAGGGTTAAGAGGCCCCCTCTAAAAATTAATCTGGGAATTAACGGTATAACGTGACTTCCGAACCACGTGAGTAGCAGGGCAAAAACTGTTCGTGGTCAGATCGGGAATCGAACCCAGAACGGTTGTGTAGTAAGCTACCGCCTTATCAGTTTACATACGGCCGCTTTAATTTAAACGTGAAACATACCTAAACAGGGAAATATAAATGTATAAGTATTGTAAGTTGCTATTGTTTGATAGAGAATGTAAAGTGTCCTCAGCAGGCAACACATTCAACAACAACGACTCACAACTGTTTACACTTTAATTTTTCTCAGAATATCATCCTTATGATATTATCGTCCTTACGAATAGTTTATATAGGAAAGGTAACAATAAGGAATGGAGTTTAACTAAAGGTTTAATCTATTGTATACTTGTAAATCTGTTTATGATCTTTTAGGTTAGAATTAAAAAAAACTTACACAGTCAAAATGTTGTCTATTTAAGGTCTGATTTGTAGTATTAAAACTTTATACAGTATTTTAAAGAAAATCGTGAAGATTTTCTTCAAATTACTATGAGTAAATAAGGATAAGAATAGATAGCAAATACTACAGTAGTAGTCAAGACATTGGAGTTAAAGTTTAAACTGCGTATAAACAATGGACCAGCCGACAGCCACACTGACTGGATAAACTTGTCTGTCTGCATCTAAGTGCATGAACTTGGCTTTGTCTGTGAGAGTCACTTAGAGTTTACATTTCCAGTCACACGTTTAAGAAGTAAGAGACATCATTATTACTGATTAACTTGGCATATTGTTAAGTTCTTGACTTCTGTGACATAAAAGCTGACTTAAATCCATTTACATAAGTCATAAATAGCTTAAATAGCCAATAGTTTTTATTTTGACGTTAACAAATTTAACTTTTGTTTTGAAAAAATGTATTCATAAACAATTGTAATATATATTTCTTTATTTTATATAACGTTTATATATATTATTAAATAAATAAATTTAGGATGAATACTGCACTTTCAATTAAATATCAAATATTAGGTTCACTTTTGAATTCCTTTTGTTTTAGGTTAGGTTTAACTTGGTTTAACAGAATCTATCGCTAACATTTTAGATACGTTAAATTTGTTCCTAATTTCTTACTAAACATAACATTTAACTGAACACGCATGGTATAATTACATTACAACATAAAACAATTTATATTTATAATTATTACTGTAAGTTAATTTTGTTACAACAAATAAATAAAACTAAATCCCTCCAGTTCAAATTAAGCAGTAAACAAGTCCGATTCCATTTTATTTGAAACTTGATTGTGCTGAAACATGAAAATAATTACTAGGCCTATAATAAAATAATCAGCTAAGTTTAGTTACGATTTTGAAACAATTACCTTTCATCCATAATTCAAAACAACGTTTTTTACAAACAACTTTTTTTTAAAGTTGGCATTAAGGACCCAAATGCTTTTAATAAAATTTACACTTTACGCAATAATGTTTACCAGTCTTCGAGAATGATTCTGGGTTATTTTCAAGGCTATACGGCGTTAGAATATGAAAATCGTATACAATTTATATTGATAAAATTTATTTTAGTTACTATTCAACTCCTTAGCTTAAACATTACTCACAAGTTAAATATTAGTAAAAAAACAATGAAAATATACAGATAACAAGTTTCTGTAAAGGCATAGCATTAGAGATTTGATATTAATACAGTAACTCCTGAATCTGTTTTAGGATATACCTGAGTATAAGAACTTTAATTTTTTACAGCATCGTATAAAAGACATCAGTTTGGCTACAAATTACAGATATTCGTCCTGTTATTTGACCATCCTCTTAAAATCATTAAGTTTTCTTTTGTAACTTTGACTAATTTAAGTAGTTGTTAAGTGTTTTAGTTATTTTATATTGGTTTCACACCAAGACTAACTATAAGTATTTTATTAATAATACAAATTACTTGATATATTTAGTGATCGGTAAATAAATATGTATGTAAAAAATTAAATATGTAAAAAAAAATGTAGTAGCCCATATACTGTTCTTACGATAATCTTACACTACTACACATTTTTTTTAAATTGAAAATCAAGGTTAATCTATTGTAAGTGAAAAAAAGTGTGCATAACCCTATTAAGCTATTACAATTTGATTTATAGATCCAATTCATATTTACACTTCCCGATTTTATGAATGTCATTTTATTAGTAGCCATTTCACGTGGATTTTACACATGTTCAATGTCCAAGTAAAGACAATCAAATAAAATTAAATCTTATAATTCTAGTCAATAGCAAATTAGTTAAACTTATAATTACCAACGTCTCAAGTGATGTTTAAGTTAGTTCAAGGAAATTATATTTCAGTGTACTAGCTCTGAAATTATCAACAAACTGATGCTTACAAAGCATAAACTTAGGCGTTAGTGAAAATTAACTTTCATTTAATGTGAGGGAAACTAACATATTCTTAGCATATTAAATATTTTGACTGAAAGTTCCTATTTTATGGATTCATTAATATAAAATAACACCAAAGGCATTAATTAATAGTTTAACTTTAACACTAAATTCATTAATTAATTTCATTATAACAAGCTATCAATCACACATCTATTTTGAATACAGAACTTTTCTTGAAATAGTTTTACTTTTAGACAAGTTTTCAGATTGACAAATGGCCTTTCCTCCACTTATTTTTGGATACATTAAAATTTGTTTTTAGAAAAGAAAATATTAAATGGTTTACGTGATATTACGTATAAAATTTGAAAGACGCCAAAACCATTTCAAACGTTAACTAGACGAACCCTTACATTGTGATATTAACGACTTTTAAGAATTGAATTTTTGCAAATGCAAGCTTAATATTTCGTAATAATTATATTTTATAGAGTAAAATATTACAAAATAAGAGTATTTTGTACAACAAATAATATGCACTAATTACAAACTGTATGTATGTGAAATCGTAATCTTTCAGGATTGATACTCCTAAGTATTTACCAGATCGATTTTCTCACACTGGTATACATTTAAGAAAGTTAAACATCACAAATATAATTGAGAAACAAAGCTCCATAATATTAGGGAAAAATTAAGTGACATTGAAAATAACAATGTAGTAGTTTTAGTTACGTATTTAAATAAAAACATTAGAGTTGTCATTCTTCAAAATTTTTTCCGCTGTACAGAAGAAAACATACTTGTTCAATACGAATCGGTTTATAATATTAGGAAAAATTAAAAAATAATAATATCTACGTAAACTGAACTAATTTTAGCAATTAGAATAATTTTACTATAAAATAAAAAACATGTTATTTTTGCTTCAATTTCTTTATAACCAAAATTACTTTTGATAATAGCTAATAAATTGCAAAGGATACAATGTACATTTTGTAGCTAAAGCTCCTAGTAACTTCAAACTCCACCATGATATAATAAATATTTCCAAAGAATTGGCTTAAACTTTCCCCCATATTAAACACTAATAATTTAAAACTTTCAAAATCACCAGTTTGATTCCCAAAAAAGGTTTATTTTCCATATCTCAAAAATTAGTTATGTTAGATACATGCGATTTTTACTCAAATGTTTTGAATTTTAATTCACATATTTCCTGAACATTTAATCAAAATCGTTAGAGCCGTTTTTGAGAAAACTTCATTTTTGTATGTTTTTTGCCCATAAAAATATAAAAAAACTTAAATTTCAAACAAGTGAAAAAGTCTGGAGATATTGGATAAATACACCTTCCTACTAAATCTCATAAAAATTGATCCATCCATTTAGTCTCCAGTGAAGTTCACATACACACATACAGACGCACATACGGACATACATCCAAAAGTGTTTTTCAAAAAACCACTTTTGGGGTTCAGGGACCCTAAAATGTATTTTTAGAACAACTTGTTGATTTTTTTTAACGATCACAATACCCTATGCAAACGCATATGGGAGAAAGTAAAAAAGATAAGATTATAAGTAAACATTATATTAAAAAAAGGTATTGGGTAGATGGGAGTGTGTGTATCCAGGAAATGTGTGTTTTTGAATTGCTGCTTGAGTCGTATTCAAACCCTGGAGGGTGGCCCTCAGCTATAGAGGTAAAGCGAATCTCTTTGAACTAAATACATTTTTAATAAAAAATATTTATTGCTCTTAAATAAAATGGAGGGCTGCTTTCTTATCCTCCCTTCAAAAACTGCTTTGTTGGTGGAATGTACGTAAACATCATTAAAATAAAATGTGCATTTAAAAAGTTATTTTTTTACGTTGATTGAAGAGAAACATTGTTCCAAAACATGAGATGAAAGTGTATAAATGAAAAACTATAATTTATGCATTTATTGTAAGTTTACGTGACTATGACATTGTTGAAAACACAACTTACAGTTTTACAGTATTGTTCAAGAAGCCTCATGTATAAGTGATTTACATATTATATAAAACAAATATTCAAATTTTTAAATTTGAATTTAATTGAACTAAATTAAAAGTCCTTGAAGGTACTTTTTGTTCCATCATTTCATATTTCAGAACCGAAACATGAAAATATAACTCGTTCAAGTTTTCGTGGATCGTGGACTCGTTTCTAGAATTATCGTAATGATGAAATCTATTTTAGTACTAATCTATCAGATCCTAACAAAAATGACGTTAACAAATCGGGTGAATCAGCTGTTATGTTAATGTCTACTAAATATTTTACATAAAATTACTGCAAAAATGGTTTATGGGCAGTAAATTAAATTGCAACTCCTTAACCTTAAAATGATGTACTGTGTGTTCCGGATTTGGTAAATGAAAAATTACTTATAATAATATATTATAATTCGATTATTTTAAATGCGTAATAAGTTGAGTGAGGTATATTTCCAAAATTAACTATACATCAATATTTTAATTTAAACAAACTACGGTAAATTGATGTATAAGGATATCACTTCGAACGTAATTTTCAAAGTTTTGAATAGTTCATTAAAGCAATGACATTAAATATCATAAATCAGATGTCATTAAATAACATCTGAAAGAGGATTTCATGCAACTAAAACTTTCTACCCTTTATTTATTAAATGCTTTTAGAAATGTCAGCATCAAAGTTTTAAATGCACCATAACTATTAAAAATGTTTAAGCCATTGAGAACCTCGTTTTTTATTTAATTTTATAAGAGCTAGCTATTAACCTTTATAGGTTATGTAAAGTAAATAAAATAACTTTTTTTAACTACTCACCATATTTATCTTTTGAATAAATATATTTACTGGCTGTGTTTTTGTTCGTACAGTAGCCATGTCTCCAAATCCAATACTTATATTTTAAAGTTGTAATAATAATTGTATTCAAAATAATAAGTTAAAACGATTTGATAATGTTATTAATAAAACAAACTAAGATTATTTTTTGACCGCTTTAAATGCCACATCATGGGTTTATGTGAATTGAGAGTTCATAAAAATAGATATATTTAGAACGAGTGTAATTTCATGAAGTAAATATATCAGCTGTTCAATATTTTATCTTCTGAGGCCATTTCCCCTTACTGCGAGTTACTGATGCGAAGAGAGGCATCCAAAGTGCACTTCTTTTTCCTAGTGGTAGCATTATATCTCACAACTAACTGCCATCAGAGAGAAAAAAGAAATAGAGATCGCTTTGTTACGGCCGCAGTGAACGCCTTAGTGGCAGTCATAGGTGGATTACAACTGATTTCCATATTTATAAATATGTATTAATAATTAATACAATTATCCTTGAGGATTTGGGGGGAATAAGGGGAGAGACTGACAAGGTGTTGGCTCTACGATGTGTTCTTCTCTGTGCAGCCATATAATGAAATGATTTGAGATAAAACATTTCCTTTTGTGTATACACATTCTATCTTGTGTACTTTTTTGTTTCTGTAATACTGAAAATTACTGTTTTATTGTGAACATGCCTTTTTCCACCCTTATTCTCTCCAACTTAGTCATTACATTAATATTATGATGCTATGGTTAAATGAATGTATACCTCAAATTTTATGATGTTTCAAAACTGTTTTTACCGTAACTATAGCAGTTCAATCGTTTTCGAAACTCACATTCATATTGCAAAGATAAAGGTACACATTTCTACTTGGTTCTAAGATAGTCCTCAAGATTGTCTAATTTTTCATTAATTTTCTTTAGTTGTTCTATATATTATGTAAAAGTAAACATAGACATTCAATTAGTCTACAGCCAAACTAATGAAATCAGTAAAAATGAAAAATACTCTATATACTATTATCCACCCTTTTTGCATTTATCAAAATAATAAACTTTATTTATTCCTTAAAAAATATATAAAAACACTTCACATAAATTATAAAGGCATTACTAGCCACTGTTTCCGGTAATCGTGGCTAGCTCAACTTTAACATTCTTGTTAACAAAACAAAGACAGTCAAAAACTTATCAAAAGATTATCAAGCGGTCCGCCGTAGTGTGCACAGTCCAAGATTGACGTTTCCTGTCAACTACTTGATAGGCTAGAATGTATTATACAGTATTTGGGCTTACGTATTATTAATTAGCTATTTAATATTAATTTTCTAAACTTGTTACTTAGGCTAATACTGTAAATAAATAATAAATTTCATCTAAATTAAATAACCACTTCTTCACTTTAATACAATACTTTTTTATTTCTAATGGCAAATAGTTTATAAATTTTGGTCCCAGAACAGTACCACAGTACGTGTATGGGAGGGTGGGTGGGTCAGTACCACAGTATGTGTAAGGGAAGGGGGGTGGGTCAGTACCACAGTATGTGTAAGGGAAGGGGGGTGGGTCAGTACCACAGTATGTGTATGGGAGGGTGGGTGGGTTAGTACCACAGTATGTGTATGGGAGGGCGGGTGGATCAGTACCACAGAATGTATATGGGAAGGTGGGTGGGTCAGTACCACAGTATGTGTATGGGAGGGTTACTGGGTTAGTACCACAGTTTGTGTATAGGAGGGCGGGTGGATCAGTACCACAGTATGTATATGGGAAGGTGGGTGGGTCAATACCACAGTATGTGTATGGGAGGGTTACTGGGTTAGTACCACAGTTTGTGTATGGGAGGGTGGGTGGATCAGTACCACAGTATGTATATGGGAAGGTAGGTGGGTCAATACCACAGTATGTGAATGGGAGGGTGGATGGGTCAGTACCACAGTTTGTGTATGGGAGGGTTACTGGGTTAGTACCACAGTTTGTGTACGGGAGGGCGGGTGGATCAGTACCACAGTATGTATATGGGAAGGGGGTGGGTCAGTACCACAGTATGTGTATGGGAGGGTGGGTGGGTTAGTACCACAGTATGTGTATGGGAGGGTGGGTGGATCAGTACCACAGTATGTATATGGGAAGGCGGGTGGGTCAATACCACAGTACGTGTATGGGAGGGTAGGTGGGTAAAGCATAAGTCTAGTAAGTAGTATGGTATAGTGTAGTAAGTATAGCATATGTGCTAAATTTAAACAATCTACTTTTATCGTTGCTGAGAAAAAAATTATAATAGCCTGTTTCAACAATTATAAATACATCTATAACATCTATAACATTCAACGTTCGGTGTGGAAATGAGGAATATGTAAAAGTCTACATTTTCCTATTAGCATTATAAAATAAAATTAGGAATATATTCTCATATTATCTTCATCGTGGGTTTTATTATTCATTGGAACTAATTAATTGTTCATATTTTTACAAACAAAGTTTAAATTTTATTATAAATTTACAAAAATGTATATCAATACACAAAGTAATGCTAAACATGTTGCCTATCATCGATGAAAATGCAAAGACTGTGAAAAAACATATATTGGCCAAACTAAAATAAATGGATAACGAGATTAAACGAACTCATAAGACATTTTAAAAATGACCATCTAGAAAAATTAGCCACTGTCAAACATTTCGGAACCTAAACACTATTTTTGAAACATCAAATCATTAGAAAAAGTTGTAATATTTAACAGATAAGTATCTGTACGCATTTGAGAAACACTAAATAGACACACTAGTGAATAACGAACCGGAAATTTTTCATGTTTCTTCTTACTTAAATTAATATTTATTTTATATTAGCTTAATTATTTTACCCTGTTGTTTTAATTTAATAATTACAAATTATGTTAGTTTAGTTGCTTTGTTGCTTTTGATAATAAAAACATAGTTTTCGAAATGCCTCAGAAATACTTTATAAATTTTTATTGAATTATATAAATTTTATTTCTACACTTTATATACAAAGTATGGAATAAGTGAGTTTTCTTCGTCAAGATATAAATCACACTCATTTACATCGTGGTTCAAATAACGTGTTCTTTTACGATTTATTGTAAGAATGAGTTTTTCATTTTGATCATACTTTTTTATCCAGTAGTATTCCAGGTCTTATTTTACCAAAGCCAAGCCACTTTCCAAGTCAAACAGGATGAACACTGTTTTCAGCTTTAACTCTGCATAAAACAACATCACACAAACAAGGTAAGCTTTAGAGTACACACTTCGGAACTGACGGGAATTATTTTAGTAGCACAACAACAACAAACTATGGCGTATGAAATATATTTTTTATTATCTACATTATTTTACTGTACAAATTGTTGAGTATAAGTCAAAGATATCCATCCATCCATAAATAATCATTCAGTACGAGGTCTTAAATACTAAAATAAAATTTCTAAAATCTCGTTTGAAGCAGTGAATACAATTTAGTACTTCTTCACGGCGAAATTATTGATGTATATTACTTTATTGTGATAAAGTACTTTATTGGTAAATTTATCAATACCATTGTACCTGTAAGAGTGGGTGGTTGGGTCAATACCGCTTTATGTGCTTTGTGTATGGTGGGTGGAAGGGTCATAACCACTGTACGTATATATTCACTGATCAATATGATGAATAGTTCAAATATTGTATAACTATTTCAATCTAAACGCGTTTTTGTAAAGTTATGTTATTCAATAACATAACGTTTATAAATTTATGATTTAATGAGTATACATAAAATGTAACGAAAAATGTGTTTTCAGTAAATAAAAGTCGTTTTAAAGTGCTTTTATAGTAATTTACTTCTAAACAGAGGCTTGATTAGGTTTTATTTCTAAGCATTTAGTTTTAAAATAATGTAATTTAGTACGAAACATCAAATAAATATTTTAGTGACAAATTTTTGAAATGATATTGAGATCGTAATATGCCCAGATGATTGAAATGCAGTAGAGAGAACTGAACGTTTTGACGTCACGTTTTGAACGTTACTCCCTTAAATGCGATTCCGTTCAAGCCCAGATTTGCTTTACGACATGAATATTGACAGGTAATATATTTAACTTTTTTTGTAATCGTGACTTGGATAAACCTTAGTCAAATAAAATTCTAAGGTTTATTGGTTTTTAATACATTCAAAATGAGCTTCTAATAAGTTACATATGATTATTAAAACCATTGTTTACCAATAATTGATGATTTTTAAATTGTTGATATCATCTTAAAATAAATTGAAATAATGGAAAACATGTTTATGTAGCTGCATTCCAATACGTAGTATTTTGCATCAAAATTATTTCACATTATTTATTCTGTTACAGCTTTTTAATGTACACATTTTTGACAATGTATTAAGTTGTATCGATGTCATTATAGTAAATTAAAATACTAAATATACAAATAATATAGCAAATATACAGAAGAAGTAACGAAAAACGCTTTTAATTATTGAATAAATAATGAAAAAGTAATGAACAAAATCCTTCGATTGTTGTCATTATAGTAATAATAATCATAATGATCTCAACGAAAATTTTCAGAGTTGTTCTAATAAATCATTGATCGTTTAGTAAACTAAGGCAAATTCTTAAACAAAAATTTGCCTCTTGTAAGAAGGTCACTAAGGGAACTAAAATTAGAATTATTAAAAAGAAAACAAGTTTGATTCATTTTAATTATTCTATTTGAAGTATAGTTAGTTGGATTAAAGGCCTATGTAATCCAGTAGTAGTTTATAGAAATGTCTTAATGATTTCTCTTTAAAACTTTTTATTTCATCTTCATATACCAAACCATGTTTTTTGAACGACGAAAGAAGTTTATAAATCCAAAGTCCCACTATTAATTATCTATAAAAATCTACCTTTAAAAGGCAAATACCACTGAATCACTCAATCATCGCTGTAAATAAAAAATACTAAGCCTACGAGGCTGAAATGTTGTAGAGTCAAAGATCTTATGTTTTAGTTGTGCAATAAGAAGGGATTTTTGAAAAATTTTCAATAATGTGCAAAATACAGCGTTTCGCTAATTGGACTGTAGCGGCTAAATGAACGATTCTACAGCAAAAGTAACACAGTATTCTGTGCCTGGTTTGAGACGATCTACAACTTTGGCCATATGACTTTTTGCTCTATCTCACCTCCTTCATCCTTAGATAGAGCTAGATTTTCAATTTGTGCGTGTAAATTGGTTAATTTACGGCCTCTAAGAGTAGACTTACAGATTTTCTAGACTGTGGAACTTTGTTATCTAACATACTGTATCAAAAGGTAAAATATACAATTTAATCTGAACACATGTATAGCCAGGTCATAGGACATGGCTAAGCAGCTAGAAACACGATATTTCACTGATTCAGGGTCAATTCGGTCTCTAAAAGTAGACTTACAGATTTTTTTAGACTATGAAACTTTGTTATCTAGGAGAGCAAACTTTTTTAAATTGGAAAATTAACAATTTAATGTTAAAGCATGAATAGCCAGATCATAGGACATGGCTAAACATGGCTAGAAACATGATATTTCACTGATTCAGAGTCAATTCGGTGTCTAAAAGTATACTTACAGATTTTTCTAGACTATACAATTTTGTTATCTAGGAGAACAAACTCTTTTAAATTGGAAAATTAACAACTTAGTTTTAAAGCATGCATAGCCAGATCATAGGACCTGGCTAAACATGGCAAGAAACATAATATTTTATTGATTCATAGTCAAAGATAATAATTTATTCCCTCTATAAGTAGACTTACAGATTTCTGTAGACTTTGAGAGTTTTTTATCTAAGAGAATAAATTGATTTTAATCGTAAAATTTAGAATTTAGTTTGACCAAATGCATAGCCAGTTCACAGGAAATGGCTAAATATGGCGAGAAACTCGATATTTCACTGATTCCGGGTCAACAACAATAATTTGTGCCCTCTAAAAGTAGACTTACAGGTTTGTCTAGACTTTGAAACTTTTTTATCTAAGAGAACAAACTGGAATTTCATTTGGAAAACTTTAAATTTATATCTATATACAACCCATTTACCACCCAACTCTACTTCTCATAAACAATACTTCCAATTAACTTGGAATTTTTTACATAAGTTAATTTTAGCCCCTGGAGGCTCAATAAGAAAGGATTTTTCTCTCCGACCTTAGGACTCCATCCAATTGGCCTCCAAAATTCCCATTGTATTATTATATAATTCAGTCAATTATATTAATTGACTGAATTATTTTATTAACAGCTGTTAAATAAAACCAAATTGAATAAAATTGTGGTAGGCTAAACTTTTAAAACTAAAATGTAAATAATACATAACATTAGCTGTTCTAAGTTGGATATTAGATTAAATAATTATTTTCCAAAAGCTGTTTTTAGTTAATTTTGTAGTTTTCTTGACTTTGTTGAAAGTTTTTTTTATATTTTGATTGTAAGACTTCAAACTGACAGCTTGCTGCACGTTTCAATTATATAATCAAACTCATCACTATGACCGGTGAGGTGGGCGGGTACAGCTAGTCTACATATATATAAAAGGCAAAGCCCTGGCTGATTTACTCATTCATCTCTAATTGGCCAACTTTCCATGTAAGTAGAGAGCTGACATTTTGTACTCTGTAGTAATTACTTAGTAGTAGACAACTAAAGTAATTTCATATTGATAAAGCACCCCTAAGGGGTATAACTTGCCCCTATAAGATTATTCCATAAGGTTAACGTTGGGTTTATTTTAGTACATTAATAACAGCTGGTTTTTAAATAAATAAATATGTTTATTTTGTAAGTTTACATTTTCCTATTCATGCATTAAGAGTTTAATCTTCAGCTGTTAAACACAAACAAATGAAATGCGCTCGTTTGAACAAGGCTAAGTAATTCCATTGGGTATTTATACTATAAAATAGGTAGCGACCCAACTAGTTTGAGTAAGATACCGAAAATAAATTTAATATTGTGATTTTATGTTATGCACTTAATCTACTATTATTTGTAGTCAAAAGTCAAATTCTAAGGCCAAAGGCTGAGGTGTAACTAGCGTAGCTAGTGATAAGGTTGCACGCGAAGCGTGCAAGGGTGTCCCCTAGTAAAGTAATAAAACCAGTGTTACAATTAACAATATAAAATTATCTAATATTGTTCAGATTGTAAGTTGTAAATTTATCATCGTTTAATATGTTTTTATTTAATTCCTGATGAAGCAAGTCAATTAGTATTTCCGAGAGTTTCAGTTGTATCCAGTCTAGAGGAGGAACATGTAATAGTATATTTCATAACAAGAGCGGAAAGTGGGGTTTTGCATGTTCGAGACCATATGTTTGAAGTGCGAGACTTGTCGAGCACTTCAAATAGTCGAGAACATACAAAACACTTTCACTCGAGTTTTGAACGATACTTTTCACTACACTACGAAATAAAAACTCATTTTTGGAATGTTAACTGTTTATTAAATTAGAAACATGTTTTAAAAACAGGTGTTGTTGACCATGGAAAATTTTCGGTTGTAAGCAATGTTACTTTCGGTAGTAAACAATAGACAGCTGTTGAAAATATGATGTTTCGCAGGTTGTAAACACATAACGAAAACAGCTGAACTCATAGTAGTGTAGTGAAAAAGACGTTTCATATATCAATGGAAACCAATCAGATACATTCAATCCTATTACAGGGCAAGAACGCCACCAGGGGAAGTTCTGAGAAAGGGAAAGTCGATCGTAAAGGGAAATTTAAGATGTAAAAGATTTGTGAGTTGGGAAGGGCATCTTGAATATAAGCCCCTGTTCCTAATTGGCTGTTCCTAAATGGTTAACAGTTACTGCAGTGAAGGAGTTTACATGTCATCGACTGTGTTATTGGCTCCTCACAAAATATGAAAACATCAATTGTGAAACACAATCATAACTTGGAAAAAACAATATCAAGTTTGAATGCTGGACTGAGTAATACAATATCTCGTTTCAAATATAATAAGGGATATAACAAATGTTATACATGCTGAAAATATTATTAATAAGGGATATTACAAATTTGTTTTTTATAATGGTATTTTCTACATAAGACTTGTGGTCCATCTTCGTTAAGGAAGACAGATTTTTTTTCTAAAAGGATGTTAATTAAGATTTAGTCAAAATAAAAAAGCAAACGTCCTTCACATATGGAAGCCTATATCAGCTAAGGCTACAATCCCACGTTAGATTATAAAAAAATAAACAATTCCCATAAAATATCTAATAGAAAATGTGTCCAATTAATACTTTCTAAGTAATAAATATTCATTAAAATTTCGTTTTGACCGTTTGTAAATACATATAATTTTGATAATTTGAGATAAAACGTTAAATGTTTTCCTGTGTAAAAAGGTATAATATTACTTCGAATAATATGTATTCTTCCATCATTTGGTTAATATTTCAGTGTTTTATTTTAATTATTAAAACTAACAAACACTTCAGGTAACTGATTTAAATTGGTATTCAATAATGTTAATATGGTAATTTTTATCTCAACCAGAATAATTGAAATGAAGAAATGGACAATTTAAATTGTAAACTAAAGTCATGTTTAAAAAATGTTTTCATCACAATGATACTATCACAAACTCTAAATAAACGTAAGTAAGTTACGATTTCAAAACAGACTTTGTTTTTAGAAAACTCTGTTTGTTAACCAGCGTCCTGCATGGCCTAGCCACAAATCAATATTTGGAGTGGCATTAAGTTGTAAATTAATAGCGTCGCCAGTGACAAGCCATCCGTAAATAACGAGTTTACAACACTTCATGGCCTCGTGGGGTTGACTGATGGTCATTCATGGGTCTTCACCCTGGTATTTATAAACTAACTCTGTTTGTTAACCAGGGCCCTGTATGGGCTAACCACAAATCAATATTTAGTGTGGCAGTTACTAAGTTGTAAAGTAATAGCGTCGCTAGTGACAAGCCGTCCGTAAATAACAAGTTTACAACACTCCATGGCCTTGTGGGGTTGACTAGTGGTTATTTGTGGGTCTTCACCCTGGTCTTTATCAACTTACTCTGTTTGTTAACCAGTACCGTGCATGGGCTAGCCACAAATAAATATCTGGAGTGTCAGTAACCCAGTTACAAATTTAACAGTGTTGCCATCCTATGTACTTTAACAAGCAATCCATAAAAAAATAACATGATTAGCAACATCACATGACCTTGTGGGGCTGACTGACAGTAATTTGTGGGTCTTCACCCTAGCCTTTATCAACTAACTCTATTTGTTTACCAAAGTCCTGCATGGGCTAGCCACATCAATATTTGGAGTGGAAGTAACCCAGTTATAAATGTAACAGGGTTGCCAGAGACAACCGTTCATAAATAATAACATCGTTAACAGCACTCCATGGCCTTGAGGGGTCCACTTGTGGTCATTTGTGGGTTTTTAGCTCAATGTACTTCTCTGAAGCATTTTAATTGTAAAAAAAAAAAAACAACAATTACTATCAATGTTGATAAATTAATCGATCAACTTTGTAGCGTTTAAAATAACCACTATTAACATATAAAATGCAATACCTAACTACAAAAATACCATTGCGGGCAAACCTACCAAATCAAAAACGCTTCATCTAAAATGACGCACCAAATTCTTAAAATCAATGAAATTTTTAGGACCAGAAAAGAGATTGACCATTCGATAAACCTGCAACTAATTAATGCTTATTGATAATTAAAAAAAAAAAAAAAAAAAGAAAATGGCATAGTTATGTTTGGTATATTCAATTCCATATATTTTACAACTACAAATAATAAATATCTAACAGCTTATAAGAATTGATTATACGCGTTTTTGTCTTGTCACACAACGTTCTTCAGTGTAGGGTTAGAGGGTGGGTGTTGTTTGTAAGTTTGGAGGTTTACCTAAAAGATGTATTTTTTAAGGATATATCAGAAAATATTCAACTTTAAACAATCTATAAGAAAATGATTTTAAAGTGGATATATCAGAGAAGTACTCAACTTTAAACAATCTATAAGAAATTGCTTTTAATGGGGATGTATCAGAGAAGCACATAATTTTAAACAAACTATAAGAAATTGCTTTTAATGGGGATGTATCAGAGAAGTACTTAACTTTAAACAAGCTATAAGAAATTGCTTTTAATGGGGATGTATCAGAGAAGTACTTAACTTTAAACAATCTATAAGAAATTGCTTTTAATGGGGATGTATCAGAGAAGTACTTAACTTTAAACAATTTATAAGAAATTGCTTTTAATGGGGATGTATCAGAGAAGTACTTAACTTTAAACAATTTATAAGAAATTGCTTTTAATGGGGATGTATCAGAGAAGTACTTAACTTTAAACAATCTATAAGAAATTGCTTTTAATGGGGATGTATCAGAGAAGTACTTAACTTTAAACAATCTATAAGAAATTGCTTTTAATGGGGATGTATAAGAGAAGTACTTAACTTTAAACAATTTATAAGAAATTGCTTTTAATGGGGATGTATCAGAGAAGCACTTAATTTTAAACAAACTATAAGAAATTGCTTTTAATGGGGATGTATCAGAGAAGCACTTAATTTTAAACAAACTATAAGAAAGTGCTTTTAATGGGGATATATCAGAGAAGTACTTAACTTTAAATAATTTATAAGAAATTGCTTTTAATGGGGATGTATCAGAGAAGTACTTAACTTTAAACAATTTATAAGAAATTGCTTTTAATGGGGATGTATCAGAGAAGTACTTAACTTTAAACAATCTATAAGAAATTGCTTTTAATGGGGATGTATCAGAGAAGTACTTAACTTTAAACAATTTATAAGAAATTGCTTTTAATGGGGATGTATCAGAGAAGCACTTAATTTTAAACAAACTATAAGAAAGTGCTTTTAATGGGGATGTATCAGAGAAGTACTTAACTTTAAACAATTTATAAGAAATTGCTTTTAATGGGGATGTATCAGAGAAGCACTTAATTTTAAACACACTATAAGAAATTGCTTTTAATGGGGATGTATCAGAGAAGTACTTAACTTTAAACAATCTATAAGAAATTGCTTTTAATGGGGATGTATCAGAGAAGTACTTAACTTTAAACAATTTATAAGAAATTGCTTTTAATGGGGATGTATCAGAGAAGCACTTAATTTTAAACAAACTATAAGAAAGTGCTTTTAATGGGGATGTATCAGAGAAGTACTTAATTTTAAACAAACTATAAGAAAGTGCTTTTAATGGGGATGTATCAGAGAAGTACTTAATTTTAAACAAAGTATAAGAAATTGCTTTTAATGGGGATGTATCAGAGAAGCACTTAATTTTAAACAAACTATAAGAAATTGCTTTTAATGGGGATGTATCAGAGAAGCACTTAATTTTAAACAAACTATAAGAAATTGCTTTTAATGGGGATGTATCAGAGAAGTACTTAACTTTAAACAATCTATAAGAAATTGCTTTTAATGGGGATGTATCAGAGAAGTACTTAACTTTAAACAATCTATAAGAAATTGCTTTTAATGGGGATGTATCAGAGAAGTACTTAACTTTAAACAATTTATAAGAAATTGCTTTTAATGGGGATGTATCAGAGAAGTACTTAACTTTAAACAATCTATAAGAAATTGCTTTTAATGGGGATGTATCAGAGAAGTACTTAACTTTAAACAATCTATAAGAAATTGCTTTTAATGGGGATGTATCAGAGAAGTACTTAACTTTAAACAATCTATAAGAAATTGCTTTTAATGGGGATGTATCAGAGAAGTACTTAACTTTAAACAATTTATAAGAAATTGCTTTTAATGGGGATGTATCAGAGAAGCACTTAATTTTAAACAAACTATAAGAAAGTGCTTTTAATGGGGATGTATCAGAGAAGCACTTAATTTTAAACAAACTATAAGAAAGTGCTTTTAATGGGGATATATCAGAGAAGTACTTAACTTTAAACAATTCATAAGAAATTGCTTTTAATGGGGATGTATCAGAGAAGTACTTAACTTTAAACAATTTATAAGAAATTGCTTTTAATGGGGATGTATCAGAGAAGTACTTAACTTTAAACAATCTATAAGAAATTGCTTTTAATGGGGATGTATCAGAGAAGTACTTAACTTTAAACAATTTATAAGAAATTGCTTTTAATGGGGATGTATCAGAGAAGCACTTAATTTTAAACAAACTATAAGAAAGTGCTTTTAATGGGGATGTATCAGAGAAGTACTTAACTTTAAACAATTTATAAGAAATTGCTTTTAATGGGGATGTATCAAGAAGCACTTATTTTAAACACACTATAAGAAATTGCTTTTAAATGGGGATGTATCAGAGAAGTACTTAACTTTAAACAATCTATAAGAAATTGCTTTTAATGGGGATGTATCAGAGAAGTACTTAACTTTAAACAATTTATAAGAAATTGCTTTTAATGGGGATGTATCAGAGAAGTACTTAACTTTAAACAATCTATAAGAAATTGCTTTTAATGGGGATGTATCAGAGAAGTACTTAACTTTAAACAATTTATAAGAAATTGCTTTTAATGGGGATGTATCAGAGAAGCACTTAATTTTAAACAAACTATAAGAAAGTGCTTTTAATGGGGATGTATCAGAGAAGTACTTAACTTTAAACAATTTATAAGAAATTGCTTTTAATGGGGATGTATCAGAGAAGCACTTAATTTTAAACAAACTATAAGAAAGTGCTTTTAATGGGGATGTATCAGAGAAGTACTTAATTTTAAACAAACTATAAGAAAGTGCTTTTAATGGGGATGTATCAGAGAAGCACTTAATTTTAAACAAACTATAATAAAGTGCTTCTAATGGGGATGTATCAGAGAAGCACTTAATTTTAAACAAACTATAAGAAAGTGCTTTTAATGGGGATGTATCAGAGAAGTACTTAATTTTAAACAAACTATAAGAAAGTGCTTTTAATGGGGATGTATCAGAGAAGTACTTAATTTTAAACAAACTATAAGAAAGTGCTTTTAATGGGGATGTATCAGAGAAGTACTTAATTTTAAACAAAGTATAAGAAATTGCTTTTAATGGGGATGTTTCAGAGAAGCGCTTAATTTTAAACAAACTATAAGAAATTGCTTTTAATGGGGATGTATCAGAGAAGCACTTAATTTTAAACAAACTATAAGAAAGTGCTTTTAATGGGGATGTATCAGAGAAGTACTTAACTTTAAACAATTTATAAGAAATTGCTTTTAATGGGGATGTATCAGAGAAGCACTTAATTTTAAACAAACTATAAGAAATTGCTTTTAATGGGGATGTATCAGAGAAGCACTTAATTTTAAACAAACTATAAGAAAGTGCTTTTAATGGGGATGTATCAGAGAAGTACTTAACTATGATATATCTCCATATTATCATAGTTATATCATTATATATAGTTATATCATATATAATGATATAACTATAACTATATATATAACTATATAGTGATCTGATATAACTATATAGTTATATCATAGTTCTTATCATTATATCATAAGAAGTACTTACTATGCCTATAGAGAGGTCCCTATTGCCGACATTGAAACCAACCTAGGTCTTATGCCTCTGATTTCTAGACGACAAGTTGCTGATATGTTATTTCTATACAAGCTGATCAATGGTGATATTGATTGTCCTCATTTGCTACAACTGGTTAACTTTAGAGTCCCCTCAGTTACTAGATCACATTACCTTTTTGAGATCAGGTACAGAAATACTAACTACCTTCTTCATAGTCCTATTCCCAGAATGCTGAGAGCTGGAAACGAGGCCTGCAATGTGGTGGATTTCTTCTCTGACTCCTTGGGAACTTTTCGACGTCTGGTCCTATCCCTGGCTAACAACAATGGAGAGTAGAGTCTTCTTTGTGAAAGTGGAATGGAATTGGTTTCTGGTGGGGTTAGTTTCTGTGAAGTGAGTGCTTGGTGGCTGCGTTAAAGGGCCACACTTGTGTTGTTGGGGGCATGGTCTCCCCACATTGCATATTTCACTTTTAATACCAGTGTAGTGATTGTTCCATATTTAGGTAGCTGCGTTAAAGGGCTACACCTGTGTACGTGGGGGCATGGTCTCCCCACTTTTCGCACACTTATAGCACTCTGAAATTTCGCAATCATTTCTCCCCAACTTCACGTATTTATATATAATTATTATTGCTACCTTTTTTATATTTTATTTATGTTATCTATTGTTATTTATTACTACATTTATTATTTATTGTTATTTATATTATTGTATCTGTTATATCTGTATATTCTACTTGGGTTATTTATTTATTAGATTTTTGTTGCTGTTACTATTTGTAGAATTTATTGTATTGTTACACGATGGTTACACACTCCACTTATTATGCTATTGGACTGTTGAGACTATTTTAAATTGTTGTTATTGAAGTGTTTGATTGTTAGTTTTAGTTCATTATCATAGAAAGTAACATAAATCATAGACTGCCATCTTGTATGTTATTGTACTTTTAAAATTGGTTAAACCGTGGGAAATAAAATAAAATAAAATAAAAAAATAAAATAAAAACTTTAAACAATCTATAAGAGAGTGCTTTTAATAAGGATGTATCAGAGAAGTACTTAACTTTAGACTATCTATAAGAAATTGCTTTTAAAGGAGATGTATCACAGAAGTACTTAACTTTAAACTATCTATAAGAAAATTATTTTAATGGGGATGTATCAGAGAAGTACTTAATTTTAAACAATCTATAAGAAAATGATTTTAATGGGAATGTATCAGAGAAGAACTTAACTTAAAACAATCTATAAGAAAGTGCTTTTAATAGGGATGTATCAGAGAAGTACTTAACTTTAAACAATTTATAAGAAATTGCTTTTAATGGGGATATATCAGAGAAGTACTTAATTTTAAACAATCTATAAGAAAATGATTTTAATGGGGATGTATCAGAGAAGAACTTAACTTTAAACAATCTATAAGAAATTGCTTTTAATAGGGATGTATCAGAGAAGTACTTAACTTAAAACAATCTATAAGAAAGTGCTTTTAATAGGGATGTATCAGAGAAGAACTTAACTTAAAACAATCTATAAGAAAGTGCTTTTAATAGGGATGTATCAGAGAAGTACTTAACTTAAAACAATCTATAAGAAAGTGCTTTTAATAGGGATGTATCAGAGAAGAACTTAACTTAAAACAATCTATAAGAAAGTGCTTTTAATAGGGATGTATCAGAGAAGTACTTAACTTTAAACAATATATAAGAAAGTGCTTTTAATGGGGATGTATCAGAGAAGAACTTAACTTTAAACAATCTATAAGAAAGTTCTTTTAATAGGGATGTATCAGAGAAGTACTTAACTTTAAACAATATATAAGAAAGTGCTTTTAATAGGGATGTATCAGAGAAGTACTTAACTTTAAACAATATATAAGAAAGTGCTTTTAATGGGGATGTATCAGAGAAGAACTTAACTTTAAACAATATATAAGAAAGTGCTTTTAATAGGGATGTATCAGAGAAGTACTTAACTTTAAACAATATATAAGAAAGTGCTTTTAATGGGGATATATCAAAGAAGAACTTAACTTTAAACAATCTATAAGAAAATTATTTTAATGGGGATGTATCAGAGAAGTACTTAACTTTAAACTATCTATAAGAAAATTATTTTAATGGGGATGTATCAGAGAAGTACTTAATTTTAAACAATCTGTAAGAAAGTGCTTTAAATGGGGATGTATCAAAGAAGTACTTAATTTTAAACAATCTATAAGAAAGTGTTTTTAATGGGGATATATCGGAGAAGTACTTAATTTTAAACAGTCTGTAAGAAAGTGCTTTAAAAGGGGATGTATCAAAGAAGTACTTAATTTTAAACAATCTATAAGAAAGTGTTTTTAAAGGAGATGTATCACAGAAGTACTTAACTCTAAACTATCTATAAGAAAATTATTTTAATGGGGATGTATCAGAGAAGTACTTAATTTTAAACAATCTGTAAGATAGTGCTTTAAAAGGGGATGTATCAAAGAAGTACTTAATTTTAAACAATCTATAAGAAAGTGTTTTTAATGGGGATATATCAGAGAAGTACTTAATTTTAAACAATCTATAAGAAAATGATTTTAATGGGGATGTATCAGAGAAGAACTTAACTTAAAACAATCTATAAGAAAGTGCTTTTAATAGGGATGTATCAGAGAAGTACTTAACTTAAAACAATCTATAAGAAAGTGCTTTTAATAGGGATGTATCAGAGAAGAACTTAACTTAAAACAATCTATAAGAAAGTGCTTTTAATAGGGATGTATCAGAGAAGTACTTAACTTTAAACAATATATAAGAAAGTGCTTTTAATGGGGATGTATCAGAGAAGAACTTAACTTTAAACAATCTATAAGAAAGTGCTTTTAATAGGGATGTATCAGAGAAGTACTTAACTTTAAACAATATATAAGAAAGTGCTTTTAATGGGGATATATCAAAGAAGAACTTAACTTTAAACAATCTATATGTAGAAGAGTATTTGACTCTGCACAACCAATAATATATAAGTTTTAAATACAACTTAAAATTTACTATAATTGTGGCAAATTTACTTGTTATATCATCCTAAGTTAGTGATGGAATTCACTATCCTAAAAATCCTACGATGTTTTTCCCTTCCATTCAACTAGCCACAAAAAGTTGTGATGGACCTCTATTCCAACCCTATGTAGTCATGGACTTCCCTCCCATCCACAAATTTACTGTATTAATGAACCTCTCACCAACCCCTACACTTACTATAGTGATGACCCTCCCTCCCACCTATACAGTTGTAATGGCCCTCCCACCCAGGCATACACCAACGATAGTTATGGCCTTCCCTCCCATCTATACACTTACACTTGTAAAGGCCCTTCCACATTGTCATTCACCTACGATAGTGAGACACTTACAGGATATGGATGGAGGGAACAATATAGTTGCACCATCAGAAAACAAGGTTTTTTTAATTGTTCTCATGTAATTATATATGTCGTAACTCTAATTCAAATATTTTGCATGTTTTACTTGTAATCTATTCAACACGGTTCTATTTAGCAAACATATAATATAAAACTAAGTAAATAGATGTAAATGAAATATTAATAGCCCAGTTATACTAACGAAAACAATAATATTCACATACGTTGTACAAACATCGTTAAATAAACACGTAAATTAATGGATAAATTTACTGATAGATCAACACAATTGTTTGTTTTAAAAATAAGTAATAACTGACATAGAACATTTGTGTTGACTCTGGAATGAACAATATTGGAGTTCTTTGTGTATAACTCAATCTATTATTGTTATGAAATAGACAGACAACAATGACGAATGGTTAAATTGATTCTATGTGTTTCACTGTGACGAGATTTTTATCCTCAACAATCAAACAATCAAATTATATTAGTTTATTTAGTTGATGGAATTTGAATACAGACGTTCATAATTATTAATTACTTTAACAATTGAATTAAAGGTGTCTAAGTTATCTATGAATACATGGGCTATAATGAAATATTATTGTTTTTTTTTTAATTTATACTTTTATTGTCATTTGTAAGTACTCAACACAAGCATATTATTGTACTGATTGTTTAGTGTCCTTTTTTGTGTGGTAGCTGCCATAGCTGGGAGATCACAAATTTGTGATGGTCCAGTAACCAGGTTTTAATTTTCCAGCAACAAGGAATTAAAGGGGATATGCACAGCTTTAAAGATTTGCTGTGGACGCGAACAACATCGTCCCCCTGAACTTAACTGTTAGGTTTGTGACAGGAGATAATTTGTTATTTATTTATTTTTAGTTTTTATTACAGTGTAATGACTTTTGTACTTTTTTTCCAACTATAAAACTCAGTTTTTACATAATTTTAAATGAAAAAAAATAATAATAATAATGGTAGCTGACAGGAAACCATACGATATATAAAATATTATATTAATTTGTGCTAGCGTCTGCTAATTGATTAAAATAAAATGTAAAATGCTTCAGATATGCAAAAAGAATATCCAATTAAATAATATAAATATATAAAAACTTTTAATAATTTGTAATGAATACCATTTTTACCTTTTTTCAACATTTGTTTATTTATTTTATTTTTTCCTCCATAGTTAAAATATACATAATGATCTCTAATAAACGAAATTATTAACTGTTATTTAATATATGTACGAAAATGTAGTTTGATATAATTACATAAAGAAGGTTCTATATCACATACATTTTTCAAGGAAGATAGTCAAGAAGTGTGAAGGAATGTATGCCAAAATTTTGAAACTACTATTATCGATTCATAGTAGTAAACGATGGAGGAATGTTACGTAGAAGAGACAGTATCTTCTGTCTCTGTTCACCCTCTGAAGTTAATTTATGCCCTGTTTACCCTCAAGTCGTTACCACGGAAACTAGCTCCATGGTTGACATGCCAACCAGTTAGATATTCTGCATAGAGTGAAAACTGTGTTCATGACAGTAAATACATTAAATATTGTCGGACTTATCAGTTTCAAAATTATAACTTATTATAATTTTATGCTGGTTATAAAGTTCATCAAAGAATCTATAGGCCTTAGCAAATAGCTGACTAAGTTTTAATCCTAGAAGAGTGACATTAGATACATCATTACCTTATATTAAAAGGTTTTACTCGATTAAAAATAAAGCATATCAACAATTCCTGATTGTATGTGAATTTAAATAAAAAACTAGGGAAATGCCTTACAGACAGAGATAAGGCAAATTAAGCGGAATAGTGGGTTAATATTTTAGGAAGGAATCATAACATTAAAGTGAAAACCATCACATGTACTCTTTGTGGCCATACGAATTAAATATTACATAGGGCCTTTTTCTTTACTTCACTACAACTACTTTTTTTCGCAACTGAGGTTATGTTAGGTTAGGTTACGTCAGGTCAGATTAGGTTAGATGGCTACTAAAGTTTATTACAAGCTGGTAAATTCAATGATTGACTTACCGCCGAATGCGCTCTCCGTGTAGTAAGTTCTTGGAATGTGATAAGATAAGGCCAGCGATATTGGATTCCTAGCGGATAAGGAATACTAAAGTGGACGTAAAAATGATTGGGGAACAGTTTTGAGAGCAAAAGAATATTTGGAAAAGATCCCCGTCACATATGTAGGATTACCTAATTTTAAAAAGACCCATAGCCAAAAACTGAGTTATACTTAGTATAATAAATAATAAATAAATAACTTCTCTAATATATTATGATATCCATATGACTGTTCAACGTCTTAGAAAATTAATGTTGTACATGTGTGTTTCTGTGTTATGAGAGTGGTAATGCTAAATTGGGAGAACATATACAAGCAAAGAACTAAATATGTATTGATATAATGTATTAGTACTATTCTATAAAAATATTTGAGTTGTCCTGAGCAGGGAGAACATATTCCCAACATTAGCATCAGCTGTTACACTTAGAGGTTGTGTACCACAAAAATAAAAAATTAGTCAATTTTTGTTTTATGTTATCTTATTATTATCTGTTTAGTTACTGTTAAATTGATGTATAATTTATCTCATTCCAGTAAGTGTAACATATTTTTAACTGTTTTTAAAAATCAAGTGCATTTAACCGATTTTTTAACCTCAGTTGGTTTTTATATATAGTAAATAGTTTTGAAAGCATTATGTATTGTTTTATAATTATGTTTTTTAATAGGCAGCACTACCAGATACATCTACTGTTGCATGCCAACTAGCTGTCAATGTGGTTGTTGATTCAGCAGTTAGGTTGTGTTTGTTATGTTCAGCAGGGCTCTACTGAAAAAGGCATTCTCTTACAAAATCTTCGATTTCCGAAACTTAACTCTTTTGACACGTTATGTACCTTTTCTAAGTCATATATCAAAATATAACTTTAAAATTTTTAGCAGGTGTTTGTAAAGGCAATATTGGCATACTGAGTTTTTTAAAATAATAATTGGTTAAGATTTTACTATATAAAAATATAAATATATTTTGAATAAATAAACTTTGTCATGTTTTTGATAATAAATGTTTTATATTATAAACAGTTATTTTGGGCGAGCCAAAAAAAGCCAGTTGGTAAATAAAGCTTCCAGCCAAAATAAAAGTATATCTATATGATAGTTCCTAATTAAAGGTAGATCAAAGATGTCCAATTTAACATGGGCAAGACTGGAGGTACGCGACCCTCTTAACTGGTTAACTTTACAACTGCTCATAAAATCGTAAAGCGAGTATTGTAACAGAGATTTAGTTGTAAGTGCAATGTGTTAAGTAGTTGCAAACTTGTAATTCATATGGAACATAACACATACGAAAAAAAGAATATTTTTCAAAAATTCTGATATAATTATTCATTACATATATTCAAGTTATAAAATACATATATTCAATGAAAGTAAGAAATTTTCCTAAGATTAATTTAAAAAGTTATGTTAAGTATGGAAGACAAATATTACACGACATTCCATAGTAGAAATTAAGACAATCCATGTTGAAGTCTTAACTGAGTGTATAAACAATGGAGAGGAAGACATCCACGAGTTGAAGCAACTTAGATAAACTTGTCAGTCTGCAACTAAGTGCATGAACTTAGCATTGTTTCTGGGAGGCACTACAGGAAAGCTTACATTTCCCTAACCATCCTTAAAAAATTAATGGACTTCTAAGTTCAGAAGTTCTTTGTTTATAAATCAGAAATGTGATTATCTGAAGCAAATGTATCACTTTCAAAACGTATTTAAACTTTGTAAACTTCTTACTTTCATAACTTCTCTGTAATTGTATAAACCTAATAAAAATATTATTTACGTGTGCTTGCAATCATTGGTCATCACAAGTGTATGATTAAATTATATAGTTATAAAGTGTATGTTTACAATAAATAAATGTACATAAAACTATAGTTAGATCAAAACATATTATATGTGATATTTACATATATATATAAATAAAGTGGATTTGCTAAATTAACTGGTTTTATCAAATAATAAGACCTGTAAAGTTAGGAAATCCACTTTGTTTATCTATCGAAATTGGGATTGCGTCATGAATCTATTTGGGTTGAGTTTAGTAAACATGGCTTAGGGGAAACTACAGTTTAAATGTTTGTACAATACGTGTATTTTATCAATCTATTTCTTATTCTTATCACCACTTATTTATTACCCACCCGCCCAGACACCACATTCTGTGGTATCGCCTCACCCACTCACCTGTACACGTATACTAGCACACAACACCCATCGTCCTTTCTTTTTCTATACGTACATCATTTTGGTCAGTTTTTTCGGCAATCTATCTTCAGTACAAGTAAACGTCCCACAACACAAATTTATTACAATATAAGCACAAAATGCACAAATATATTACAATACAAGTACAAAATGCACGAATATTATGGTGATCGATTTCGGTGAACCACGCTCACCTTCCTCAGACCAGAGGGATTCACTAAAAATGATTCATGATCATAACAAACTTTCATATAGAATTTTCAGAAAACCTACCGAAACCAATTGTACAATAAATAACAGTTCTGTCCATCCCCCGTCTCACAAAACAGCTAGCTTCAGAAGTATGTTATATAGGGCTAATCAATACCATTAAGTGTTGCAGATAGAAAACAAGAAATAAATTTAATAAAGTCAATACATGTTGCAAATGGATACAAGGCAACAATAATTGATGAAATCGGAAGTAGAATAAAAAAGGAAATAGAAAATAAAATTTATTTATTTATTTATCTCAATGGTAGTACCATTTTACATAATATAATACAAAGATGGCCATGCAAAGAGATCAGTAAATACGGTACACAAACCAACAATTTCATATAACTAAGAATAACAGAAAAAACTAACAATAGAATATATATATTGCAAAGCAACCAGTAGTATTGGTAAATAATCATGAAATGGCCGCAAGTACGACAAATTAAGTTAAATCAAATAGCCATACAAGATCAGTACTTAATTGATTAAATTACACGTGGATGACAAAGAAAGTGAGATTATTGATAACATAAGTAAATAGCAACAAGTAACAATAAACAAACAATGAATAAATATAAATAAATCAAATGTACAAGAAAAACAATACAAGTACTTCAAAAATTAGTACTAATAAATATATAACAGGAAATAATTCAATGTAATAAAGAGTACATAATAGCCTCGAAATACAACCTTCAAAGTTCATCTTCAAGTAAGGACAGAGCCAGTCTTCTGAACTCCTGGAGAGTTAGTCCAAAAAATCCAATCGAGCAATATTCCCAAGACGCATGAGACGAGGCACAGTACTATTGAAAGCATAAGAAGTGGAGTGGTAATGATTGGAAAAAGTCTGAGTGAGACGGGACGGGAAATCAAGCCATTGACGACTTTAAACAAAAATATCAGGTCAATAACAGCCCTTCTGGTGGAAAGAGAGATAACACCATGCTGAACTGCAATCTCTTGAACATCGATATCCAAATAGTTCACACCACCCCTAACACCCATCAGCCGAAGAAAGCGTTTCTGGACAACATCGAGGGAACAGCAATGGCCAACCTGATGGGGAGCCCAAATAACGGACCCATACTCCAATATAGGGCGCACAAGCGACACATACAATATCTTCACCGTATCTGGAGAAAAAGCACTCCTAGATGTGCGAGCAATAAGTCTTAAAACTCTGTTCGCCTTGGCACAGATCTTAGCTATGTGTTCTCCTGGATCGAGACTGGGTGTAAAATGGATCCCCAAGTCCTTGATCACTGTAACTCTTCTTAGTTTGGTTCCGTTCAGGTGGTAGTCGAAAGGAATCAAAGACTTAGTTCTCCCGAATGTCATTACCTGACATTTATCTACGTTCAACTGCATACCATTTTCATCACACCATAAAGAAACATTGTTAAAATTAGCTTGAAGAGAATAGTGTTGCCACACTGGCGAGACTTCCATGAAAATCTTGACGTCATTAGCATAAAGAACAAACTTACAGTCAAGTAGCTTACCAATGTCATTAATGAACAAGCTGAACAAAAATGGGCCCAGGAGTGAGCCCTGGGGTACTCCAGATGTGACTTGAACAACAGATTCAGAAATGCTTGAGGCAAACTTTACTTGCAGCGTACGACTGGTTAAATAACTCTGAAACCATTTCAGAAGAGGGCCCGCAACTCCAAGTGCCCCAAGCTTAGCAATCAGGTGGGCATGACTGACTCTGTCAAAGGCCTTATCAAAGTCTAGATATATACAGTCCACAGTGTGATGACGGGAGAAAGCGGAGTAAATATAGTTGGTGAAGACACACAAATTGGTAATCGTAGACCTCCCAGGACAGAACCCATGCTGCTCAGCAATGATTACATTCTTGAAGGTAAAAGACAGAACATCGAGTATTAATCCCTTGAAAACTTTAGCAATAGCCGATTGGATTACAATTGGCCTGCAGTTCTCAACATTCGAGATGTCCCCAGATTTGTGAACAGGAACAAGATAGCCAGGCTTCAGCACATCAGGGAATATGCCCATACCCAAAAGACGGTTGAAGTAAGAGGAGAGATGAGGAGCGATGACAGAACTGCATAACTTCAACACAGCTGGAGTGACATTGTCAGGTCCAGCACCCTTAGAACCATCGAGACACTGAAGTTTCTTCTCGACGTCAACAGCAGATATATGCCGACACGAGAAACTAATATTGGAATCATACAAGTAATCTCTATTACATGCTGAGGGTGCGGCATAGACTGTAGCAAAATAATCTGAAAATAATTCACACATTCGAGAATGTTCGTGGACGGAATTTGGTTATGATTAAGTATACCAGGAACTGTATTGACTTTACATAAAGACTTCATAAGCCCCCAAAAGGATTTAGGGTTGTATCGGATGCTGCTATCAACATCACTCAAATGTTCCTTATATCACAATCCAGTTAATGTCCTACATTGATCCCTTACAACACTGAAGGTATGATAATCATCATATGACAAGCTAATCTTATATCTCCTATGTAAGATCTTTTTATTAATTACAAGAGCTCTCAGTTCCGACGAGAACCAGTGTGGAAAGTTGGATTTCACCTTTCTCTTCAATGGAGAGTTACAACAAATAATATCCCCAAGCGCATGGCAGAAACGAGAAAAAGAATCAACAGTAGCACCATCATCAGCTAGAACAGGGTAATTGAGTGACTCAATCCATAGTCGAACTCCATCAACATGACACCTCCTTAAGTCGCACATAATAATGTTCCTGTCCAAATAATTGAGGCCTTCAAAAGAAAGAGCGAATTCAAGAGCTGGGTGACAGGCTTCCTGGTTTAATAATGGATCAGAAGTGGCCATAACCTTTACACTATCCTCAGAAGAGAAGACAAGATCAATCAGGACACCACGTGAATTATATACAATGTTGAGTAATCTGAAGGAAATCAGCCAGGTTAAACAAGAGCTCAGAGGCAGCATTTACAGGGACACAAGCCGCACGTGACCAGTCGACTTATAATACTATGTCCAATATTTTACACCCGAATATTGAAAGTGAAGATAAATCCAATAATTCAGGAATATATAGGATTAACTGTAATAATTGTAATATGTTTTACATAGGTCAGACTGTAAATTTTAGCAAAAGATATAAAAACCATGTCTCTGCTTTTTAAAAATAAGAAACCTGAAAGATCTAATGTACCTAAAACACCTTCTGAATTGTACCCACAGTTTGAATAAAATAGATGAAAATGTAGATAATCTAAAAGTTAGTAAGAAGGGTCGTATTATGATTAATTTGGAAGAGTTATTTCTTTTTAAAGAAAAATGTAAGGATCGTGATTAATTAATGAATGAACAGGTCAATTTTGATTCCGAAATAATTTTTAATAAAAGCGAGCGAATAAAAGAAGAGAAGTAACAGCTAATAGGAATTAACCAATAATATCAAAGCAGGCGCCATTTTGACGGTTCCAGCCAATGGGGTCACGTGATCATAGGCTTATAAACTGAGTTGTTGAACACCATTTTTCATTCTTTTGTGAATCCCTCTGGTCTGAGGAATTTGAGCGTGGTTCACCGAAATCGATCATCATAAAATTCGTGCATTTTGACTTGTATTGTAATATATTTGTGCATTTTGTGCTTATATTGTAATGTATTTGTGTTGTGTGACGTTTACTTGTTCTGTATATGTACCAACACATATTATGATAACTAAAAAACTATTTAATCTATCTTCCTAAAAAGGACTTTTAATTCGGTGTTTAACTCTTCCTTCAATTAAGATTTTCTGACGATAAGAAGAAAATCTTATCTTATCACCTCCCCCGATGTGATTAAATTTGATAATTGGTATAATACGTATATTTTAAAATTTAATATTGATGTATTTAACTACTTCATTTTAAATGGTTAAAAAATACAATGCTGTCATTAGACATTTTGAACAACCTGTAGGTATGTTTAAACTCTATGCCTGTTTACTTTTATCCTTCTTCGGCACATTATTTTACTGTATAATCTGTTTTGTATTTATAAATAAATTCAAAAATATATTGTAACTATAATATAAAACAATAAGTGTTTAAGTATATAAATAATTATTGCCAAAATAATCTAAAAAGTAATTTAATTTCCTTATATAATTTATATTTCTTATCTTTTACATTCTACATAGCTTAAATTCTTGTCATAGGAAGCATAGAAAGCCTTATCTATGAATCATCTTACACAAAGGAGTAGTTACTCAACCAGTATGTACATCACTTATACTACTGGTTGAGCTTCTGAAAATATAATTTAATTTTAAAACAGTTTGCTTTACTTTCTTAATTGATATTGCTGTTTGTTCATTAAATTGTACAATATTTAAGTGCAGTTACATAATTGTTAGCAGTAAATGAATGGTTGTAAAATATTTTCCGAAAGATTTGTTTGTTGACATTCATGTTTTCGTATTTGTGTGTTTGTTACAAAAAACTCTATCATATATGTTTAACATTATTAATGTTCTATAGACATTTCAGGCGTGGAAACTTAGTGGTTTAGTGGACAAGGCTTCATACTGCAGTGAAAAAGTTCAAGGTTTGAATTCCCAACTGAGCTAAAGTATATACTTCACTCATTGGATAAAGTTCACGCACAGGCCTACAGGTCCAAGTGAAATGGCAAGTAATAAAATAAAATAATAATAATAATTATAGATAAAGTGTTGAAAAATCATATAACTTCAAATTAAAGTAATTAATATAATCCATCTAAAATACTATTGCAACTATTGAAACGTTATCGATTAAAAAATTTTTAAGTTTTGGTCAAGTATTTATTTTAAATTTAAATAACTAATTAAAAAGGACTGTAGGATTGGAACGGCAACCTTTCTAGTGCAAGTTGTTAGGTAGCCTGAAAGTGGTTTGGACATTTGAACTATTGTTTGTTGCTTGGTATCTTTCTAAGGTGGCAATAAAACAGACAGTACTTTAAGAGGTTTTTTGTTTTACATTTTTTTAAGTTTTGACTTTAAAAAAAATTACTTTAGCTGATTTACTTATGTGTCTGAAGGAATTTAGTCTTTTTAACTGGTCATTTTAACAGTATTAATATCCCACGCAAATAAAAATACTCTAAGTAAATACTTAGAGTAGTAGTATTTACTTAGAGGGACTATGTTCATTACTTTTTTACTCATTACTTCATTACTTAGAGTAGTAGTATTTACTTAGGGACCGGAACACAGCAATAAAAACAATAATTATACATAATTTACTGACCAACCATGCTATATAATTTCAACCCGAAAAATAAGGTTAAAGCAACCAAATAAAATGAGATTAAAATCCGAATAAATTTTGTTTTTAATAAACATAGTAGGACAGAGTGTAAAAATATCAATAAATAGGGTATTATTTACATTTACGATTTATAATCTTGCTAAGTAAAATATTTTAACAATATATTTTCTATTGTTTTTTAGTGAACATGCATGAATAAACCAAGCTTCAATGCTTTGAACCTTTTGGGGGTGAAATTGGTCAATGGTTCCACAAAAGTTGATGAGGAGGCACGTGAAACTAGGGTGAAGTTGAAAGTCAGGCACAAAGCTATGTACTAGTCTTTCCTAAAGTAATACTTACTTCCAGGATACTACCAGGAGATTTTAGAGGTCGACTGAATGTTTGATAATTTAAATAAATGTCTTGCTGTAGTCAGCCATTTCGGTTCAGTTTTAACATCCCTCAACCACTTCTTGTAAAGTAGGAGTAAACACACACTTGATTCATCAATTTTCGGAACAGAGTAATAAATATACTTAATCATCACCTAACTTTAGTGTCAGTTATACATAATTTAGATGCTGTTTTTATATTATTTCCTTTCCTATGGTGTTAGGCTATACTTTGTTACTACTAAAAGCATTAAAAAATGTCTATTAATAAATAAGCTCGTAACAATTTTTCAAATTATTTTAATAAATTATTCGTTATTTTTTTAGTTTTGTTAGACTAAAACACTCGCCAGTTATCATGGGCCAACAGGCCTGTGCGTGAACTTTATTCAACAAGTGAAGTACCGACCGTTTTAGCTCAGAGGGGATTCTAACCTTTGGACATTGTCCTACACAGTCCAATGCCTAGCAACTGACCTGCAACTCCGGAATTTCAATATAATTGTTAGTGTGTTTTACTTAATTGAAAGCTGTTACGTAAGAATATTAAAACATTTAACTTTTATTTATAATTTATAAGTGAGAATTATTGATTTGATGAATTGCATTGTCATCTGTTTTATCAATCCTCAATTAAGATTGTATTTTCAGAAATGATAGACGTACTTGCCAGATAAGAAATGTCATGTGAATTTTAGTTTCGAATTTCATGAGAGAAAATGGGACCGCCATTCTTAAGACCGTCTGTATGAAATAGTATTTTGCCAGGCTGTAAGTTAAAAATTAATCACACTTTATTTCTGGCACAGCCTTTTAAAATTTATAACTAATTTTCCACTCGAAGAGTGCTTTGCTTTATTACACCTTCGAGGAAGAGTGTTTTTTCCTGGTCCATTCTCAAATAACAAAGATATTTGTTTAGTTTAAATTACTTTATACTGAACAGTAGAACATCCTAAATTTTATAGCAATTAAAATTCATGATGCCTTTTCACAATATTATACAATAAGTCTGGATCATATTTTAAGTCATTCAAAAGCAGGAATATATGCTATATTAAATGTTGTAAATATATATTTTTAATACTATAGTATTAAGTATCAAACAATACTTTTCCACGTAAAATATTCTATATGATCTTAAAAACTCACAGTGGGACCTTGCTCGGAATTTACATTATGTAGCTTTAAATATTTTATTTACTACTAAATAGTGACCTCAAATACAGATATTATAATTAACTACCGAATAAATTAGAGAATATTGACATGATTATTGGAAATTAATAAAAGAAGATAATTGGAGCACTTGAGATCAAACTCTTTAAACGACGTTTGGATAACTCTATTAAACACAGCCAGACATACGATTGTTGGTTATCTCGACTAAAAACGCCCAGACATAATATATTTGATAATCTCTATTTAATACAGCTTGTCACATGACAGTTGGCTATCTAAACTAAACACAGCCAGATATACGACAGTTGGATATCTTAACTATACACAGACAGACATAAGATAATTGGTTATCTCACTAAACACAACCAGGCATTCAATAATTAGTTAGCTTTACAAAACACAGCCAGACACACGACTGTTGGCTCTCTAAACTAAACACAGCCAGATATACGACAGTTGGATATCTTAACTATACACAGACAGACATAAGATAATTGGTCATCTCACTAAACACAACCAGGCATTAGATAATTGGTTAGCTTTACAAAACACAGCCAGACACACGACTGTTGGCTCTCTAAACTAAACACAATCAGTAATACGACAGTTGGCTATCCCTACTATACACAGCAGGACACAAGATAATTGGTCATCTCTAATAAACATAACCAGGCACACAATAATTGATTATCTTTACAAAACACAGCCAGACATAATGTAATTGGCTAACTTTGGTAAAAACAACCCGACATACGATAATTGGTTATCACAAATAATCCCAACATGACATACGATAATTTGTTATCTTCAATAATCCCAACACGACATACGATAATTGGTTATCTCCAATAATCCCAACATGATATACGATAATTGGTAATCTCTGCTAAACACAGCCAGAATACAATAATTGATTATCTCCAATAATCCTAACATGACATACGATAATTCGTTATCTCCAATAATCCCCACATTACATACGATTATTGGTTGTCTCTGCTACATACAGCCAGACATATAATAATTGGGTTTTATGAGACTAGAATAATTCAGTGTGATGCAAAATGTGTTTACTAAAGCTTATCTTGTTTGAGTGTCGGTGTTATTGTATGTAGAGTTACCGCTGGAAACAGCGTGTTCAGACTGTTTGACTTGGAAAGTGCCCAGGCTTTAGTAAACATGGGTCTGGAACTATCATATTGAAGAAGTAGAACTGAACCTTCATGCATAATCAAAGTTGTACGAACAGCAAACACTCGGTGTAAAATTAAGGGTACAAGAACAACTATGTTTGAGTAAAATGGATGATAGAGATATGGGAGAATACATGAGAAATAAAATCTTGTAATTTTCGAAATAGAGCACAAAATGAACCTAAAGTAAAATATAAATCACATAATTTCGTATAACAGTAATAGAAAAATCTATTTTGAACAGTTAGAAGTATTAAAATATCATGGAGGAAACGCGTAAAATGATAATAAAAATGAATAGTATATACTTATAGTGAAAGTATGGTGACATCTGAAGTATTTAACGGATATTTACGGATAAGAAACATAATTTTAATGTAAATACGAATAAGTTAAATGGAGAGATCAGCGGAAAAGTATTGACGTGTGATATTATTCACACGGCAAGCAATTAACAATAAAATTATATGAAAATAAATTCATAAAGTTATAAAATATAATATGTGCTGTATTGATTGTATAAATCGTATGACAAGTAGAGAGAATTCATCTAAGTAGTATAATGTACAATGAACAAACTCAGCGAACAAATCTTACGAATATAGAGTAGTGAACTTACATTAATTGAACTCATAATGTTCGATAAACAAACTCAGAAATGTATCACGTATACAATTAATGAACATAGTCCTTAATTAAACTGTATAAGTGTATCAATACCACTATACCTGTATGCGTGGGTGGGTGGGTCAATACCACTGTACGTATATGTGTGGGTGGGTGGATCAGTACCACTGTATGTGTATGGGTGGGCGGGTGTGTGTGAATGTGGACATAGAAATATCTATATACTGTGAGGTTTAGATTGTTCTTTTTAATAGTCTTTTTTATTAAGATTATTGAAAAATGCCTTTAATATTTTTAACAGTCGTAAAACATCAAAGTACTTAACCCTATTACCGGTGAGTCTTTTTGTCTTAACCGCTAAGCTCTTAAAGGCGAATTCGCAAGGATTTTTCTAAAAATTTATAAAAAACACATAAATAACATTATATACTAAGTGTCATATATCATTATTTTCAATAAAATACAAGGATTTATGTAAAAATTAATGTAAAAAAAATTACGTAAAAATAAAACTTACAAAAAAATCCATGTTGTTCTTCTGCTCCAAAATATATAAAAAAAATGTTTTTTTCAAACCATTTTTTATTTTCACATACTTGTTGGATCCTTATACTTTAGTCTAATTAAAAATTCAAGATAGCAAAATTATTCAAAATTTGTTTTAGATTGAAAATATATACACTTATTATCTAATAACACATATAATATTATAAAAAATGTTCGCTATGTACAAGAATGTCACAATGTAATTATTGCGGATCATCAGCATCTACTTCAACTTAAATAAATTTTAGAGAAACGAAAATAACTTAACTATGAATGATTATTACTCTATAGTTTTCATAGAAAAAAATATCATAGTATGTATAAATGTGCGCTGTGTCGGCGCAATAATAAAATAAACAATGCACTACATGATGCGTCTCGATCGAGACGTTAGCGGTTGAGCGTGTGGCGTAAATGGATCTCGATCGAGACGCATAGCGGTTCTAGGGTTAAACGTAATCTTTAATGCTAATTACGTTTAAATATGCAGATTTTCACACATAAATATTTTTTTAATAGGCCAACTGGGCAACAGAGTTGGTTCCGCACTTGGTTTTTTACTTATCGACATCTGTACAACGTTTATTGTATACTGTTTCCTAATAAAAAACTGTTAAGAAACACTATCAGTTCATATTTAACAAGAGGAAAAATACATCTCAAATACAAAAGTCAAGTTTAAGCATTTTTCAATAAGAAACAATAAATTGTCAATTAAATGTTATACAAAATATTGGTAAATTAGTAACTAAAGAAAATCCAAACCCATCTTCAAGGTGAAAAAAACTAATTGGAATGTCACTGGGCTTCAACCTAACTTTTACTATGCTAAAGCTATTAAAGCTTGAATAGTCCTTCTCTCCCAAATAAAGACTTGGGATTGAAAGATAAGCCACCGAGCGTTTTGCACAGAGGAATTAAATTAAGATGGTTAGCCGTTAAATTGAATTTTCAGATCCCCTTGAAGCCTCTTTAAGCATTTAAGACTTATTGTTAGGATGGAAGAATTTTGTTCTTAATATAATGACATGAAGTTTTAATGAATAGTATAATGTTAGTACTCCTTGTAAATTGGCTTTAAATTATATATTAGGTTTAATCATTTAGGAGTCTGCAGAGGCTGTCGGCCATGTTGGTTTATATTCCATAAGAAAAATGTCATTTGCGAATCCATATTTTTTCGTAATTTATCGACAAAAATTTGTATATGAAGTGTCATTTTAAACGTTATTATATTGTGCATTGGGTTTGTTTTTGATATTTTGAATACGAAGTGAAAATAACAACTTCAAACTAAATAGTTTTAATATTGTTTCCATAAAACTAATTAGGAACTCGCAAAGTAATTCCACGCGCAATTTCATTCTTGATCAATTAAATTTATTTGGAAAAATAATTTCCAAAAATTTAGATACGCGTTTAATTTAGACAGCTGTTTAGTTTAGATTCACGTGATTGTATGTCTGGTTCTAAAATAGCATTGTTCTTATGGAATTAAAACCAACAAAGCTTACAGCCTTTGACATCCTCAGCAGAATTAAGTATTCCTATTGTAGACTTGAACTTAAATAAGTGAGAGTGATTATAGAAAATAAAAGGTTTTAAAATTTAATAGAACGTAATAAGACACTACAATGAAGAAGTTTACAAGCTGTGTTTTTTTTCAACTCGCGGTCGGTAGAAACGACCTCCTATGAACGGTGACTAACAGAAAGACAACTTTAGAGACTATAACTGTATGCTAATAGCTTCTTTTATTTATATTTTTTTGTTAAAAAAAACTAAAAGCCAATCTCCTTTTCAGCACTAGGCAAAGGTGAAAAGTCAATGTTAATAGACATATCTCGTGACTTTCCTCTCATTACAAATTTTAGGTCAAATTCTACATCTTTAACCTACTGATAACTTGGAAACGGTACAAACCTTTTGAATTTTAATTACAGTAGACCATTGTTGTCAGGGTGAAAAGGCAATGTTAATAGACATGTCACGTGACTGTCTTCTTATTACAAACTTTAGGTCAACTTCTACATCTTTAACCTACTAATAAACGGTACAAACCTATTCAATTTTAATTACAGTAGACCATTGTTGTCAGGGTGAAAAGGCAATTTTATTTGACATGTAACGTGACTGTCTTCTTATTACAAACTTTAGGTCAACTTCTACATCTTTAACCTACTAATAAACGGTACAAACCTTTTGAATTTTAATTACAGTAGACCATTGTTGTCAGGGTGAAAAGGCAATTTTAATTGACATGTCACGTGACTGTCTTCTTATTACAAACTTTAGGTCAACTTTTACATCTTTAACCTACTAATAAACGGTACAAACCTGTAGAATTTTAATTACAGTAGACCATTGTTGTCAGAGTGAAAAGGCAATGTTAATAGACATGTCACGTGACTGTCTTCTTATTACAAATGTTAGGTCAACTTCTACATCTTTAACCTACTGATAAACGGTACAAACCTTTTGAATCTTAAATATAACATTGTTTGCAGTGTGAAAAGGAAATGTTAATTGTCATGTCGCATGAATTTCTTCTCATTAAAAGTTTTAGATCAACTTCTACATCTTTAAACTTCTAATAACTCGGAAACGGTACAAACATTTTGAATTTAAATTACATTATAACATTGTTTTCAGGTTAAAATGCAATATTAATAGACATGTCGTATGGCTACTTCTCATAAAGAATTCGGAACTTGACTCCTATACCTTTGACCTCAGTTTACTCAAAATATTCCACAATATTAAAAATTTTAGATAATCTACATTTTTTATATAATGATTGGAATAGCTGAAAAAAACTTTAAATGTAAATTGTAGAAAAAAGTGGGGGAAGGGATTTTATAAGCACTCTGCATATGCTGCTAGTTAATGTAGAATAGTTGATTATTAAGGTAGTTGAAAAAAAAAATAGTTAATTATAATTTTGAGATAGTTGATATTGTTGGATGGTGAATTACTTTTTAACAGTAGTATTTATAAAGAAACATTTTCGTAAATATTTCCATAATACTCTTATGTTCGTCATAATTATCTTATTTACGTGTTGTCTATTTTAGTTATATGACGACTGTAAGTCTGAACACTAATACGACACTTCAATGGTCACTGCACTTTTAATTAAGTTATACATTCAAACTTCGCTCGAAATGTTTTTATTAACATATTAAGAAAATATTGTATTAAAAAGTGATGTTTTATTTTCATTAGCCCAACTAGCGATAATTTCTAAATGGCTTTTTATTAAGTTTATTCGATTTGCTTGGTTTCAATTTTGTATTTATCCTTGAATTGTTTTCTAAGCGTCATCTTTAACCTTATGTTTCACACGGATTTATGATTAAATTAAATAATTAAGAAAATTCCTTCAAGGAAATAGCAAATACTCAGTTATAATTAGTTACGGATGAGTTTAGCTTTTAATTACCAACGCTTCAAGTGATAGTTAAGTTATTTAAGGAAATTATATTTCTCTGAACTAGTTCTAAGTAACTGATGTTTACCAAAAAAAATATAGCAGTCAATATCACAAAATAAGAATTTCATTCTTTTTTTTTTTTTACAGAATATTTTTTAATAACGAGTGTTTAAGAAGTGAATCTAAAGTTTTACAAACATAAGTGTTTGGTGTATTAAAAAATTTCAACTTCTATAAATAAAAATTGTAAGAACATTTTCATCGATTTGAAAATTTTACCCTATTTACCGTTCCCTTATATCTCACTGAAGGTATTCAAAAGGCACAATAACCTCTGGATCCTAATCTAGTGAAATAATCATAAAAGTAAGTATATATACAGCGTATGATTAAATTTCGTACAGCTTTTAGTGGGGAGAGATGCCCGATTAAGACGCAGTTCCCCTCGTCAGCTTAGAAGAGCTCTTTTTTGTTTTATAGGCTCGTTAACAACCGACTTAAGAGTCTGCAGAGGCTGTCGGCAATGTTGGTTTAAATCCCATAAGAACAATGTTATTTGTGAATCCATATTTTTTCGTTATTTATTGACCAACAGTTTTTTATGAGGTGTCATTTTAAACGTTATCATATTGCACATTAGATTTTCTTTTGATATTTTCATTAAATACGCCTAGTTTTGAAATATAGGTAAAAATACAACATTAAAATTTATTATTTTTTAGAAATTTGATAAGCAATTGTAACGCGCAATTTCATTCTTAATGAATTGCAATTTGTTTGAGGAAAATCCGTTCAAAAATAACATTTTGATTTGGATACGCACGATCGTATGTCATTGATCTTATGGGATTTAAACCAACATGGCCGACAGCCTCTGCAGACTCTTACCGTGACTTTAGAACTACGGAAGTGTCTCAAGAGTAAAACCTGTTATGGTCACGCTGGTAATCGAACCCGTGGCACTGCGTGGCAAGCCACCATCTTAGCCCCTTATAATAGCTACGGCCACTCCATAAAAGTAAGTTTAAACAAAGGAAAACTCGACACCCACTCATTTTAACTAAAATCCTCAGCTTAATGATGTATGAGCTTAATGTTTTTAATTCTTAATAAAATATGTACTAACAAATGTTGTTTAAATAAGTTGCAAGAAAACGAGGTTTATTTCCTTGTTGAATTCAAATAAAATACATTCATACAAGATTAAATGACAGGAGGAAATTAATAACTCAATGAAGCAGCCAAATAAATGTGTCATACTCTCATTGTAGAATTATAGTGTGCATAGAAACGTGGTTTGTTTTCCTGAAATTGGTTGGATTATCTAGAAATTGATGTTCTTAGAAATGTGGCGGGAAGTGTATTAAATTCCAGCTGACATGCTAGTCAAACATGATTGTCGTATGGAAACTATTTGTGGTACTTTCTTTAACTGGAATGTAAATTGAACTTGTGACCAAATCATTGTTAACAGTTTGATACGAAATTGAATATTTCGTTCGAATTGAAAATTTTATTGGGTTTAATTGAATGTTGTCATTGAAGGGTGTAAGTGTCACTAAAGCACAAAATGTGACTTTTAACCATTACTTCGTCATTCTCAACTGTTTCACTTATAATATAGAATTAGAATATTACTTGTTTAGTTTTTTTTTTTTTTTATAGCAATTTTCTTTTCACGCCAACCCATAATTCAATTCTGAAAAAATAAAAAAATTTCAACTAGGTAAAGTGACAAAATATAATTTATATTTTATAATTAAGTTTAAAAAATGAATTAGAGCTATATTATTAAAATATAACTAAATCTAATTTGTTACTAATAAATAATTTGGACCTTTTCCTTTACCACTACCATTACCTTTTCCGTTACTTCACTGCTTCTACTTTTTCCGTTACTTCATTACCACTACTTCTTATCGCAATTATGATTAGTTCAGGTTAGGTTAGGTTTGGTTAGGTGAGTACTAAGGTTGATTACAAACTGGTAAATCCAATGATTGAATTACCTCTGAATGCAATTTTCGAGTAAGTTCTTGGAAAGCGATAAGATAAGGCCAACAGGATAAGGAATACCACAGTGGACGTAAAAATGATTGGGGAATAGTTTTTATAGCAATAGAAAAGATCCAATAATGTTATTATTCAGTGTGTACTATATTAACAAAGTTATGAAAAATAATGTTATACTGAACACCAATAGACTTCCAGTACCATGAGTTTTAAATATAGTTTGGGTAATCCATGTATATAAATTTATATTCTTTGATTTAGTACTATAATTAAATTGACCCCCACTGACGATAGTAAAGGTAATTAAGTTATATTTCAATATTAATTAATTGCTCGTAATGTTACAGTTATTAAAATTATAGGACTGGAAAATAAAAATCAATGAATTTGGTTAGTTCGTGTTACATCTCATTGAACGTTTAATAAATTAACGCCTTTAAAGTCCAATCACATAATTAGTAGCTTTAGCAATAATAAGTGTGGTCAAGTATTGAAAAATTCATTAGAAGTACGTGGTATTGAGAAAACTAAGTCGGAAATATCAGATAAAAAGGAAAATAATGAACTCAAAAGGTGGATATTAGCTAGATTTCAAAACAAAATCATGTGTGTATGTGCCCATTAGTGTCTGGTCTCTAATCCATGTCCAATAATATTTGTTTAGTACTAACAAAATAATAATATTAAATAACAAAAAGTATTTGGAGAGAAATCCATAAATATAAATAACATTAACTTAAATAGTAAAAAATGTATTGCTGTGTTTTGGAGAACTTAAAAAGATTGTTATTGACTGTTCTTGACTGTGATATATATCAAATATTATCTTGTAGTTTTGTATAAAATTTAATTATCAGTAGTTATCATTTATAATGAAAATATACATAATGAGTTAATTATTGTTTTTTAAAACATCAGAACTAACAAAGTAAATATAAACAATTCTTATTAAAAATTTACTTTTTTTAAACAGTTTAAAAACATGCTCAACACTAAATTTATATAAAAGAATTCTGGCAAGAGCATGGATATTGTCAAAAACATATAGCATGAATTGATACAGACTTTATGTAGTCCATATTGGTATTTTGAAAATTACCCTTTTAACAACAAATCAAAAATACATACATTCTGTTTGGAAGTCTCTAAAAAATAATTTCATGGACTATGGGCTCACCCGATTCCTTCACTAGGGAGAGGAGGTTGTGATGAGGTATTTTGATGGGCTGAGAGAGGACATAGCCAGGAATCAGAACATTTTTGAAATTCACCATTTATACATTTCTCAGTTACCTGGCCTGTGTGGTTTATCTGTAATAAACTTTTTCAAATTAGAAATATGATAATACATATTATTTATGATACTGCATGCTCGACTAAGCTTCGGTACTTTTTATTAATGCATGCACATTATCTCCATATAAATTTTATATGAATTGTCATTTGTTAAATAGTTACGAAGCATATTTCATGATATTCATATATCCTAAAATTAATGGTATATTTCCCCTAAAAAGAGGCTTATTTTTTAAACTTACTCAGCCTGTTTCTCCCAGATTAATAATCTGTGGAAGAGTGAATTAGTGTAATGAGTGTAGGTAAACGAGTGTTGTCATTGTTAATAACTAACTTTTGAAAAAGTCTTTTATTAATATCCAAATAGCCAAGACAATAAGGGACCTACAGCTTTAAGTGGAATCCTAACCACGTAGTATTATTTTGATTTTCAGATAACTGGCAAGCCTGACACTTAAATCTCTTCATTACACAACATTAATATCTGAATACCAACCAACGTGGCCACTACAGACTTCTGTCCACAACCTATGAGCGGACGCCATGTCGGTATGAAGAGCACCAAGTATAGAACCTATCACGTACATTCTCCATAGTGCATTTGTATGCAAATATTTGGATTACAGCACTTTTCCACCAGGGCCAACAGTGCTTAAATTTAAGGTATGATATAATATACAATGTGAGTAGTACTGATAACAACTTTCATTCAAGGCCAACACTCGAATCTTAGCTATCCATCAACTCAATCTCGTAGTTTCGACACCTAAGATCACTCGACCACTGGATCTCTTATTAATTAGAAGTTGTTGATTGATTGGTAAAAAATATCTACTATCAAGCAATCCCATCTTACTTTCTAAATATATTTTAGAAATAAAATCTTGCTGAGGTTTAAGTCATAAATCTGAATAGATGGGTAAAGTAGAGCCTAAAAATCACCTAGCAGTAATTGCCAGTGGCCATGACCGAAGTATTCCAATATTATCACAAAATAATGGTATGAAGCAACGTTAAGTGTGTCTATTCCTTGAACGGGTACTCAGCAGAAGTTTTATGTCTTTTTTTTTAGATTTGTTCTCAAAGATACGCAATTGATGATTTTATTGCGATAGTCAAATTACAAAAACATATGGGTTAGTAATGTGAGTTTAATATGAAACGATATAAACCTTTTTATTTTCTTAATTCTAACACTCAGCCCACCTGAACGGTCACTGGTGGTGGTTCAGAAGTCAATTATTAAGCCTTGGTCTTTAGGTTAACTTAAAGAGGGCCTCTTAGCTCTAACTGCACCTGCTAAAAAGTAATTCTAACACTCAGCCCACCTGAACGGTCACTGGTGGTGGTTCAGAAGTCAATTATTAAGCCTTGGTCTTTAGTTTAACTTAAAGAGGGCCTCTTAGTTCTAACTGCACCTGGTAAAAAGTCATTCTAACACTCAGCCCACCTGAACGGTCACTGGTGGTGGTTCAGAAGTCAATTATTAAGCCTTGGTCTTTAGGTTAACTTAAAGAGGGCCTCTTAGCTCTAACTGCACCTGGTAAAAAGTAATTCCTCTCTTGACTTCTATACAAATGTAAAACCCACTTTAAATATGAATTTGCCTCAGAATAACACAATCTTATAATTCTAAAACAAAATGTGAGAAGTACGGCAAACTTTGATAAAAATTGAAAGAGAAAACTTTTATAAAACTTGGGTAAAAGTGAATCGTAATGTACATTAGAACATCCTTGATTCTGAAATGTTTGCAAAAAAGTACTTGTACAAGGTTTGGATAGCCTAGTACAGATTATCTGTTGAATAACAATTGGTACAGAAGATGGTTAGAGGATGAAGTAAATGTAATAAATGTTGTTATTAAGCATAAACAGGGAAATGTTATAAAATACATGAATCAGCATCGCTATCACGTGCATATAATGCAAGTAATGACTAATCGCCCTATCCCATCATCATCCCGATCATCAATAACATAAAAAACTATTAACAAACCGATGTAATCGTCATTTCGATCATCAATGACATAAAAAACTATTAACAAACCGATGTAATAGTCATTTGGTTCATCAATGACATAAAAAACTATTAACAAACCGATGTAATCGTCATTTCGATCATCAATGACATAAAAAACTATTAACAAACCGATGTAATTGTCTTTCCGATCATCGATGACATAAAAAACTATTAACCACTTGATGCAATCGTCATTTCAATCATCAATAAAATCAAATACTACTTAACTCCAGATAAAATCATGATTTCTACATTCATATGATAACGTCAATTAAAATACTCGATATTTTTCTTTAATTCACCTCCATAATCATAACTAAGATTAACCTAACATAACCAAACCTAAAATAACCTAAACAAACTCAACATAACCCAACCAAAGTAGTGGTAGTGAATTAACGGAAAAGGTCCAAAATATTCTTATATATCACCAAAAGGATAGCTCCAGAGAGGAAGGAGGATCTTGATGAAATGAGAATGACAGAAACTTGTTATAAATTTCAGCCTCATTGAATTCTGAATTACAGAGATAATTTGTTAATTCCAACGCAACACATAATGGCCATAGTTATAAGAATTACTTTTTTTCCGAAATGTAAATGTAAAAACATTTAGAGTTGATATGTTTGAAATACACAGGTTTGTAATCCGTGTCTTTGAGAACAAAAACATAAACCTCATGATACTATAAATTAGATATTTAAATATGTTAAAAATAAATATTAAACAAAAATGAGTGTAGCCACTCGAATCTGATTTTATATTTCAACTTGTAAACGTGAAAAATCAGTGCAGAAAAAAATATTGTTAGGCCTATATATTTTCAGCTACAAATGTATTTTTTTTAGATTTTTGAAATAAAATATCTCCATTAATATTTTTCGATATTTTTCAAACGAACTTTTTATAATTGTAAATAACTGGAAACAGAGTCGTCAATAGTAAATTTGTTCCATTTTACCTGATTTCAATTAATTAATTACCTACATCAACTGTTACGTTTAGATGCAAATAGAGAAAGAGCTGTTAACTCTATTGATAACTTTACAAAGCAATTCGTATTTACGAAGGAAGTGTTCATTCCTCGCATTCCCATTACTATCGGACTACCTTTTTAAGTTTAAAAGTCTATAGTTTCCTGCTAAACTTTGCTTTAGTGTGACAATAAATAAATCACAAGGACAATCTTTGAAAATGCCAGATGTTGATTTGAGGGAAGACTGTTGCTTGCTCACAATGGATAAACTCTGCTGATAATTTAACGATCCTTCAGCCACAGGGCCAAATAGAAAACCGTTGTTTACAAAGAAGTTTCATAATGCGTAACACGGTACGATTGTTTTTAAAATAATTATCTATTAATATCGTGAATGAATTTTTTTTAGAGAACGACAATGGATTCCAAAAACAATCTAGGATACGTAAAAAACATAAACTAAATATCATATAATTTAGGATAATCAGGCTAACTTAGTCATCTCGAGAGAACATAGTCTGTAATTTTAAGAGCTATACCTCTCAAATAATTACCTAAAGATCATTAATTAGAGTAACCATTTATACAGTAAATACTCCCTGCAATACAAATACTAAACACTAGTTTAATCTAAGTATTGTAGATAACAAGGACGTTAGCAATGATCAGAATAACTACAGGTTAAAGAATTTGCAGATCAACCTGCATGGTAACATGGACAAAGTTATAGGTATTCTCGCCACCATCGTTGATGAATTAGGAATTAAAAGTTATATCTATAACTATTACGAGATATTTGCTAAACGCTACCAAGAGGGTTTGTGAAATTTCACAGTAATACACTCATTAAGAGAATTGAAACTTTTAGCCACAATAACCACATTGTTAAGCCTTACCAGCAAAACGATATGTAATGTGAAATTTAACAATAACATACTCGTTAAATAAGTTGAAACTTTTAACCACAACAATCATGTATTTATACCCATACAGGGAAGAACTGTGATATTTTTGTAAAAACCCCGTTAGGAGGATTGAAACTTATAACTACAACAATCATATTGTTATACCTCATCAGTAAACCGGGAAGTAATTTGAAATTTTACCGTAAAACATTCTTTAGCAAAGTTAAAACCCCCACAACTAGCACAAATTTACTCTCG
>JAQJVL010000001.1:14777315-14814815 GCA_035578905.1 Stictocephala bisonia
TTTCCATTCTTTTGTGAATCCCTCGGGTCTGAGGATTGTGCGTGGTTCACCGAAATCGATCATTATAATATTTGTGCATTTTGTACTTGTACTAGTAGTATATTTGTGTATATTTTGTGCTTATATTGTAATATATTTGTATTGTGTGACGATAAATTTTACTGAATTAAATTTAACAACATTAAGTACATGTTACAAGTAAATCAAATGGTAAAGACATAGACGTTTTATAATTTAGTTTTAAATCTCTTTCCCTTTTTCCGAAAATGCAATCATAATACAGCTGCATTACGGTGCTACTAAATAGGAATGGACTTATTTTCAATAATTCTTGAGCACTTATTTAGTAATATTGTTTATTATAATTATTATAGTTATTTAATTCATACTTATACGTATTTAATTCATTACTAATTTAAATCACTTTGACAATTAAATATTAGGACATTTTCCGTTAATTCACTACCACAACTTTTTTTATCACAATTACGGTTAATTTAGGTTAGATGACTACTAAAGTTTAGTACATATTTTGGGCATTTTTGTAACAGTTTCAAAACATTACTCACGTTCTAGATATTACGTGTTTGAGAGATTGTAGGCGATAGGTTCAATGCTTGGTTCTCTTAATACTAACACGGCGTCCGCTCAATGGTTAAAATCAGCGTGAACACTACTAAAGAAGCCTGGAGTGTCCATGTTGGATGGTAGTCAAGGTTCGGGTGTTGTGTAGAGAAGATAACTAAGTGTCAGACTTGTCAGTTAGCGAAAAATCAGACCAACACTACGTGATTCGGATTCCACGTAAAGCTGTAGGTCCCATAGTTGCCCTGGCTATTGGGCTATTAATAAAAAATAGTCCTTCCTGAGCTAAGTCGAACTCAAATAGTAACAATAACTACACTCGTTCATCTACACTTATTCACGCCTCATATTCGCCCATATCTGTACGATCGGCGTCTTAGAGATGAATAATGAATAATTGCATGCGAGTCACTTGGTTTGCTTTGATGTCCATTCAGAGGCCAAAATACAGCATTATATGAAATCAGTTCTGTTTTTAATTAATTGATATCAGTGTAATAGTAATATCAACAGATCTGTAGGAACATTCATAGAGTAAAAATGGAAAAAACTGTTTAAAAATGGAGCTACTCTGTATACCTATACTTTATCATCAACAAATCTCCAGGGCATAAAATATATGTTATGAAATACTGGACCTTTTCCGTTAATTCACTACCACTCTTTTACCATAATTTCGTTACCACTACTTTTTTATCACAATTACGGTTAGTTTAGGTTAGGTTAGATGGCTACTAAAGTTGATCACAAACTGTTAAATCAAATGATTGACTTGCCGCGGAATGCGTTCTCCGTGTGTATGTTCTTGGAAAGCGATAAGATAAGGCCAGCTATATCGGACTCCTAGCGGACAAGGAATACCACAGTGGACGTAAAAATTATTGGGGAACACTTTTTAGAGCAATGGAATATTTATCAAGCGGTAGTGAATTAACAAACACAAAACAATTAGTGGTAGTGAATTAACGGAAAAGATCAAATAATGTTTTCAAACTACTCCTAAATATAAAATTGTTTAATATATTTACAGTTTTCCTACAATTTAAATGCAAAATATATATATATATATATATATATATATAGTTTTTCCAGATTTAATAAAATATTCCAAAATATTTATTAAACTCCTTGTTGTTTTATACTATAAATTATACTGACCAATTATAGAATAGCAATAAGAAGGAACAACACTCGGTTAGTTCAGTTAAAAGGGAACCATTAATTAATCAAACCAGATTGTGTGTGTTGACAAAACAATGATCACAATAACAAATGAATCGTGACACAACACTGACAATTCCAATCCGCATTGGTTATTGTTTCTCGCACCAATACTGAGGTTTATCTCTTGCTCCAGGGCCAATATTAATGTTGCCAAACAATACAGTAAACCTTTCACGTTTTGTTTTCGTACTAAATGTGGTAAAAATATTTAGCTAAAATACTTTGTAAAGTTGTTTACTCAAATTTATAAATAAAGATTGAACAAAAATATGTAAAACTACTATCGTTGTTGTAGATCTATATATATAATATGATTAAAATTCCTTGTTGACACCTAAGCTTAACGTTAATTAGCAGAGTTTACTTATAAAATATATTATATATATGAACCTAACCTCACCCTTTAGGTATGTAAATGGTTTGCTTCGTAATTTTTGTGTCTGAAAGATCAAAAAGTATCTTCAGATTGATACAGCGCCACTACTGTATACAGCGCCTGTACTGTAAAAGTACTAGATAAGGACTGAGAAAAATAGAAGTATTGCTGTCCTTTTGTAACCTTGACCCTTATGAACTTGTTATCAAATAGCTCTTACCTGTTTCAGACAAATTCTAATTTTGGAATATAACTATAAGTTAGATTATCTAAGATTATGAGAATCAACTAAATGGGAATGTCGACTAACCTAGCTTGTGGGAACACCCTCTCGTCACCCGACGCAAATATTGCTGACTTAACCCACCCACCCACATACTGATGGGTATAATCGCCCACCAAACTAACATCTGATAGACCCACCCAACCATTCAAAGTATATCATCACCCAAAGGCGCAACTCAGTCAGAGTTGTGATCTCGACTGTGCCTCATCGCCATGACTTACCTGCAGACCACCCGGTGAATCAGGAGACAGCCCTCGCCAACTCCTTCATTGAAGAGCTGTGCATCAGAAACGAAGGAGTTGAGCTTCTAGATTTCAACGCCATCGGAAGACGCTGGTTCACCCGTCATGGCATGCACCTCCGTATGCCGGGCAAAAAGATACTTTCTGACCTGCTGGTGAGGAGCCTGTTGAAGATGAAACAGGACATATCCGCCTCCAAGCTAGTCACTGTTCCTGCCACTACTCCCAAAGGATCACCCCTGGTACCTGTGGGCTGCTGTCGCATTGGGACAGCAGAAGACACATATCTGGATGTTCCATTGGCATTCACTAGGCAACACCACGACAGCTACTCCGAAGCAGTGACCAGCTGGCCAATTACTAGGCCAACTTATACAAAAAGGCATAATACCAGTTTTTAGGGACGAACTAAATTGACTGATAGAACACAAACAAACTCCAAATTTTGCAATCAAGATTCAATACGACTGCTTCACCAAAATATGCAAATTACCACCAACAAACTGGACGAAATTCAGCTCATGTGTAAGGAGCTACAAACAGACGTACTTGTAGTTGAACAACGAAAACATTCAACGTTCCCAAATTGAACATTTCAAACTTGCCAAAGCTTATTGCCGACAACTGTCCAAAGGAGGAGGGGTCGCAATTTTCGTAAGGCAAAATTTGACATTTGACATCTTCACACTCAAGGAAACAATCGAAAAAGATTTTGAACCAGTCGGAATCAAACTTCATTCAAAAAATTCAAAATTGGTTGTCATCAGAATTTATAGGTCACCTAGCAGAAACGAACAAAATATTTTTTCCAAATTCGAAGACTTGCTGACTGACTTAACCGACAAATATAAACAGGATTACGTCCTTATGGGTGATTTTAACATTGATGCACTTAACATCAATCATCCATCTACAAAACAGTTATTCGATTTGTTAAGGTCGTTTGGACTCAGGTTGTCAGTCAAAATACCAACCAGAGTTACAGCCACAACACAGTCATCAATCGATAACGTCATCACAAACCTTCCAAGTGTCGCAGTTTCTGTGGTCAATACAGCCATTTCGGACCACTACGGCCAAGCGGCTATTATTAGTGGAGTTCAAATCGCAAGGGAGCCAAAAATTACAAGAACTATAAGAGACACAAGGTATAGCTCTCCTCAACGCTTGTCTTTCCAGAGAGACATGGGATGTATTAAATCCAATTCAATGTGTAGAACAGCAATTTAGATTTTTCTCAGACCGCCTTAATTACTATCTTAATACGTGCTGTCCTACAAAAGCAATCGAAGTTCGCCCCAAAAAGGCGAACAATAAATGGATCACAAAATGAATCTTAGTCTCGAGAGAAAAACTCAAATTTTTCTCCGAAATTCACAAAACAACTTCAAACGAAGGTTTTAAAAAAATTTTCCGGAACAATAAAAAAATTTACAAAAATGTTATTCAAGCTGCTAAAGCGTATGATGTCTCCAAATCAATAATCTCGTCCAAAAATGTTTCTGAAACTGTTTAGGACATCATTAACAATAAAAATAAGGTACACAAACAAATAAAAATCGGAGATAGGCTTGTGGAGGATGCGGCTGATGTTGCAAACGAGTTCAACCGATTTTTCGCGTCGGTTGCTCGTGAGCAATCTCCTTGTCCATTCTCCCCCTAAAGTAAACCCCCCACGCATCCAGAGTCCAGTAACTTGCTTGGCACTGGCTCCTGTATTTGAGGAAGAGCTCGAAAAAATAATCCAGCAGCTCCTAGCCAAAAAATCAAACGATATTAACATGATGTCTGTATGGCTCATTAAAAGATGCTCAAAGCATATTGTGAGACCATTATCTCAAATAATCAACTTGTCTTTTGAAGAAGGAGTTTTTCCCTCGCTCCTAAAAATCGCAAAAGTAAATCCAATTTTCAAGAAAGGCGATCCCCACTCTACAAACAACTATAGGCCTGTCTCAATTTTGCCAGTTGTAAGTAAATTATTCGAAAAAGACTTTTTGGTAAGAATGCTTCAGTTTTTAAACAAACACAACCTGCTTTCTGAATATCAATTTGGCTTCAGAAAGGGTAAATCGACAATTGACGCTGTCGTGAGTCTAGTCGATCTGGTTGTGGAGGGACTAGAAAGTCGAAATTCCACATTAAGTGTGTTTCTCGACTTATCTAAAGCATTCGACTGTGTTGACCATGCTAAACTGCTTGACAAACTGGAATCTCATGGCATCAGAGGTGTGCCGCTCCAGTGGCTTAGGTCTTTTCTGAACCACAGAAAACAAGTTGTCCAAATGTCAAATAAATTCTCTGAACTAATTCATCTAAGGTATGGGGTCCCTCAGGGATCAATACTTAGTCCGATTCTCTTTCTAGTCCATGTTAATGATATTGGGTCATCACTACGTTACGGCAAACTTGTACAGTATGCTGATGACACAACGCTTTGTTTCAACAACAAATTGAGAGTAAACCTGGAACATGAAACGTTTGTGTCCAGCTATTGTGTCCAGCATTTCAACAGCCTCAATCTGAAAACAAACTCTTCAAAATCAAATGTCCTGACTTTCGCGCTGCAATCAGGAAATCCCAATGACGGGCCAACCGTCATATTGGATGATACCCTGCTGGATGTCGTCAACTGTTCCAAATTCTTAGGTATATTCCTGGATAGGGGATTGACTTGGAATTTTCACATAGACCATGTCTGCTCAAAACTTTCCACAGGAATATATGTTTTGAGGTCCTTAGCCAAATACTGCCCAACTCAGGTGCTGATGACGGCGTATTACGGCTTCATTTACCCCCACCTTACCTACGGTTTGGTATTGTGGGGAGCCAGCTCAAACAGCCAGTTTCTCAGAGCGTTCAAATGCAAAAGCAAGCGATTCGCATAATCGCTCTGTTGAAGTTCAGAGAATCTTGCAAGGAAGCATTGAAAGAGTTGCAACTGTTGACCCTGCCATGTCTCTACATTTAGAGACAACCTTATTCTGTGTGTCTAAATGTACTATGACCAGCGGTCGGGACATTCACACATATGACACACGAGGCAGGAATACCTACCGAACTGAGAGACACAGGATGGAGGTTTATGAGCACCTGTCCTCACAAGCAGGGGTCCGTTTCATCAACAAGTTGCCCAATTCAATAAAGAGTGCCCTGACGCCCAAGGCGTTAAAAACTCGTTTTAAACGCTTTTTAGCGTCCAAAGCATTGTACAGTGTTGACGAGTTCATGGCACACGACTGGGTGACCGCTTAATCAGAAGACTGACGTCCGGCGCTGGAAGTGGGTACATTGGCAGTACAAATGTGGTGTGAGTGCAAATTCTGTATGTTCAAATGGGGTATGTTCAGGTGGCGTGATTGTAAAATTTCATAACTAATCTGACGATTGCTATACATTGTTATGTTCTGGCAATAAAAAGATTTGATTTAATATATTGACCAGCCTACCCACCCCTACAGTAGACATTGATGGGCCCAGCCAACAAACCTCAAAACAAAGATTTACAATTGTCCGTAAATACTAGTTCATCTTGACCTCAAAACAAAGAAGGATGAACTAGCCAATATTTACGAACAAATTGTAAATCTATGGATTTTTGTCAGTGAAACCAGATAAAATGGAACCGCTGAATATTATTTTGAACTTGGATACCGTAATTTGCTCATTATTTTTGTCGCAAAATTAATAACAGAGAGGGAGTAGACCTATATTCTCTCGTGAACTACTTATTGACAATGTTGACAAGTTAGGTTACTGCTGACTCTAGACATTCTCCCTAATGCATGCATTGTTTCGTTTTAACAACCATTCAATTGGTTATGAATCCTTAGTGAGTCTGAGGTAATATAAAATTATTCCTTTGGATAACTCTGAGACGGTTATTTGACAATGACTGCAGAATGAGGTTGAGGATAGTAAAATCACAGATATGTACTGCAAATACTACAAGTCATTGTACTCCCTCGCATGACTCTTCTGCCGTCAATTGACCAAGATTCCTGATTGGACTGCCTTAGGCTTGTGTTTTCCCAATTTTTGTTTCTGAGACCATCAGTTGACTGCAACTCCTGAGTAAGGTTTGGGGCCATGGAATGACTGCGATAGTTCCTTGTATTACTTTTATGGTTCTGATATCATCTGTTGTTGACGACTGTTCAATTTAGTTGGGGATCATGAAATGACGGAAATTTACCGCAAGTAACTTACGACAAGTCTTTGAACTGCCCTGTACGGCTTTGAAACCGTCAGTTTGGATTTAATAAATTATAATTTTTAAAACATTATGAACGTGTAGTGACTACCTAAGCCAGAAAGGCACTTTTTAATCAGCGTATTGTGAAAGTGTTAATTTAATGCATCAGGTAAAATGCATTTGGAATTAAAAATGAATTTTATTTAATATATAAATGAAATCAGAATTTTTTGAAACCCAGGACGTGATAGTGACTTTCTGGTATCTATTAATAATTTATTTTCAAAATTCCTGAGTCTTGTTGGGGACCATGAGAGGACTGCCTTGGTGTGTGTTCCCACTTAATGGTTCTGAGAGCATCAGTTCATTACGACTCCTGATTGAGGACGGGGATCATGGAATGAATTTCCTTTTGAACAAACAGAAGATTCTACAACAAATTTCTATTGCAAAGTTTCCGTGAGGATAAAGAAGTAAATTCCGTTTTCGGCGTGACAGGTATTGTCATATTGGAATATTGATTGATGTGTTTTCACGATACTTTAAAGTAATGTTTCATGTTTTTGTCAAAAAGATACTTCAATCAACGTTGAAACATGTATGAATAAAATAAGTACTTTTAATATATACCCATTGTTAATACATATCAGAATGTTCATACCACGTCCTGGCTTTCAACCAATTCTGATTCTATTTATAGATTAAATTAAATTAATTTTGAATTCCAATACAGTTTATCTGTTGCATTGAACTGACACTTTCACAATTCGTTGATTAACGAGTGTCTTACTGGCTTAGGTAGTCACTAAACGTTCTTAATGTTTTTAAATTTATAATTTATTAAATCCAAGAGTATAACTTAGCTTTGGCTTCTTTAGCTTTAACAAAACCAAATCTAATTTTTGGTACTCGGCTTAGAATAAAATTGTTAATGAACAATAGTTCATACCCATAATAATACATTTTATTATCAGTTAGTTATTCTTCGATGATTATTAAAATGTGTTATGCTATGAATAATAATTATTGTCTGTTCAAGTAAATTCTATAAAATTAATCAACTGTCTGAAATGTAGAAGGTATACCTAATTTATGTTCCCAACTTTGGGATATGGTTTTGGTAAAAATTAAATAAAAAGTAGCTGTGGCAAAACTTCGTAATTTTCCTAAATTCTACGTTTTCTGTACGTGTTTTTTTATAAAAAAACACAAATAATAATTACTTCTATACAAAGCTAAATGTATAAGTTTACATTTTCATAATACTATACATTTTGAGGAGGGAAAGTGTAAGTTATTTCACTCATTCAAAACAAAAATAATAGTGGATTATTTTAAAAGTAAATAGGCCTATTATAATCTACCATAAAAATAAATAAAGTAAAATATATACCTAATTCTTGCCATAATTTAATCAAAACTCTCAATTTTGTAATGGAAGAAAATGTTCAACTTATTAATATGTGAAATCCACTTTCCTGTTCTACTATAAAATGTTTCCATTCTCAAGCAATTTCAAACTAGCGGATAGTTTTTTACCTCGTGATGCAATACGGTTGTGTGTTATAATAAAATATGATTTTGCCTACTGAAAGTGCTTGTAAATCCCTATCTCTCTTTCTATATCTACTTAAATGTTTAGGTAATTTTATTTCGATCAATCAAGTAAAGAGGTTGAGATAATAAAACACTTGTTACTAGGGAATGTAGTAAACTACAGTCGGAACCATCAGAGTAAGATATCATACGGAACTATTCATCAGAAACGAGGAATCTAACAGACACGAATACTATCTCGTTTTGTAGGAATATATGTTAATACTTATGTTGAAATGACGCTGTAAAATCTTTTAACTCATGATTTTATTCTGTACATAGAGATATAAACATCCTTTTGCTATTTATATTCATTTAGGATCTGCTATTTAATTGTGGTCTGGCACTATTACTATCCACTAGAATAATGCACGCAAAACTGTACAGTTATATTCCTGTTGAGTTGTTCTATCTAATACGGCAGTTATTTTAATTATTTTTGGGCATTAGTTAACTTTGTAAAAACTATGAGTGTGTTTGTTAATATTCTTTTTAATAAATCTTCTATGAAAAATGTTGTGACATTAATGTTATTCAATATGAAATAAATATTATTATTTCAGTAGTTGTGAGAGTTATTAAATTTTTTCCTGAGTTAGCTGGAATTTATTCGTAAAAAGCTAAATAATTCTAGATCGGTGGTTCCTAACTCGCTGGGTTCTGCGGACCAATTTACCAGACAAAGTGTGTTGACCACCGTTTGATAGAACACTTTAAAACAGTTTTAAAAGAATCAAAACGCAATAAAATAAAAATACAAGATTCCAAACATAATGTTTATTGATAATACATTTTTGCAAAAATGACATTCTTATCAGAAAGTTGTGGTAGAAATTTTAATTGAAAAATCAGATTAAATGATTTTGTATTTTAATCGTGTTGTAACAATGGTATTAGTGTGACTTTTGTGTTTGAAGCTGTTTAACCAGTTGAGAAATTATATGTGTGAGTACTACTCGTAAGATATTGCTTATGCTAAGCCAGTCTCTTTCTTTAGTTTTGATTTCCAACAAGTTTGAAAACCCTCGCACTAATAGGTAATTGAAAATAATAAAAGATACTTCAATGTTAGTTCGTACGTTTGGAGAAGCTATAGCCTTTTGGCACCAGAGATCATTCAGATTAGCTCCAGATTCAAACGAATCCTTGAAGTCACTGCCATTTTCAGTTCAATAAACTCTTCTTGCACATCATCTGGGAAATCTATGACTTAAAAGTTGAAAGGCTTTCGAATATTTTTGTTAGAACTTGGTTCTCATTTCTGGCATACTCAGGGAAGTAACCAGAAAATGTAACCTGAAGTTATCCTAATTGATTACGCTCGTTTATTTCTATCTTACCTACACCGTTCGCGAAGTAAGCCAAGTGTTTTAAAGTTGGGAGGAGTTAAAAGTTTTCTTCTTCAACCTTTTGCATCCACAGATCAATTTTGCACCAATATGCACGAATTTCTTTCTCAAAAACAAATATTAATGACCTTCTTCAATTTTTCATTTTTGTAACCTTGAAGCTGCAAGTTCGGCTGATTTAAATTTCCAAAAATATCTACAAGGTATGTAAGTTGTATCTCAAAACTTGGAAAATTCTCCAGGTTTGTTGTTCCTGCATTATTGTTTTAATAAAAGTTTCATTCAAATCAAATAAGAAGCATTCTAGCATATTTCCCTTTTAAAGCCATCAAACTTTAGTATGAAAAAAGCGTATCGTGCTCAGAGTCTCTCTGTACATTGTGCATACCTTTTTTTAAGCACGACTTCGCCTCTTTTTACTGCATTCACCATATTTATTGCCAACTAAATTGCATATCCAGGCTTTCTTGAAATGTTTATAATGCTAACGCTTGACAGTGAATCACGCAGTGCATCGTTATGGTGGGATTCTCCTCTTTTACCAAGACTGCCAATCCTGAACGTGATCCCAGTATAAAAGTGGTTCCGTCAATACAAAACACCGCAAGCTTCTTCCATTCAAGGTCATACTTCTCAAGTTATCACAAATTATTTTCTTGACAAATTGTTCTCATTCTTAGAAGTAGTTTATAAATCTTTAGTTATTAAAAGTTCTTGCTTTGAATGTATTATTTTTTCAATTTTCCCTATAGATAGTACATATTTAGATATTTTAAATTAACAATGTGGTTTAAAAAGTAAGGCCTAACTATTGCTGTGCTGTAAAATATATGGTGCAGAAAAGATGAAATTGACAATTAAAATAATAACACAAACTTATATTCTGGCAGAACGTAAGTTTGTGTTATTGCCAAGTATTGGGGACCGTCAATAAACCTCTCTAGAGACCTCATTTTTATAGCCATGTTCCATGTAATGTGTGGACTAGGGGAGATTTTAGGGCTTGGTGTTGGGGACTGACAATTAAAATCAACAAAAAAGTGTTCCTAACGTGTCCGGATTATATAATTCAGGAAGTAAATAGTACGAATATGTAAGAATTAAAAAAAAACACTGTTTTATTAAGTTTAGCATTTAAGAAATTTCAGTTAATGTCTTATAGTAATTAATTATTTTAATTTGCTGCTGACGGTTAAAAAAAACCACAGAAAATTTTGCAAGAAATTATCATGTACCCAACACTAAAGCTTAAGTTATTTTACTGTAAATGTCCTCAAATCAGCCTAAGGTAATATCTCTAAGGTAATTTATCCTGGCTGTGATAAAAGATATATAATCAATATTCTAAATTCTCCAAAGATGTCAAGTTAATTAACTTGACGGTAAATTGGTTTTCCTACTGTTGAACCTTTGTGCTTCAGTCGTTGTAGTGCTCTTGAATATAAAATAATTAATTATTATAAACAGTCAGAAATACTTAAACGAAATGTAATAAAACAGTATTTATTTATCTGTTATTGGAGTTTACTACTTTAAAACTAACAATTACTGATTTTTGAACAAAACAACTATAAATATAACTATAAACACTATTAGTTTTCATTATTATTTGATGTATAGACAATAAGTGGCTGTAAAATATGGAATTGATAGAATTTATGTTAGTTGGTTGGGGAAGTTTTGGGTTGGTATTGCGTTAAGTGTCATATTGTTTGGGATGCTGTTGGTGAGTCACTAAGACTAGCCCTCGTAGTGAGGTTTCGTAGATGTTTCTTATTATTATGTGTGATATTTTTAGAAGTGTCGTTGGTGATTAGCAAAGAGTAGACACTTGTTCTGAAGTTTGCTATTTCATTGTGTGAGATATTTTTAGGAGTGTGTTTGGTGATTAGAAAGAGTAGGCCTTGCTCTGAGGTTTGATAGATGTTTGGTATTTCATTGTGTGTGATTATTCAAAAAACTCTTTTTGCAAATAGCTTCCAAAGAGTATGTCTTGTTTATTTGTTGGTGAACTAATTGTGATAAAGTTTGGGTATGATAATATTGTAAATAACTAGGTTTTGGTTGATACACTAAAACCAATAGTAATAGAAAAACTATTGTTTTTTTACTTGTGTAATATGTAATAAAGTTTCTTCGTTCAGTTTTTTTTTTTTTTTTTTTTTTTCAATTAAATTACTCTGGTTTCACTGAAAGGCACAACACTATATTTTCTAAACCATAATATTTAGCTACCTTTTTATTCTCCGTCAATTTTAAGTTATCTGTACGTATCAATACTACACAAGGCCACTATCAGTTTTATGTGTTAGACGTTTAACTGAGTCAAGAACTGCAACGACATTAAAATACTCACAAAAAATTAAGTTTATAAAAATGTATCATAAACGTTTAAATGTCCTCCATTTGCAGCACGGATGACATACTCTACGTAAGGTGTCTATCCGAAATCCAGCTATGGACTAGATGTCATCCGTGCTCCCGATGGAGGACATTTAAACGTTTACGATACATTTTTAAAAACTTAATTCTTTTGGGAGTATTTTAATGTACAATATTAAATATTTTGGGTAAAGCCCTTGTTTCTTGTAAATATAGCTTTTTAAAATAGGGTAGTTCTTTTTTAAACACCCTGTATATGAACGTAAGACAAATATTAGCCATACATCTATTGAAAGTGTAGTGTGAAAATAGTTCCTAGTGAAAACAATAACTAACCTTTCCTCATTTGCCTTTCATAGATTAATTTAACTTGCTCGTTTAGTTGTACCAGCTATAAAGTCAGGACTTAATACAGCAACAAAACATTCAGCTCAAACACCAAGGAGAAGCCAACTAGCTGCCATTAGTGTCACATGTGGCTTGTGGTTAGGCAAGGTTCAAGAACGTGTTATAATGATTCTTGTCAGGTTCCCAGTTTCTTCAGAACACGTACTTCTGATTGATAGCCTGATTTTTTTAAAAATTGAAAATATTAGTTTAAAACATTTAGAAGTGTTTTCCTTTACTTCCAGCGTGTATATAAACTGTTGGAAGGAACCGTCCAAAAATTCTGCTTTTTCAGCTAATAATCACAGAGTTAAGATCACGGATCTTTTGCGTTTATTCACTAACACTACTTTTTTTGTTTCCGTTAATTCACTATTGCTCTGAAAACTATTCTACAATCATTTTTACGTCCACTGTGGTATTCCTTATCCGCTAGGAATCCGACTTATTCACTTTTTTCTTGTAAACACATGGTCAATATATGAAAACGTTTATTGTTTGTTATGCGGCAACTATTGGTTTAATCATTATTATCTTGAAAGTGCTCCTCTTTCTCTCTGACAAGTAAAAATTAGACCATGATGTCACAGATGTTTGGCATGTGCCCACAGTGGCTTGTAGTTAATTGACAACTATTCGTTTAACTTTTGGTTAACTTCAATCTCACTGTACGAGTATGGGTGGGCGGGTGGGTCAATACCACTGTACGTGTATGGGTGGGCGGGTGGGTCAATGTCACTGTACGTGTATGGGTGGGCGAGTGGGTCATTACCATTTTACGTGTACGGGTGGGCGGGTGGGTCAATACCACTGTACGTGTATGAGTGGGCGGTTATCTATATCTATAAGAAGCGAAAAGAGATAGGGAAGCAGTCAGACTTCCTTTAGCAAATGAAAAGAGCTTAACGCGGTTGCCGATACACAGACATCGGCCCAATATGCTCCATCGCTGGCTTTATCTTATCGCTTTCAAAGAACTTACACACGGTGAGCGCATTCCGCGGTAAATTAATCATTGGATTTACCAGTTTGTGATCAACTTTAGTAGCCACCTAACCTGAACTTAAACTAACCTTACCGTAATTGCAATAAAAAAAGTAGTGGTAGTGAAGTAACAGAAAAAGTAGTGGTAGTGAATTAAGGGAAAAGGTCCGAGATCACTTCTCCCTTGTTTTTTTTTTTTTTATGTTTTCTTACTTGAATTTTTTACATTTCGTGGGCAGCAGGTTTATTAAGATAAACTCAACAAACGGTTGCCTAATATATCTAATAGCATTTGTAATATTAAACTGATAAAATAAAACGAGAATCTCAGTAAGGTTATTTTGTAACTTGTTACTATAGTGATATGTTGACTAATAACTGAGTTGAATTTACTACTATTAACATTTGGAGTGTTTTTTCACAAATGACAGACAATTTTAAAGATGTTAAATTGTTTGTAACTATTATTTTAGTAAATTAGATACAGAATCTATTTAGTGACAGTGTAGCATAATTATATCAAAAGTTCTAAGCATTCATTTATTTGAAAAATATATGAGAAGAAATATTAAGTGAAGAACACAGTCAGTAAGAATGAAACAGCTGTATTTATGTACGCAATACTGCTGATGTATGCGACTGAGCATATCTCGCTGTACCATAAAAATAAAGCTTATTCCTATTGGTCGTTATATTTGATGGCTACAAATATTTTTAGTCCCTCCAATTTTCTAGAATAAAACTTCTAGTAAGGATTATTTTTACCAATTTCATTCAACCTTAAGTTTAATTACTTATCAAAAATGTGTGATTTGAAAAATAATTTGAGATTGAAATAATTGAACTTTTAGATAGATAACTATTACACTATAAACTGTGATATCAGAATTTGAAATATTGGAATCGAGGAATATGTAAGTTATCAGTTCATTTCCGCTTTGTGACCTTTTATAAACTACATATTGTTTGGTAAATCAATCTTTGATTCAATGTTTAGTTCAGATATTTATTTATTTATTTACAAATTACGTAAGTACATTTTTTACGTTACATTATATCAGTTCGTAAAAAAATATATAATAGTTTATATATAAAATTAATAATCTTAAATAACTTTATGTCCGTAAAAAGGATTGTGGAGAGTCCATGTTCTACGACATACGTTAGGGATGACTTAGTGTTTCATACAACCACAGTGTCGAGTAATCTCTGTTCACTTCTCCAGTAGCTTCACTTGTTAAGAACACATTAAGGGGAGCTAGACTACACTGCTGTCTTATATTTATACAGACTATTAAGTGAGTTAAGATCGCTCATTTGGGGGTTTGAAGGTGTCAAGGTCAATTAGAGTTTACGTTAAATTGCATGACAAACACACTGATTCTCCAACTCAAATCACGCTAGAGAGCTAATATCTTACCCAGCGTTATATATTTTATATTCTAAATTAGACTTATTATATATTTACTTACATTTTGTTTTCTGTTTTAAGATAATGGAAATTAAACACGTTTGTCTTCTGATAGTATTTGATATTTTTGATAGAGGTATATTAGGTTATAGAAATCTTTATTTAGATCTCCAAAGAATCCGATGCACTGATTTACGTAATAAACGATAAACTGCGCTGGATGGCAAACATTTTCTTGTGACTGACAAATATAAGGTTGTAAGTTTACTTGAAACAAGGACTAGCCTATTTACGTTTGTGTCATTCATCTTCATAGTTTGAAAAGTAAACAAAACTTTCCAAAAGTATATTGCTTTTTAAGTCAACCATGAAAAATAATATAATATGACATCCAACAGATTCTTTTTGTTTATTATGTTTATTTACACGTTTATTTTGATAATTTCATTTACAAATATAAAGTGGTTGTAAAAAAAAATTAAGTGTTAGGTTATTGACAGTTACTGAAATTTCTGGCATAAGAGATAAACCTCAATATTGGTCTGATAAACAATAATCAATGTGGGTTGTGATTGCCAATGTTGTTTGGATTCCCAGCCTGTACATTCTATTTGTTACTGTGGTCATTGCTTTGTCAAAACCAATGCATATCAATGCTATTTAATAATTATTTCCATAAACTACAAAGTTCAATGTCATATCTTTAAAACGATTAGGAGGTTTTTTTTGTATCCCTTTTGTTACAAAGTTTAAATAATGAATAAGCATTCTTTTATCAATGTAAATAGAGTTTACATCTTTCCAATTGTTGAATCACAATATAAAATCATGCATACACCAGCAAGCTGTCACATTTATGCTTATAATTTATTGGCATTTTATACAATTCGTATTACAAATATATTCATTTATATAGACTATTAGACTAGGATTTCAATACTATTAGACCTCTTTACTAACAAAATATCTATTAACGAAACATTTTACGTTCTTTACAGGTATTATTGCCAATCTTTTATTACGAGAACGGTTTATAAACAAGACAAAATAAACTAATATAAAACTATGTTGTGCATTAAAGATTATTATTCTATATTCTGAATTTATATAATAATTAATTTACTCATTATTTAAATATTGCATGTGTAGAGGTTGAAGTCACTGAGGTTTAAACACACATACAAAATAAATTACTAAGCAAACTAACTAAACGACAGATTTAGTTAAGTATCGTATAATCATCTGATAAGAATTAGTGTAGAGAACTGTAGCTTAGGTTTAAACATGGATGTGCTTTCAGGATTAAAATATCTTGAATAGCTTACGGTCTTCATTGTCTTAGAAATTGAAAGTAATATTATGTTACAAACAATCTAATTTTTGGTAATTCCCTTGATTTTTAATTGTGCCATGAAAAATCTATTTTGTACCTGTACTGATGTATTTCAATTAATAGCTTTGGCCAAATAAAATGCCTGAATCCTGTTATTTACAATAAAATTAAACTGTATACTATTATAATAATTATCGAGTTATGTTAAATATAATGAATTTAATATTTAAATTATTGAATGAATTAGGAACAATAACAATCTGGGATACCACATATTTCAAAAACACACACAGCTGTTGTTTGAAAGTTATTTATTAGCATTGTATTGTTCATGATATGTAGATTATATTTGGATATTTCCAATGTTTTGAGTAATTAAGAAAAAAATACAACGTTTCGACAGGTTGTACTTACTAACTTAGCCAACATCTGAAACAATTTTTAATCCATACTAAATCAGAAAAGACTTAATACTACATGATTACTGTTGAAAGTCAGAAGTTCTTAAAAACCTATCATACATAACATAATTATAAAAAATATAATACACAATATGAAATACAAGTGTTTGTTTCTTAAACGCTCAAAGCATTGGAAATCTCCAAATATTATCTACATATCACACAGGTAAAGTCCTACAGCTATTAAATATTTTACTAATTGGCTTTAATTTTAATTTAATCGTTAGCTTACAAGTCTATGATAATACTATAACTATGTAAGTCTGGAATAAATACACTTATTTGTTATGACAACAACGTAAAAACAAATAAGTGTTCGTATCATATAATTCAACGAATTTATTTATCCATTAGAACGTAAAAATAATCGAACGATTTTAGTGTATGGTTCTTTGGAACTACAATAACTATTTATAAAATAACTGGATCTGTAAAGCATGTTGTAGGTTTGTTTGGCAGAGTTTACAACTGCAAGCCATCCATACCTCAGATAATTGGTTAGGTGAAAAATTGCTTCTGCTTACGGGCGTTTTAAGCAAAGCTTTAAATAGCTGAGTCTTTTTACTGAATCAATAATCGCAGGTGTGCTTTGTGTCATTCACTTCTTTAATAAAAAGTTTTAGGCCATAGTTATTCTTCAATACGCTTATAAAATAACACATTTTACCCTTACACAAACTCAAACTATTATATATAGCAATAAGTATCGAAGTAACTTGGTATTCAGCTATTTGGGAGGAAGAAAGGCTTCTATCAACATCAGCGGTGCCTTAATCTTATCTGATTGCGATAACTGAAAGGAAAGCCTTGTGAATATCTCTACTACTTTAAACTCACTCTCTAGTTGAGGTTAGGTTAAGTATGTTAGGTTAGATATTTGATTACTTTCCGTTAGTATATTTCTATAAAAAATAATTTGAGTGTGGGGAGCTGCTAATGGTATTAGACCAAGGAACCTTATAGGGAAGTAACATTTTTTGTGCATGACGTAACGAAATCTACGTGATGAATGTTACACATTTTTTTAAAACATCACAGTACTCTGGCTACGTTATTGATGGTAATTAATTATAATAACGTATTACACACGTTTAAGGTGTGTTGGTGTCAAAAAAACCATTTTGGCAACAATTGACTCATACAATATTGTTTATTAGAAAAATACCTTTCCGACGCAATCTATAAAACCCTATTGACCCTATTGACTATAGTCAGTAAAACGTGACTAAAATGTCTCTAGAATATATATATTCTATATATAGTACTTAAGACAATGGACTGTGTGTAACAATTCAGTGTTATGACACTAAGCCATAGACAAAAAAAGAAAAATAGGTCGCTTTCTCATGTCCGCAGTGAGCCTATGTACATGTTGGATCACAACTGATGTACGTCTTTATAAATCTGTACCATTACTTAATGTGATTATTCTTTAGAGTTAGGAGAGGTAAACGACGATTCTGCCCCTACCATCCTAACGGCAAACTGGAGAACTAACTACTCAACATCCCAATTAGCTTTCTCGACAACCATTTAGCGCAATATTGGATGCAACCTCTATTTCTCTCTTCTCAGTCACTAAACTAAGATTAATTACTTGATACTTAATACCTTTTTCATTGCCAGCACTGCTAGATGGTTTACACGCGTAGTTATGCTCCAGTATAAAGGAGTGTCAAGTAACAGTTGAAAAAAATAAGTTAAATACTGCACATAAAATGTTGAAACACATTACCAAAAACATCCTCTAAAATATTTAACCAACATATTCATAAGTAGTAGAGATATCAAAGTTATATTTATATAAATCAGATAAAATCTATGCTAGAAAAGTTTTCCACTAGACGAAGTAAAGAACATTTTAATACTTCTTAGGTAATACCTAAAACACACACACACACACACACACACACACACACACACACACACACACACACACACACACACACACACACACACACACACACACACACACACACACACACACACACACACACGCACGCACGCACGTACATACGCACGCACGTACATACGCACACACGCGTGCGCCCACACACACGCACGCAAGCACATACATACTTTGTATAAAATAGTAAGATTATCGTATTTTTATTGAAACTCTGCGTGTTTTCAGTTATTTTACCAGTAAAACAAATACTTAAACACGTTATATGATTTATCTTCATTTTCAGACCATAAAGGGAGGTATTTCTATACGTTTCCCAAACTACCAAGCCACCGCTAGAAAGTCGCCAGCACCAGACAGTCTTATATAATAGTAGCAAAGCAATTTTACCATCAGCGGGCGAAAACATGCATTAGTGACATTAGACACATGATTAATTTGAGTTTATTATTACCATGAGTTATAAGTGAGTGCCCTATGATTATTAAAGGCCGATTCTAAAGACCCATAAGTTGATATTGTGAGTGTTTTTTTTAAGATCATTAAGAATGACATTTCATTTTGAAAAAAAATACTTAATTTCTTTAAAAAAATAACTTATGGTCCACTAGAACAGTTATTCACCTATCAAATGACATTTCTAGTGTTATTATGAACAGAGTCGTGGTACTAGAAACCCGTGTTTTTTGTGTTTTCACGGTCCCCTTAAGAGCAATATGTAAAATAGGCTACGGGGCTTTACGAGTACTTAAATTGGGCACTCAACGGAATACTGTCAATTTTAAATTTTATTGGCTTCTGTCCATAAATTTTAAAATAAAAACTGGGTCAGTAAAGCAATTTCATGAAACGTTTGTATACTACTGTGTTGTGTATAATTTATGTAGGCTTAGTTTTGTCAGGCAAGTGATGTATATGTCAAATGTTTAGTGGAAACACTGACCAATCGATAAAATATATTCACAAAATAAAAACAGACTGTCACACAACCATTATTTTTGTACACCTTATCAATTAATTGAAGTAGAGAACATAATTCTTAAAGTTAATTCTGAGTGGTATCTAATTACTGTAACTAATTAGACAACGATAAAGTTGGATGAAATTGTATTTACTGACCTATATCATACGTAAAAGGATTTTGAAATACAAGCATAGTATCAATTATAGCTAATGAGGTAACATTAACGTTTTCTTACGTATAATTGAAAATTAGAGCTACTGACATTTTGGCATGTGTGTTTGGTTGCAAAATTTACTAATACCTTAATTAGGATTAATTACGTTAACTATAAGAGTTCTAATGATTATTTGAAATTGGATCACATATGACATGGTTGTAGATTTAAAATATGCTTTCAATTAGATTATATTGATACAATAATTACGTTGAATTGAATTGTAATGATGGTAGGTAGAAATTATATATATTATGACAAGGTTATACATTAAACAAATTCTTTCAATTAGGGTTAATGACGTTAAATTCAAGAGTTTTGATGACTAGTTGAACTTAGATCATAAATAATATTGTGGTAAATAAAACGAATAGTTTCAATTAGAATTACTCACGTTAAATTTAAGAGTTTTGATTATTAGTTGAACTTATATCATAAAAGTTATAACCTTTTATATAGGTATATATATAAAATATATATATAATATATAAAAAGTTATATCATATAAAAGTTATCCTATTTGAATCAAACGAATAGTTTCAAATAGGATTAATGACGTTAAATATAAGAGTTAATATGATTATTTAAAATTATATCATAAATTATATGGTTGTAAATAAAATATATACAATTAGGATTTAGGAGGTTATATTAAGGACTGTTGTGAATTAATTGTGAATGTGAAGAATTGTGACTGGTTGAAATCATAGCTACTGATGTTTTAAAATAATAGTAATTTGTTAATATTAGGAATATTTAATTTAGCATAAAGAGTTCTTGTCTGGTTGACACTATACTTATTATTCAATTTCATATATTTTTTATTTATTATGTACTCCTATAATATTAATATAGGTTATATATTATTATAGGTTATAATATATTTTGAATTAGATAATAATTAGAATTACGATAGCTAAAAGAGTTCTTGTAATTGGTAAATTGGTAATTTTAGCTTCTGCTCTGTATTAATAGTAGGCTGATGCTAAAAAAACATATATTTTTAATAATATTAATGTCCTTAATTTACTGAAACCTTATAATAAATAAAAAGTAATTTACTGTAAAACAAGCCACCATATAATGTCCTACTTAAATTTCAAAGTGTCATCTATAACTAAGTTATAATGGCCATAACTGGATGAAGTGGACTTGCTGTGAAATAAAAGAACATTAGAGACACTGAATGAGGAGCATCGTACAAATTCATGAAGTATTTTCTAGTTTATTGACCAGTAACGATATGTAAGATAGCGTTACTAGTTCATCTAGAACTAGGTTATAATGGCAATAACTGGACTAAGTAGACTGGCTGTGAAATATAAGAACATTAGAGTCGTTGCGAGTGTGAAGTATCATCTAGAACTAGGTTATAATGGCAATACCTGGACTAAGTAGACTGGCTGTGAAATATAAGAACATTAGAGTCGTTGCGAGTGTGAAGTATCATCTATAACTAGGTTATAATGGCAATAACTGGACTAAGTAGACTGGCTGTGAAATATAAGAACATTAGAGTCGTTGCGAGTGTGAAGTATCATCTATAACTAGGTTATAATGGCAATAACTGGACTAAGTAGACTGGCTGTGAAATATAAGAACATTAGAGTCGTTGCGAGTGTGAAGTATCATCTATAACTAGGTTATAATGGCAATAACTGGACTAAGTAGACTGGCTGTGAAATATAAGAACATTAGAGTCGTTGCGAGTGTGAAGTATCATCTAGAACTAGGTTATAATGGCAATAACTGGACTAAGTAGACTGGCTGTGAAATATAAGAACATTAGAGTCGTTGTGAGTGTGAAGTATCATCTAGAACTAGGTTATAATGGAAATAACTGGACTAAGTAGACTGGCTGTGAAATATAAGAACATTAGAGTCGTTGCGAGTGTGAAGTATCATCTAGAACTAGGTTATAAAGGCAATAACTGGACTAAGTAGACTGGCTGTGAAATATAAGAACATTAGAGTCGTTGCGAGTGTGAAGTATCATCTAGAACTAGGTTATAATGGCAATAACTGGACTAAGTAGACTGGCTGTGAAATATAAGAACATTAGAGTCGTTGCGAGTGTGAAGTATCATCTAGAACTAGGTTATAAAGGCAATAACTGGACTAAGTAGACTGGCTGTGAAATATAAGAACATTAGAGTCGTTGTGAGTGTGAAGTATCATCTAGAACTAGGTTATAATGGAAATAACTGGACTAAGTAGACTGGCTGTGAAATATAAGAACATTAGAGTCGTTGCGAGTGTGAAGTATCTTCTAGAACTAGGTTAAAGTGGTAATAACTGGCATAAATTACCAGGAAGTGAAATATAAGAACATTAGAGTCGTTGTGAGTGTGAAGTATCATGTAGAACTAGGTTATAATGGCAATAACTGGACTAAGTAAACTGGCTGTGAAATATAAGAACATTAGAGATATCGTATGTGGAACATTGCACAAATGCATGAAGTATTTTTTAGTCTTATGACCAATAACGATATGTAACATAGCATTACGAGGACTCATATTAAAGTGTCATCTAGAACTAGGTCAAAGTGGTAATAACTGGTCTAAATTAACTGTAAGTGAAATATAAGAACAGTAGAGTCGTTGTGAGTGTGAAGTATCATCTAGAACTAAGTCAAAGTGGTAATAACTCGCATAAATTGACTAGCTGTGAAATATAAGAACATTAGACTCGTTGTGAGTGTGAAGTGTCATCTAGAACTAGGTTAAAGTGGTAATAACTGACCTAAATTGACTAGCTGTGAAATATAAGAACATTAGAGTCGTTGTGAGTGTAAAGTATCATCTAGAACTAAGTTAAAGCGGTAATAACTGGCATAAATTACCAGGAAGTGAAATATAAGAACATTAGAGTCGTTGTGAGTGTGAAGTATCATCTAGAACTAAGTTAAAGTGGTAAAAACTGGCATAAATTACCAGGAAGTGAAATATAAGAACATTAGAGTCGTTGTGAGTGTGAAGTATCATCTAGAACTAAGTTAAAGTGGTAATAACTGGTATAAATTACCAGAAAGTGAAATATAAGAACATTAGAGTCGTTGTGAGTGTGAAGTATCATCTAGAACTAAGTTAAAGTACTAATAACTGGTCTAAATTAACTGTAAGTGAAATATAAGTACATTAGAGACATCGTATGTGGAACATTGCACAAATGCATAAAGTATTTTTTAGTTTTATGACCAATATGTAAAGTAACGTTACGAGAACTCATATTAAAGTGTCATCTAGAACTGGGTCAAAGTGGTGATAACTGGTCTAAATTAACTGGAAGTGAAATATAAGTACATTGTAAACGCGTTATATGGAACAGTGTATACAATAATTGAAGTATTTTGTATTTTAATGGCGTATAACCATATTTAACCTCATCTTAATAAGACTCATATTGAAGTACCATCTACAACAAGGTTATAATGGTAATCAAGTTGACTGGCTATGAAATATGAGTACGTTGGAGACGTCGTAAGTGGGCAAGTACACAATTGTATTGGAGTATTATGGCGGTTATTGGCCAGTAACTATGTTTAACGTGATGTTGCATATCTAGTGACATTTGCCTGAAAATATTTGTATGATAAGACTTAACATTAATTAGTCGTAATATTAAATTATCATCATGTTTACTCAAGGAAGTCGTACTTGTGGTTTTAGTCACATATGTAAATTATATTTGCGTACATGTTCCATTATCTTAAAATGACTCTTCTGCTGAACGCAAGTTGGCTTTTATATCAGTTATTATATCAAATAATTTGATTCCAAAATGTTATTGATCAAATATATTTCAAAGGGTAACCAAATATTAATTCGAAATAAATACGAATTAGGGAAATTAGTAAAAGACTAGCCACATTTAGCACGTGTGATTGATACGGAATAACTAAGGAGGGGATGTGGCGTAAGACTCGCCGATGAAAGGTGCATAATGAATTGAATAGCTGAGTACACTATGTACATTCAAATCAAAGACTTCACATAAAATTGCCATGGTAGCTAAAATACTAAAGAAAGGGTGGAGCTGGGTTTTTAATGTATCATACTACCATGTATATGGGTGGCAGACTGATTATTGAACATAATAACCAATCAGAAGGAAGTATTCTGACAGAATGTAAGTTTGTGTTATACCCAAGTATCGTGGACCTACAATAAACCACCCTAGGGAGACGTCTCTTGGTATATAACACACCAGGCCTGACGTTCATAGCCATGTTCCATGTAATGTATGAGCTAGAGGAGTATATAAGACTGATTATTGCCAGGTCTCGAGGACCTTATTATACCTCTCTAGGGAGACGTCTCTTGATGTATAACACACCAGGCCTGACGTTCATTGCCATGTTCCATGTAATGTATGAGCTAGAGGAGTATATAAGACTGATTATTGCAAAGTCTCGAGGACCTTATTATACCTCTCTAGGGAGACGTCTCTTGATATATAACACACCAGGCCTGACTTTCATTGCCATGTTCCATGTAATGTATGAGCTAGAGGAGTATATAAGACTGATTATTGCCAAGTCTCGAGGACCTTATTATACCTCTCTAGGGAGACGTCTCTTGATATATAACACACCAGGCCTGACGTTCATAGCCATGTTCCATGTAATGTATGAGCTAGAGGAGTATATAAGACTGATTATTGCCAAGTCTCCAGGACCTTATTATACCACTCTAGGGAGACGTCTCTTGATATATAACACACCAGGCCTGACGTTCATAGCCATGTTCCATGTAATGTATAAGCTAGAGGAGTATATAAGACTGATTATTGCCAAGTCTTGAGGACCTTATTATACCTCTCTAGGGAGACGTCTCTTGGTATATAACATACCAGGCCTGACGTTCATTGCCATGTTCCATGTAATGTATGAGCTAGAGGAGTATATAAGACTGATTATTGCCAAGTCTCGAGGACCTTATTATACCACTCTAGGGAGACGTCTCTTGATATATAACACACCAGGCCTGACGTTCATAGCCATGTTCCATGTAATGTATAAGCTAGAGGAGTATATAAGACTGATTATTGCCAAGTCTTGAGGACCTTATTATACCTCTCTAGGGAGACGTCTCTTGGTATATAACATACCAGGCCTGACGTTCATTGCCATGTTCCATGTAATGTATGAGCTAGAGGAGTATATAAGACTGATTATTGCCAAGTCTCGAGGACCTTATTTTACCTCTCTAGGGAGACGTCTCTTGATATATAACACACCAGGCCTGACGTTCATTGCCATGTTCCATGTAATGTATGAGCTAGAGGAGTATATAAGACTGATTATTGCCAAGTCTCGAGGACCTTATTATACCTCTCTAGGGAGACGTCTCTTGGTATATAACATACCAGGCCTGACGTTCATAGCCATGTTCCATGTAATGTATGAGCTAGAGGAGTATATAAGACTGATTATTGCCAAGTCTCGAGGACCTTATTATACCTCTCTAGGGAGACGTCTCTTGATGTATAACACACCAGGCCTGACGTTCATTGCCATGTTCCATGTAATGTATGAGCTAGAGGAGTATATAAGACTGATTATTGCCAAGTCTCGAGGACCTTATTATACCTCTCTAGGGAGACGTCTCTTGATATATAACACACCAGGCCTGACGTTCATTGCCATGTTCCATGTAATGTATGAGCTAGAGGAGTATATAAGACTGATTATTGCCAAGTCTCGAGGACCTTATTATACCTCTCTAGGGAGACGCCTCTTAGTAAATAACACACCAGGCCTGACGTTCATTGCCGTGTTCCATGTAATGTATGAGCTAGAGGAGTATATAAGACTGATTATTGCCAAGTCTTGAGGACCTTATTATACCTCTCTAGGGAGACGTCTCTTGATATATAACACACCAGGCCTGACGTTCATTGCCATGTTCCATGTAATGTATAAGCTAGAGGAGTATATAAGACTGATTATTGCCAAGTCTTGAGGACCTTATTATACCTCTCTAGGGAGACGTCTCTTGTATATAACATACCAGGCCTGACGTTCATTGCCATGTTCCATGTAATGTATGAGCTAGAGGAGTATATAAGACTGATTATTGCCAAGTCTTGAGGACCTTATTATACCTCTCTAGGGAGACGTCTCTTGGTATATAACATACCAGGCCTGACGTTCATTGCCATGTTCCATGTAATGTATGAGCTAGAGGAGTATATAAGACTGATTATTGCCAAGTCTCGAGGACCTTATTATACCTCTCTAGGGAGACGTCTCTTGGTATATAACATACCAGGCCTGACGTTCATTGCCATGTTCCATGTAATGTATGAGTTAGAGGAGTATATAAGACTGATTATTGCCAAGTCTTGAGGACCTTATTATACCTCTCTAGGGAGACGTCTCTTGGTATATAACATACCAGGCCTGACGTTCATTGCCATGTTCCATGTAATGTATGAGTTAGAGGAGTATATAAGACTGATTATTGCCAAGTCTTGAGGACCTTATTATACCTCTCTAGGGAGACGTCTCTTGGTATATAACACACCAGGCCTGACGTTCATAGCCATGTTCCATGTAATGTATAAGCTAGAGGAGTATATAAGACTGATTATTGCCAAGTCTTGAGGACCTTATTATACCTCTCTAGGGAGACGTCTCTTGGTATATAACATACCAGGCCTGACGTTCATTGCCATGTTCCATGTAATGTATGAGTTAGAGGAGTATATAAGACTGATTATTGCCAAGTCTTGAGGACCTTATTATACCTCTCTAGGGAGACGTCTCTTGGTATATAACATACCAGGCCTGACGTTCATTGCCATGTTCCATGTAATGTATGAGTTAGAGGACTATATAAGACTGATTATTGCCAAGTCTTGAGGACCTTATTATACCTCTCTAGGGAGACGTCTCTTGGTATATAACATACCAGGCCTGACGTTCATTGCCATGTTCCATGTAATTTATGAGCTAGAGGAGTATATAAGAATGATTATTGCCAAGTCTTGAGGACCTTATTATACCTCTCTAGGGAGACGTCTCTTGGTATATAACACACCTGGCCTGACTATTATGGCCATTTAACTGAACATAACCCTAAACCAAACTGAAACACCCAACAGTAGTCTGGATGAGATGTTGTAGATCCTACATATGATGTATGTCTTTTGTTGGTATATTCAAACCTAAGAAATGTTTATTTTCCCCAAATATTCAGGTATTTTTTAGCGAGAAGTGGTGAATCACTTGTATTAATAATATTTTTACTGTGTCAACAGTTATTACAATTGCATATAATTGTCAATAATAAAGTAGTCAGTATATATAATAAATATAGGAAATGAAAAAAATTAGTTAATTAATTAAAATATTTCAGTTTTAAAAATATCGTCTACTCACACACTCATGCAACAATATATATGATTTTCTCTTTACACCCATGCACTATGTTATTTTATACATTACACCAAAACTAGAGGTTTATGTTATAAAATGTCATTTGTATTTCATCCCAGCGACTCATAAGACACTCATCAACCGAGTAAAACACCCTAAACAAAAGAGGTTTTTTTAGTGAACATTTTAATTTATCCGGTTCATTTATTTGTGTATTGTCTTCAGGGATCCTATTGATGAGCTTAATATCAACTTCAGACGGCAAGCTCCCGAATGTGGCAGTTCTGTGCTGTAGTGCCTGGAAGTTGTCCCTGCCTCTAGTCTCATACTGGTGAATATTCCTTCCTTGGACCAACTCACACTTCAATCGGCAGTTCAGAGTGACCTCGAGGATATAAAGACAGGACAAAGTTAGCAATTCAAGGTCTCTTAAGTCATTTTACATGAATCTGTTTTGCAATTTCTAAATTATTCAGACATCTTTCTTTTGACTTCTAAATACTCTTTCAAATTTGTATTTAGAGCAGTGGCCCCACAGTCTCTACCCGTAAGTTGGGTGAGGATATACAAGGCCAAAATACGCCATTTTTAATACGTTAATGTGTATGGAAAGGAGGATACTGTTTAGTGTCCTTATAAAGGATCGATGGCTTGATAAAAGTTGTGTAAATTTTAAAGTCCCTATATTTATTTAAGGTCTGTTGAAAGGAAATTTTTATGAGTAAATAAATCATGTATTTATTATTCAAGCCCCGCTATTAATTTCAGTGTTAATACATTAGTAATTATTACTGTCGGTTCATAAATACGAGTATCCGAGTTTGAAGGCAGTTTACTGAGGAAATAAGACACATTGTGCGCTATGACATCGATTTTTAAATCATTACAAGTTTTAATAATTTGTTATCCTAGTTTAGAACAAGTAAAGTACGAGAATGTTAACTAGTTTTCACTGTACTGTAAATATGCACTTTTATTACTCAATATCCCGTCAATTTAACACATTTTATTCTAATACGTGGTTGGCAAGAATGTTTCCTATTCGTTTTAAGAATTTCATAATTTTAACTTTTCAAGGAAAAAGGTTCTTATAAATTTACTTTTAGTATTGTAACCATAAAAACACCATATTGTATTTAAAATCTTATCTATATTTAAAATGTTGTTTTTTTAAGTGTTTTAGAATTATAACTTCTTTAATAGTCACAAATTAAATAGTTTTTTGCAGCACTTTTCAACCGTTAACTTTATGTTATTACTGGTGGACTATCATATATAGTATTTTTAAAATAATACAGTTAACAGCGCTTCTAGTTAGTTCGAACACAATTCATTGTTTTATTTGATTGAATATTATTTTCCCAATTAAATAATGTAATTAAATAATCATTTATTTATATTCCTCCAACTTTTATTAGTGGTTAAACAAAGTGTGTATTTACAAAGTCCATTAAACTAAGTTGGTAACACTAATGACAGAAAAACTAAATTAGCTGTACAACAACATTGTTCTTGCGTTACAACTTTGGATTACAACCAAAATGCTAATAGACTACTGATTCTCGGAAACACAGATCGTAGAGTTGTCGGAAGTGATCGTAAAAGCTAGAATTCTCGTAACACTGAACATTTCCTTTCTATCTCCAACAAAACATATTTTATGTAGTTTATTTGTATTTTTACAGTCGGAATATAAATATAAATTGGTTTTTATTTTAAATTCATAAAAAGTTTATAATATCTGATGAAATAAATGAGAGTCGGAAACGTAGAAAGTGTGTTTATTGCCATGATAATAAATATCCAGTCAATATTTCATCAATGTAACTAGTATAAAATTATATATTTTATTGGTTAATAATACTGATAAATGCCAAACAATTATAAATATACGATTCATTTTTATTTTAAAACTAGAATATACCATGCAGAATATGAGTACTATATTTTATTCAATTGTAAAGTAATAAGATTTAAAAAATTATTTAAAGAATTATCATCGGAATAATTTTTAATCTAAAAACCAATGCATATTTAAATATTATTTTGGAAGTTTGCACTTCCTGGCCTCCTCTAAATACACGATTTCTTGTTGAAATACGAGTTCATATTTTAAATAAGTTGAATTTAACTGTGGAAAACTCGCTCTTTCCACAGTTAAATTCAGTCCTGGTGAGTTATTTACCAAAATGCGTCTTCCGAGGATGGTTTATTGTAGGTCCACGATACTTGGCAATAGCACAAACTTACATTCTGCCAGAACGCTCCCTTCTGATGGGTTATTATGTTCAATAATCAGTCTTATATACTCCTCTAGCTCATACATTACATGGAACATGGTTATGAACGTCAGCCCTTGTGTGTTATTTACCAAGAGACGTCTCCCGAGGGTGGTTTATTGTAGGTCCCCGAGACCTGGCAATAACACAAACTTACATTCTGCCAGAACGCTCCCTTCTGATGGGTTATTATGTTCAATAATCAGTCTTATATATTCCCCTAGCTCATACATTACATGGAACACGGCTATGAACGTCAGGCTTGGTGTGTTATTTACCAGAGGCGTCTCCCGAGGATGGTTTATTGTAGGTCCCCGAAACTTGGCAATAACACAAACTTACATTTTGCCAGAATTGATAATATCTAGTTTTGTTATTCCAACATTAAGGCATAAGTCCTCAAATTCTAAACCACGCTAAAAAAAGGTAATACACGTCAAAGGATAATGTGTAAGTTGTCTGGAGTTTTACTACTGCTAAGGATCGTTGATAAAGAAAAAAGTAAATTGTAACTTGTAATAATAAACAAATGAAATAAAAAGGTTTTCTAGACAAGTTTTAAATCTTCGCTCCGTGCACTGTAAACACAAATATTATAGTTGGTATAAACATTTAAGTTCTAGTTTGTTCCAAGTTCTGATCTCTCAGACCGTTCGGCCACCGGCTCACTTAACCAATAAAATATAAATAATACTGTTTAATAACAGTTACATGAAACTGTATGGATTGTAACAAACAAAAGATACAAGTAGAATTTGAAATTGCAATTTGAATTTGATCTACCAATTCTTGAATGTGATCCCCACAATTATCAAGATTTTAAAGCACAAAAGATTTATATTCAACTGAGGAAGGAGATTAGGACTGTCAGTAGGAGTATGCGTAGGATATAAGACGCAAAAATGCACTTCTATGATAGTTTAATATATTTTCTACTACTAATCACCCTTTCGATGAATATCCCACGATGCTGCTGGTGAAAATAAAATAAAAATTTAAAATAAAATACTATCAAAAATTTTTTATTTGACAAGTTTATTTATACTAAACACAAATATGTATTGGTATTTCAATACAATATTTTTATGCCCAAAAATTACACTTTTTACTTACCTAACCAAATATATAATAACTTATCCTAACTGCCTATTTTTCAAAAAAAATCCTAATTTGCATACAATTCTGGTGCCTGTCATCCGGGTCGGCCTAGTTGCCGTCCTTCTGGCGGGAATGTTGGTGAATCCAGTTTATGTGGTTAATAAAATAGTTACTATGTTTTTTTTAATGGCCAAGAAAGTAGTTTTTCCCTTATTTCTCGAGAAACAATTGTTATAGACCAAAATAGTTTCCAAATTTGTTTTCAGTGCAAAAGACACATCAAATTAAAAAACAGACTATTAAATTATCATTTGAATTAACGGAAATATGTCAAGAATATTAAAAGCTTTTACATTAGTTTTTGAGATTTTTTTCTAAAATCGTAATTTCCGTACAATGAAAAGTTTATCTCGTAAAAATATAGTAAATTCTTGCCCCATTTTAGGCAAAGTTTTCAAACTTTGTTTGGAGGCAAGAAACTGCATGGTAACCATTTTCTTAAAATTTACGATAAATATCAGATAGATTCACTTATGAATATATTTTCTTTAATCGGTTTGTTATAATTTGATTTATTTTAATCAAAAAAGGCAATAATTGCAACATTTTTAATTTTACTTAATGAATTATACTAAGTATGAGACATATTAACTCTGTAGCTTGATATTATTTTATACTTACTTATACAAAAATAGTATAAGAGATATATAGGTAAAACGTATTACATAAGCTACCATCCTATATCAGTAGAGTGGCCACAAAGTGTAAGTAGCCATTAAATATTGAGACCATTGGACGGAAGTATATGCCACTGAGAGCAATATTCCGACGTATTAGTCAACTTTATTGGGTAAATAAATACGGACGTTTCCTTCAAATCGTATGTGGTTTGTATCTTAGTTACAATTTCTTACATAAACATACTTATCCTGACATATAAGAAAAATATTGATTTGTTTAATCAAATACAGGGTGTCCCGTAAGTAACCAGCCAAACTTCTGAAGGTCATTCCTTGGGTTAAAACAAACAAAATTTTCATATGTACAAAACGTCTATCTCGCTCCATTATCCGGCTATCTGTCTGTATATGTTTTTTACTAAAATCTTAATATCTGTAAATTTATTTAAGATAAAACCATGAAAATTTGTATGAATTTTGATCTTCATAGTGTTAATTTACTATTTAAATTTCATTTTTTTTTACAATAATCCTTTTCGAAATTGCGGCTATTTTAAATTTTTAAAGCCAAATATCTTAATAAACTTAAATTTTACTAAAAACCTGTAAGTTACAAAAAAGTTTGAGAATTTATTTCTACAAACAATTATATAAACAGTGTTAATATTGATCATCTATTAACTGAGAAATTTTAATTTTTATCAAATAAAAATACGCTTGATATTAATAAAATTGGAAACTTTAGGAAAGTGACATTTATTTACTAAAAACTAAATACAGTAGGAGCAGGTTAGAAGTGGATTACAACACAAAAACAACAGTAAAGAAAAACAAAAGAAAAAATACTAGTGATCCTACAACATGTTCTCAAAGTGCCCATCATCCAGGTCTATGCATCGTTTCAGTCGATTTCTCATAGAACTTCTCATTCGTTCAAATACACCCGGTTGCTGTCTAATCGTATTACAGCCATCCACTATTTTTTACTTAACATTTCAATACTTCCAAAAGGTGTTTGGTATACCAAAGATTTAAGGTAACCCCAAAAAAATAGGTCTTGGGGGTTTAAATCAGGAGACCTGGCAAAAACCACAAAAACTATCTCAAGAACCACTTAACATCACTGTTTTTGTTTGGTAATGAACTCCAATCAATAACAAATAAAAATAGGTGTTTTATAACACGAACTGTCAATATTACAGCCATCTGATAATCATTGATTGTATCTAATCTCAATTTCCAAATCAGCTGTAAAAATCTATTTAGAACAAATCTAATTTTTAGTAAATAAATGTCACTTTACTAGATGACAGTTTGAGCACATGTTGTAGGATCACTAGTATTTTTTTCTTTTGTTGTTCTTTCCTGTTGTTTTTGTGTTGTAATAAACGTCACTTCTAACTTACTCCTACTGTATTTAGTTTTTACTAAATAAATGTCACTTTCCTGAAGTTTCCAATTTTATTAATATCAAGCATATTTTTATTTGATAATAATTGTAATTTTCAGTTAATAGTTGTTCAATCTTAAACTTTTTATACAATCCTTTTCAGAAATAAATTCTTAAACTTTTTTGTAACTTACAGGTTTTTAGTTAAATTTAAGGTTATTAAGATATTTGGCTTTAAAAATTTAAAATAGCCACCACTTTGAAAAGGGTAAGTGTACAAAAATGAAATTTAAATAGTACATGAACACTATAAAGATCAACATTCATAAAAATTTTCATAGTTTTATCTTAAATAACTTTAGAGATATTAAGCTTTTAGTAAAAAACACATACAGACAGATAGCAGGATAATGGAGCGAGATAGACGATTTGTACATATGAAATTATTTGTTTGTTTTAACCCAAGGAATGACCTCCAGAAGTTGGGCTGGTTACTTACGGGACACCCTGTATAATAAGACACGACATGTTTTAAGTTTTTTTTTTTTTTGTTTTTTTTTTGCAATAATTGAACGCTTTCTTTGTTTATTTATAACACTTTGTACTGGAAGGCAAGGTAATTCATTGAGCTAGCTACTATCCATTCAGCATTATAAAGATGTGCATTGATAATTTACAGTTCATATAACTAATAATATTAAATTTAAAACATATATTTTATAAATTTTAATGAGAGCTACCAAAATAAAGGAGTAAGAAACAACAGTTCAATACAAATTTAAAATCTAAAATCCACAAAATCTAAAGTACAATGTACTTGTACCTTAGTGTTTAAATTTTCATCTCCCATTTCGGAGCTAAGCTTCACAGCCATTCAACACATGCTCCTCCTATTGAAGTAAGATAAGCTAATCCCCTATTAAAATAGCGGAATGAGTAATCGCTATGTGTGATCCATAGTTTGAATTTCGACTCCGCAATCACATGACTGATCATTTGCCTTTCCACTTATATTTCCAGCAGTTGCATCTTCCCACATCCGAGCAGAAGCCACTCAACATAGGCCATGCCTTACGACACCAATGACGTCATAAGTTCTGATACCAGAAAAATATCTCAAGTTAACAGTCAACTGAAAAATGAAGAAAATTCGTTTAAAATGACGAACTGGGAAGCCCAAAGAGTTGGTTTTATAAACTTGGGCCAACCAGCAACGTCATGGGATATTCCTCGAAGTGGTGATTCGTAATAGAAAATATATTAATAAACTATCAGAGAAGTGCATTTTTGCGTTTTATATCCGGAGAAGCTATGTTGCACAGCACTGGAAGCCATGGTAGACGGGTTATTACGAGAGCCCGCATACACCTACTGACAGTCCTAATCTCCATCTTCAGTTGAATATCAATCATTTGTACATTTGTACTGTTAAGCCACGCGAAAGCACAAATTCAGCGGCGGAGTAAACCAGAGAAAAAGCTGTAGTGCGCAGGAATTGTGTGTTGGCTCCCTCGATGATCCAGCAAGTTGCTGCAAAATGTTAGTTTTGGTTTTTGCTTTAGCTGCGTTATCTGTTGGTGACGTTACAACAGATAAGGTAAGTAAACTTACTCCCAAGAACTGTGATGCTCATTGTGTTTCAGCCTAACACCATCGAAAAAGATGTTCAATTTTTTATTACCTAGCCTATTACTCAGGTGAAAGCAGGTTATCTCTCTCTTCCTTTTTTCGACCGGGCTTTAGCTTCCAGATTCTAAACTCAACACTCGATTGAGCATGACTAGATCAAATGTTCCTAATTTCTTTGATATTTCCTTGTATTGAGTTTTGAGAGCAATAAATCTGCATATATGATATTTCTGAACTTTATGGAAGGGATTCCGTCAGTGTATACAATGAATAAAAGAGGAACACAGCCTTGTGGTATTCCATCCGAAAAACTAAAACACTTTCTCTGTGACCCAGGCAAAATTGATCTTAACTGTTTTTAAGGGTGTAATTCAGAATTCACAACAGTTCAGGTTATGGAGTTAAGTTTAAAATTTAATTTAACAGGCCCTTTCTCCAAACAGTAATAATTATAGTGAATTACTAATGCTTACAAGTACTTAACGCTAATAATGCTAGGAATTTATTTTTCATTTGCATTTTTTGAGTAAGTGATCCGTGTGAAATGATTTGGACAAGTCCAGTTATGTAAATTATTGTATATTAATGTTGATCGGCCGCGGCTAAGCGGCAAAGGTGGTGGCTTGCCAAACGGATGTTCCTGGTTCAATTCCCAGTGTGACACTTTGCCACTCCCATGTTTCGGAGGTCAGGTTAAGCTGATGGTCCAACGAGCCTACAAAACAAAAATGCGGCCCGTTTAAACACCCAACCACCCAAACATTCACGTACTGTGATATTGACCCACTCGCCCACCCATAAACGTACAGTAGTATTGACCTACCCGCTCACTAATTAACATACAGTGGTTTTGACCCACCCACTCACCCATTAACGTACGATGATATTGACCCACCCGCCCACCCATAAACGTACAATGGTATTGACCGACCCTCCCACCCTTATACGTACAGTAGTATTGACCCAACCGCCCACTCGTACACGCACAGTAGTATTGACCCACCCACCCACTAATTCACGTACAGAGGTATTAACCCACCTACCCACCCATACACTTACAATGGTACTTTCTTTACAGTTTTTATGTTAAATATAAACACCATTTTACTTGAAGGGGCGGGCGGGTGGGTATTTAGTAGATGAGGGAAACTGTGTTAATTGGGCATATCTTCCCACTAAAATCTATATGATTATTATTATTATATTATACAAATATATATTCATATATATATATAATTATTATAATAATATTTTTTTTTATTAGAGCCAACATCGATTTTTCATTGTTGTTAAGTATACATTAGTGGTATTTTTTTTCATTTTATATTTGTTAGTTTTTTGTTTATATATATAGATAAATAAATAATTGTGCATACATATATATATATATATACGTTATTTATTTTTACTATAAATGAATAATACTTTCTATTTCCATTCGTTACTACTAGATACAGAACTAAACTATTTTTATAAACTTCATTGTTATGTGTTTAAATTTATATTGTAAATTCAATATATGTCTTTGTTGTTAAAATTTATTCCCATCAATCAACTTATTTATTTATTTTCAGAATATAAAATTATTTATGGTTCATTTAAAATATTAAATAACATATACATAATTTTAGTTTAAAAAAGCTGTAATATAAAAAACATGTAAATCTACAATTTATATAATTTAAAAAATTCATCTTTCAAATAGCCGTTAGTCTAAAAAATTTAAAATACTACGTTTTAAGTAAATAATTTACGCATGCAAAATATTTATTATAAAAATTATAAATTAACGTACGGATAGAACTATTTATGTAATGTTTATAGTGTCGCGGCTGAAACTGTGATTCAGCTACAGCTGTGTGTTGCGGGAAATGCCTCACCTTTATCGAAGGCGTTTCATTACCGAAGTCATCAGGACATTAATAGCTGTGTGGCTGTAATACATTGTTATACAGTGCTGTTATACAATGTAGGTGTAATAGCTGTGAATAAGTTCTTGAGAGTTGTTACGAAGGAGATTATAGATTGAATTGTAGAGTAATAATTATTGATTTATACAAGATTAACAACACAATGGGAACTGAGATCAAGGTATAGGTAACTGAATTAATCCAACCGTCTTATGCCTATTGGTATAGATTATACGAGAAATTTTTTTTCCATGCATTACTATATTAAATGGGTATATTTGAACTTCTCGATCATCAGTCCTCGTACTAAGTCACAATTTAGTAATAAAAAGCTTTTTATAAGATCGCGCGTATTTATTTGATCCATCAAAAATACTTCTTTCAAGTACAATGAAATGAAATTGTTTACTGTCACAGAAAATTACATTAGTGTTAAACAGATAATCTGCTACTAACTGGTGACTCGTCAATTGTTACAAAACTACTAACCTAAAGAATTAAAAAAGAAGAAATAACGAAATAAAGAGGTTAAATCACCAACTAATCAATAATTTATACGCAATAATATACTTAAATTATGTTTCAGTCTATCTAAAATATAACGACCTCATCCTGCATAGATTCGGAGACGGAGTAATAGCTTCGGCCAACTAGAAACTGCCTGAACTTTCTATAGAGCTGATTGGCATTCCCCAAGCTTTTGTATTTCTGTGATACTTTATTATAAATTTTTATTCCGCTACATAATGGACTATTTTCATATTTTCATAATTTATGTTCAGGGGCACGTAGTTTATTTTTACTTCTAGTATTATGGTCGTGGTTCATATTTTTTTTTTTTTTTTTTGTATATTGTTCGTAGTCCACCTTAATCATTCCCAAACACAGCCTTAAAAACGGTAACATTATTAGTCTAGTTAAATAAGGTGTTACAGTTTTAATTTATACATATTTGGTTATTTTTGTGAAATTTTAATCACGATTACAAAACAGTAGAACTTTTTAAATGTTTTATTTATTTATAAAGGATCGTAAATTAAATGCTAGTTAAATACGTACATGTTCAAGCTAATTTTACAAATACCAAACGTATCTGATTACATAATGAGTGAAGTTGAGTGGAAACGAATGTGTTCAGTTTTAGTGACTGTGAAATAGATTTTAATTCTGTATTGTTAGTTTCAAAATAAAATTTTGAACTGTCATACCTAATGATTATACATATATATATATTA
>JAQJVL010000001.1:14819815-14859815 GCA_035578905.1 Stictocephala bisonia
ACTTAATCTCTGTAAGTAACTCCGCTGCACCGGTCCCAAGCACGGGGTCTCATCTTTCCCATAACCGATGAGAAAGTAGGAGGGTACCTTCCCACAGCTCTCAGTGTGATCCCGATACTGAGAGCACTCCTATCCCATTAATTCCTTATCCTACCAAACATTCTCTCTCCCGTGCCGTACCGTGTCCGGGGTAGGCTTTCAAGCCAATAAAGACTTGCCTGCATGTGCATGACAGGGGCCTTTAGGCGACCCCTTCAATTGCACTGGAGGTTCTTCTTAACCTGCCGCCCCTTGATCTCTTCATTATTGGGGAGGCTCGGGCGGCGGCTTACAGGCTTCAACTGACTGACCACTGGAGGGGGTCCTGTACAGGTCACTCCGCAGTGGTCAGTCTAGTAAACGATGAAGTCTAGTAGTACTCTCAATGAAGTTTGACTTCATTGGGACTAAGTATCTTTTCACCAGACCCCATACTGTGGATTTCAGGTCGAGGGAGTACTGGGACGCTGTTAGTAGCCCAGTTTCTTCTCACGACCGAATTGTATGGTTCACAGACGGGTCAAGAATGGGCAACAGAGCTGATTTGGTGTCTATACTGGCGACCCTAGGACCAACGCTAGCGTGAGCCTGGGAGCGTATGGCACCGTTTTCCAAGCTGAAGTCGCCATACGTTCAGCGCAAACCATGAGAGGGGTTTGCGGGAAACATATCCACATCCTCTCAGACAGTTAGGCGGCCTTAGGGGCTCTTGACTCCTGGAAGGTTTCGTCTGGTCTAGTCTGGGAATGTGTGGAGTCCCTCAGCATCCTGGGCTCAAGAAATCAGGTCTTGCTGGAATGGATCCCAGGACATAGGGGATTAGAAGGCAACGAGCAGGCCGATGCCTTGGCTAGGGAAGGTGCTATCAAGCCCTTCATTGGTCCTGAGCCGGCCTGCGGCGTTTCGGCTGCAGCTGTCAAAACAGCAATCAAAAACTGGGTCAGCGCCAGACATCTGGAAAGATGGCGGCGGTTCCCAGGGCAAAGACTCGGCAAGGTTCTTGTCAGAAATCCTTCCCAGAAGTTAACAAAGTCACTTCTTGGGTTGAGTAAATTAGACGTCAAGCTGGTGGTGGGACTCACCACCGGTCACGGCAAATTCCGGAGGCATCTAAGAACAGTGGGACTCTTTACGGAGGATCCCATCTGTCGCCTCTGTGGGGAGGACGAAGAGTCGGCAGAATACATTGTCCTAGAGTGTGAGGCTCTTGGTGCCAGGAGAAGAGTACTTTTTGAAGGCTCACCTCTGGGACAGTCGGAAATTACTAATCTAGTGAAGAAGCTCCTTGACCTGGTCAAGGATTGCCAGCTTTACGACGATTAGGCACCGGGATTGGCACAAAAAGCCTCAGGCTTCGTTGCAAGGGTTGGCTGGACCAACTGTGCATCCCCTTTCAATCTAATCTAATCTAATCTAATCTCTGTAATGCAGAAGTACCTACCACAAGTACAAATGCGCTTTAAAATGAAGCATAGGCACGTTTATAATTAGGTTAGGTTAGGTCAGGTCAAGTCAGGTCAGGTTAGGTTACTTTAGGTTGGGTTAGGTTAGATTAGATTAGATTATGTTAGGTTAGGTTAAGTTAGCTTAGGTTAGATTAGATTAGGTTAGGTTAGGTTATGTCAGGTTATGTTAGGTTAGGTTAGGTTAGGTTAGGTTAGGTTAGGTTATGTTAGGTTTGGTTTGGTTTGGTTTGGTTAGGGTAGGTTAGGTTATTTTACGTTAGGTTAGGTTATGTTAGGTTAGGTTATTTTATGTTATGGTAGGTTAGGGTAGGTTAGGTTAGGTTATGTTAAGTTTAGTTAGGTTAGTTTATATTCGGTTAGGTTAGGTTAGGTTAGGTTAGGTTGTGTTATGTTAGGTTATATCTGCCTGTGAACCTGCCTATCCATCAATACACAGGACTTAACATATGTAGGAAATTATAAGGATGTAATAAATATTATGTGTTTCGTCATCTGTAATCACGAGGAGTGGGGCTAAAATATAGAACTAATAATTTCTAAATAATCACTGATTGTTGGGAATAATTGTGATTTACTAACAAGTGTACTAACGTAATATATTTTACTATCTAAGTGATTATTTAGACCTTATATTAGTACAACGAACAAGAGACTTGCCTCTGGAAGGTTTCAAGAGTTACTATCCATACCAAATAAAGGCAAGGTCTTATAACGTTGTTGATAAGATTTTGAGAAACAATACAACTGAATAATTACAAATCTGAGATGAAACAATGGTCTGAACGGAAATATACTTTAACAGACAATAGGAATTAGTTATAAAATGAAAGCTTTGCTTTAGTCATTGTTTGAACAGCTGCATAAAAATTGCAGCACACCTAATATCATGAATGAAATTTACAGTTAATCTCCTTTCCAACTGATTTCAAGACATCTTTTACAATTCAATGAGAATATAAAAGGTGTTAAACTGAAACTTAACACATTTTTTAAATTTAACATTAAAACTAGGCTACATTTTACAGTCAAGAATATTCATACTTATATATATATATATATTTTTTTTTTTAACTAAATATTATCTTCATCAAAAGCTATAATTAGAAAGTCTTTAACTTTTTATTTTCTCATTACTGCTTATGATTCTTATCATATGGAATGTAACTAGTATTACCATCCCTAAAATATTACTACCCAACTACAACAGTATAATCTCCTTGGAACTACAGCTAATATAACTATGGTAACTTTCAGAGAATGACATAAAATATTTTGAAAAGTTCACTTTGTTAGAATTTGGATTTTAAAAAGGAAAGATGTCAGTCTCAATCGATACTTACTGCAGTGTCAAGTTGCAAACAAGGATTATGACCAAATTAAAAAGAGATGAAAACGAAAAGAGATAAGGAATGCACTAAATTAAAAAATTAATCAAAATATTGCTATTATAAATCTTAAAACACTTTATATAGGGGTATTAATGACATTATCTCACTCATTGCGCATAGATCAAACGAGGATTATGGTATATCAAACGCATAGATCTTTATGATTAGGCTTCCATGGTGGTCACTGAGTAAAGGAGTTATGTGCACTATGTACAATTACTGCGGAAGTTTCGGCCACATTACAGTAGGCCATCTTCAGGTCAGGTGACACACAACTTAAGTTTCGTCTCAACTTAAGTATTATGGAGGAGACCATAATTACGATGTCTGTTACTCGCTCTGAAGATGGCCTATTTCAATGTTGCCGAAACTTCCGCAGTAATTGTACATAGTGCACATATCTCCTTGAGTCAGTCATCTGAAGTCAAAATGTTGCTTGGATACCATTGTCCTATTGTAGCGGTTGGGTCAATACTACTGTACGTGTATGGGTAAGCGGTTGGGTCAATACTACTGTACGTGTATGGTTGGGTGGTTGGGTCAATACTACTGTACGTGTATGAGTGGGTGGTGGGGTCAATACTACTGTACGTGTAAAGGTGGGTGGTTGGGTCAATACTAATTTACGTGTAGGAGTGGGCGGTTGGGTCAATACTACTGTACGTGTATGGGTGGGCGGTTGGTTCAATACTACTGTACGTATATGGGTGTGCGGTTGGTTCAATACTACTGTACGTGTATGGGTGGGCGGTTGGTTCAATACTACTGTACGTATATGGGTGGGCTGTTGATTCAATACTACTGTATGTATATGGTTGGGCGGTTAGGTCAATACTACTGTACGTGTATGGGTGAGTGGTTGGTTCAATACTACTGTACGTATATGGGTGGGCGGTTAGGTCAATATTACTGTACGTGTATGGGTGGACGATTGGGTCAATACTAGTGTACGTGTATGGTTAGGTGGTTTGGTCAATACTACTGTACGTGTATGGGTGGGTGGTTAGGTAAATACTAATGTACGTGGATTGGTGGGCGGTTTGGTCAATACTAATGTACGTGTGAGGGTGGGCGGTTGGGTCAATACTACTGTACGTGTATAGGTGGGCGGTTGGGTCAATACTACTGTACTCGTGAGGGTGGGCGGTTGGGTCAATACTACTGTACGTATATGGGTGGCGGTTGGGTCAATACTACTGTACGTGTATGGGTGAGCGGTTGGGTCAATACTACTGTACGTGTATAGGTGGGTGGTTGGGTCAATACAAATGTACGTGTGAGGGTGGGCGGTTGGGTCAATACTACTGTACGCGTGAGGGAGGGCGGTTGGGTCAATACTACTGTACGTGTATGGGTGGGCGATCGGGTCAATACTACTGTACGTGTATGGGTGTGAAAAATAAAATTTTATAAGTAACGAATATTTTAGTCTGTTAAAACTAGAACATTTAAAATCTGGTAACTAAATTGCAATTTTTATATTGATTTATAACTTTTTACCGTTACTAAATTTTAAATTAGTTACCAGATTTTAAATTCTTTAGTTTTTACCTTTGTGTAGTGGTATTGATACACCCACCCACCCCTACATGTACAGTGGTATTGGTCTTCTGTGTAGGACTACTATTATTCATTATTGATTAAAAATTGCTAAAATTATAATACCTCTGATTTTTTTTTACATATCTCTGAGTATATTTACATATCTAATCAGAGTACTCTGTAGAGTACAAATGGCAATTTCAATTGATATACAAGTAAATACAAAATATCTAAAAGTGTTCAATTGAGCTGATTTCTCTTATTATACCATCAGGTTGGTAATTCTGTTTTATATATGTCTCATCTCCCCATTCAATTAATTTAATTATTTTATGACAAAGCTAATGCCTTCGTTATCAAAACCGTCTTAGTTTCAGAATGTCGACTGAGTATTAAACTCTTGTCATATGTTTATTTTCTTACGATTTTATAATTATCATTAAACATTTAAGAACATTAATTGGTTTTCAACAACTAAGAGTAACAATTAAGTATAATTGTTGACAATCCTAATAATGTGTTTTATTATTAACACACTTTCCAGCACCAAGTTAACTATCTTCCAAAGTAAATAGTAAGTACCTTTTTAAATACAAAGACTTATATATGGGAAAGGGGAATTAGCGATGGCCTAAGCTCTGCAGACGGAAGCAGTCCTGCCACTATTAAAGCTGGAATTACCATATTCCAGGGAATTCCCTCGCCCTCAGTCAACAAAAAGACTTATCGGTGGCGCCCACTTTGAAAATTAATTGCCTCAGAATTAATTTACGCATGAGCGATCACGTCCCTCCACGGCCTCTCTAATTCCTTTTTCCCCTCTTTGAAATATTTGACTGCTTCAAGGTTTTTCCGTACGACCATCAACTAAATAAATTACACACAACTAAATGATTAATACTTCTTATCTCGTTATTTGTTATCATGGCTGGTTTAATTTTTTAACTGTAAAACTGAGATTTTAATTTCATAAAACCTGATTTATTATTATTTCTTGTATAAGTCAATATATACCTTTTAATTCAATATTTTTACAAATTTTGTCAGTTGAACCTTGACAGATAAATATTTTTAATTTCATTGCCACAATATATTCAACTATTATTTAGTTAATGCCATCATCCTTAAATATTCTTTTTTAGGGTAGGTTCGTCATTTGAATAAATAAAGACGAATTTTTTTACTTACATATGTTTATGATATTCGTACTAACATTTTTCAACATTACTATATTTTTAAATAACCTTTCATCAACAAAAGTCCATAAACAAAAAAAATGTATTTGGAAACTATTTACTGTGCTTTTCATAATTTGTTTTAACGTTTTAATAAATATGTAACTTAAATAACAGACATTTTGACTAAATAGAAGGTCTTTTTTAACTCAGAATGTAGGCTGACCATGTACACCCGTCCATTGTACGTGTATGGGTGGGTCGTTACCATTGTACAAGTATTGGTGGGTGGGTGGGACATTACCACTGTACGAGTATGTGTAAGTATGTTAGTACCACTGTACGTGTATGGATGTTTGGATCTTTACCACAGTACGTGTATGGGTGGGTCGTTACCGTTGTACATGTATTGGTGGGTGGGTGGGACATTACCACTGTTCGTGTATGGGTGGGTAGTTATCCCTCCTTTGGGGAACATTAAATAAATTATTTTTTAGCACTGCCTATTTTCCTGTTTTTGTTTCCTCCAATTTCATTTCATTCTTTCAGATTTAGCTTTCTTTTTTTCTTTAAAGATTCTTCTTTCAGTTTTAAGTTTTGACTATTCTTGGAACCTCAAATGTATGTCGTTTAGCTTCTTCATAAGGTTATTTCACTCTATAATTATCCTTTCAGTGATATTTAATTTGTGTAAGTCTTCTTGAATATTTTTGTCATATGTTATTATGTCTCAATACAGTTTATCGATAATTCTAGCCATTTTCAATGTTCTATGCTCAGTTATGTTTATATAAAAGTCTAGCTTACTTATCAATACTGCTTGCTAACAACAAACTTTGATTACTACATTCTTTTCTTTCAGTTAAATATCTAAACTGTAATTTTATATTCAGCTCGGTTCCCCTGCGGAAGTCCACTTCTGCGAGACCAATCACAAAGCAGCTGCTGCTCTTTGAATCCAAGACACGACTTGTCAATGCTATAAACAGGGACCAAGCTCTTTGTCCATTAATGGAAACCCATTCCGTGCCCGCCCCACACAATCTAACTGATCGAACATCCCTTATTTTACCTGTCACAGATTCAATGTTACGTTGAGTACAAAGAAACCTTTACTTGGGCGTATACACCGTTTCTCCTATATCATTAATATCGATAAATATGAGTTGGAATCATATAGTTAGTTAATTTTATTGATTTATTTTATCTACTAATATATGATTGCCCCAGAACTAGGTGGTGAAAAAGGGTAATGACCTAAGTTTAACAATCTTATTAGTATTTTAGCTCATCGTACTGAGTGAATTGCTGTTTGTTTGTTTTTTTTTTTTTTTTTTTTTTTTTTCTCTCTCTTTTTTTTTAGTAAACATTTTAATTTAGTATGGCTTTTAGTGAGGAGAGATGCCCTAACAGAGTTTCAGAATACACTTCTGGCTCAAGAAATTAATTTTTTGTTCGCATTTTGGAGTATGTGAACCAGGAGTCAGATATACTAACATTGGAAATGGGCTTATTTTTTCGATAAAAATTAGGCCAGGTTCCTTTTGACACTGAAAGCATAAAGTTTTTTACTGTGTAACTAAACTCTCACTCAAACTAGATTAGCGCCATGTCTTAAGTAGAAGGTTTGGGTTAGGGCTGTTTTAGATAGTTGAGAGTTCAACTGGTCTTTGGCCAGTGGTTGGATCGGTGGAGTGTTTGGGAGAATGGGAGGCTCTTTTTTATGTTTAAAAAAAAGTTAAACTAATAATAACATTAGCTTCATTAAACTAGCTGGGTACAATAATAATCTGGGAGTCAAATAAGTGCTTAGTATACGTTCTTCTACCAATAGGCCATCAGGTAATTTATTTTTAGGTGACAGATTTCCTCAAGGTACAGTACATAAATAATAAATTAAAAGTCAATTATTATGAAAAAATGTTTTTGTTTTCTGAATTATGAATATTAAATACCAATTTAAGTAATCTGGAAAGTACATTTTAATTACTTAAGTACACCATCATGATATATTTCACTTATTTAAATTAATTAGCTTAGTTGAATTATATTTTATTACTTAAAAACCTAATCTTCAAATAAAATTTGTACACATGGCTAGTAAATTAACCGGGCCGTTAGACAAATTGTAATCGCAAGAGTAACACAGATATTGCCATGTTGTATTTTAACTGGTAGATAAGCACTCTCCACTCTAAAGGCATAAAAACCCCTCTAATGTTCTCTAACAGATTCATTGGAAGTAAGTCTTCCTTAGAAATTCTCCCAAAAAACAAAGGAGAAATCTAATTTAAATTATTATTATTTAAATAAAATATAAAATACGTAGCAGAGCTTTACGTAAATATTTTGCCTAGTTCGTAAAGAAAGGAATACCGCAAGGGTCTGTTATCGCTCCACTTGTGTCCACTGCTGATATTCCTATACGACAGTCAAGAAAATTTAAATATGCATATATTTCCTCGTGGACATAATAACAATTTATGGAACACTAAAATTTGTGAAGTCATGCTCTGTAATTATTTTAGTACCAGATCACTAAAGCTCAACCCAACAAAAACAGAATACTCCAGAGGTGTGTTGGTGATCCTCCTACAAAACTACTTTACACTTTCAACTCAAAACAATATAACCCCCCCCCCCGCACTTATTGCTAATTATGATCCTAATAGACCGTTCTGTATGAGTTTACAATGTATATACAACCACCTACCGACACTTTCAACTCATAACAATACACGACCTTCTATTTAAACTTTAACTAATGATCATGTGTACACTTTTAACGTTTAACATTATACATGTTCATTCTTAAATTAACAGCTATTGATAACTCTAACAAATAGCTGTGTAAAGCTTTGAACTTAAACAGCACACAACTCACTACCTACACTTACAAACTATGTTAAACTTTCAACTTATTATAATTCACAAAACCCCTCACTTTACTTACAGCTATTATTGTCCCTACTAAACCGTTGTGTTATCTTTAAAATCATAATACATTTTACAAAAAACACCCCCCTTCTCCATCTACACTTACAATAATGTTCAAACCATTCACATCTGTTACACTTTCAACTCATAAAATTTACAAAACCATCTATTCTCTATTTGCATTTTACTAACACCCTACTACATCTAACACCATCGTTTACGACTCATAAAATAAAATGCAACCACTATTACTATACATACATATTATAATGAAACTACTAAGGCTAGTAGGCTACTAAGGCTACTACTAATCCAATTTGCAATTATATCATATACTATTTTTGAAGAAAGAGTTTTATGTATTTTTTTATGAAATTAAATAAAAACATTTGTGAGAAATATAAACTAAATAGAACGGATCTAAGACTATACTGTATGTTGATATATATCAGAAAGTTGATGGTCTGTAAATTTTAGCGGAAACGGAAAGACTGTTATCAGAATAAACGGAAACTACCAGCAAAGCCGAAAGGTGTGAAAATATTTGAGTATAAAATATTTGCAGTTTCAGGGAGGGATGTAATGGTGTGGAAAGTGCCCGAGTGCGAATGTGATATCGGTACGCAAACAAGAACAGCAAATACACTGATCTGATAACTTCAAAGGTAGCAAAGTTTACTTTTCACTCCCGTTTTAAATGTTTGATAGTTTCTTGGATTCAACTTAATCTCTCGTGGCGTTAAATAACGTATATGCTGTTTGAAATAAAGTACTTAAATTGGTGTTATATATAAAAAACAATAAAGAGAATGAAGTAAAACTGAGTAACTAATTTCCAATGTATTAGATTTGTTATAGCAAAGATCTACGTCAGTTATTTTTATAAATACAATTATATACAACATTTCGTTTGACTACTAATGCTTCATGGCTTTCGAGAACAAATAAATTTATTATAATGATATCAAATCTTGCAATTGTATGGTGACTCAACTTGACGTGGTCTAAATGGTCCATCGGTGAGTAAAACTAATAAAATTAGTAAACATTTAATTTAACGACAAATCTTCTTATATGACGTTTGTTCTAACTTTCTGCTCTTTTTCTAAAATGTTATGTACAGACTATTGATCTCATAAAGTGACAGAAAGTAGGAACATTGAGAAAATGATCACCATATCCCTTCAATTTCTTTCCTTCACATTGTTAGACAAGGAATGTCTCAGAAAAGGAAATTTTAGGTATTGAAATGATTCAGGGGGAAAGAGGATCGTTCATAGTCGTATTTATTTTAAAAATTCCCAGTTAGGAAGTGCATGATACCTAACTTATCCCCCCCCCCCCCACCGAAGTGTCCATGCCTTGATGGATACAACGGCAGTAGGACTTTCACCGTTGTGTGTGCTTTAACAACCTCGAAAGCTATGCCGGCCTCACTTCATGAGGTCTTCATGAGGTAGGAGGCAGACAAGAAGGGGTATCCTCACGTAAAGTAGGGCATCCTTCCCTCTCACAAATTAATAGGTTAATTAATTATCTTCTACTCCCACTCATGTGACCTGTTTTACAAAAACAAGAAGCTGTTATCAATGAATGTTTAGATTGCCTAAAGTCAACAATTCCTTGTTGAAACAATCATTTCAATATAATGGGCCTAAGTTTTTTAATCTATTAACAATTAACATTAAAAAGTGTCAAAATTTAAATTTATTTTTAAAAAAGCTTAAACTATGGTTATTATCCACTCAACATTTACCTATGCTTAATGTTTAAGCAAATATTTCGTTAATGTTTAAACATAATTTATTTTAGTTTTTGAACAGATAATTTTGTTACTGTTTTTTTCTTTTTTTCTTTTAATAGATTTGAAATGTTTAGTTTATATAATAACCAATAAGTTTAGTTTTACGAGCCTCAAACAGTTTTACATTTTAGTAGCATAGTGTGTTTTGCTTTACACAGTTTTTTACAGTTTAACATATTAGTTTTTGTTTTATTAATATCATTTCAGGCGCCGCGGAGGGCGAGTTAAGTTTTTACTGTGTTGGACTGGACTGATTTTAAAGAGTTTTGTTTAAGTGTTTTATTTATATTTTTAGTTTTAAGTGGTTGGCCACAAATACTGGTAAATGTGACCACCTAGTATTCCTATTTTGTAATTCAAACCTGTAATGTGTTTTTTATAAAGGAATAAATTTCATTATTTAAAAAAAAATGTATTAGTGGGGTATCCTCCCCTCCCATACATATACATATATAAGCTATAACTATCGACTCGCCAAACGGTGATGTAAACGCATCCTACACAACTTAACCTACCACAATCAGGTGTAACATAACCTAAACTATTTAACTTATCTTAACCTTTAATAATCTTAACTACATTCAGTACGCTATTTTCGAAAATAAACGTATGTTGCACTGAAAACTTTCTGAGAGTAGTTTGCCCTGGTGGTTGTCTTGTAAAAATGACCCAGAGTTTACCCTTTGACCATGGATTGTTGAATGGAACAAAATCATCGGTCACATATCCACTAGGGTGGTGACTGTACACAAATCAGGTAAATATAAATCGTATCGGATTCCTTGAATAGTATATTAGGCATCTGTTGGTGCAGACAGTTCTCTCTAGTGATTAATTGGAGACAGTTGCCACCTCATTTAAGTTACGTAATTGTTGTATATAAATCAAATGTCAAACAATAGAATTGATTGAATTTATTTTTGAGGTTACGTTTTCCGCATGGTAAATTCTATGTGATGTTATGTTGAGTGAAGTACTTGGACTCCATCGTATTTCTTCTAAATCCTGACAGAGTTAGTCAAGTCGTAAATGTTAGCAATTACCTAAAGATTGTAACAGTAAAGGTAGTGAGCTAGTGGGCCTGCAAAGAAACTCACCGTCGTGATTGACTTGGCTGTACTTCACGAGATCTTTTCATATTTCAATTATTTTCAGTTACAGAAGGCTACAGAATCTTCCTGAGCAAAATTTATTGATTTCTGTAAATACATAGTTTAGTAGAACTCGGGTGGGGTTCCTATCTAAAAAATCTCCCCTATAACGTAATTACAATTATACCGTACACATCACGACCTTCGTTTAAAATTTATCACTTTAAGTGGTTCGGAAACGGAGGGGGAAAGTTCCACCACTCTACCGTCTTACATCACGGCCGCGACTAACTTCCGCTGTCATACTTCCATCTACGCTCAATTTCCATAACAATGTTTTGTTGCAAAGAATAGCTGTGATGAACTACAAAAGTATGTTTTGCTGTAATGTTATTATATATTGTTTTAATTGTCTCATTGTATTTTTGTTAGTATTAATTGTGATTTAAATACGAAATAATGATTTATTTTTATATTTCTAAGCTTGATTCGTAAGTATTTATGAAACCAACCAATAGATGCTTTTACTGATGACATAATGAGTGGGACTGGTTACCAAGCAGCCATCACGTCATATATCTAATTTCCATAACAACGATAAAATTTAATGACGTGGTGGAGAAAGTAGTTCTATATCTCACGTCCACCACTCAGTGCATCTCTCTCGTACACGTGATTCCAGAAGGTCACAATTCAATATTCACAATTCAATTCAATAAAGCAGCTTATCTTTATTTGATTGGTTTAGTGACAGTAGGCTAAAGAACTTAATCTATCAAAATTTCTCGAAGTATGTAAATATTTAAATATCTATTTTGACATAAGTATAGGGAATCGTCGATCTTTTTCTGTTTGTATAAATGTGTCATCATAGTATCTTGTTTGCTGGCGTTATTGTGGTGAGACTGAGCAAGCGATGCTAAAATATATAGTAGTGGGTTACTCACGACAAACCGTACCTATACTGTTCAGGGCAGTTGGGTAAATCTAAAGACAAAACTGACTAAAAAAACCAAAATCAACTTTTATCTGACCTTTGTAGACTTATTGATCTTCCGTCAAAGAGCTAAGTCAAACATTCGCAACCACTGAACACTGTATCTCCAATCCAGTGAAGACAAGCTAACACCATCTGACGAGATTGACAGGTTGCATTTAATTTCAACAATTACGTGACTGATCATTTGTCATTCCTCCTCACTCGTATTTCCAGTTGTTGCATCTTTCTGCACCTGTGCGAAGGTGGTAACTAAACTTAGTTTATTCCTTACGAAGAGGTTTATTCAATCAATGACAATGGAACTAACTGATTCAAGACACTTACCACTAAACATATGGCTGTTGGTATTCTTTGCGTCTGCATGAATCCTTGAGAGTTTGCTATACCTAGCACCATTTTGGATTTTACACTCCATATGCCCAAAGTTAAATTCAAATAAACAGTGGAACTTCAATTATCCGAACTCCAACTACCCGAATCACCGATTATCCGAATTTTTTTCAGAATTTCACAAAGCAATCTTAAAATTTTCAGATTTTTAATTTTGTTCTGAAAAAAACCAAAACAAACAACAACAAAGAGTAGTATTCTTAATCCTTAAAAATATAAATCATCCATATATTTATCACAATAAATAGCAAATAATATGCCTCAATAAATACTGTACACAGTAATGCCATCTTAAAAGAACAAATCCAAATTCTGCCAGGAAACATAATGCAATAGGAATACTGTACTGTCTACTCACGATATTGTCCTTCCCTCTATCAAGTGGATCCACGACCTGGCTGCCTAAAAACTGATGAAGACAGTCACATAAAAAGTATATTTAACTAATATGTTTGGCAAGCAATAACATTCGTTTACAGGATGGTACGAAAATACACACTATAGTACACTGTAGTCTGTAATTAATACCCTTTATCATTTTTTAAGCATTAAAAATATTGTTCTTATCCAATTTCAACACACATGCATTTAATTATAATATATATAGTAATTAGATTAAATGGACTGTTTTTAGACGAAATTCCGATTATCCGAATTGTTTAATATCCGAATGGGGTCTAGTTCCAATTTATTCGGATAGTTGGAGTTCTACTGTAGATTGCAGCTTTCATCATAAACGTAAAATTTTAAACTTGATCTTTTTTAAGGAAAAAGAGTGGAAATGTGTAGAGCATAAAAATATTAGATTTAAACTTTATCTTGTTATTTTTTTGGTTAAAATAACTATAGCTCTAGTTTTTTAGGGGCTCTAATTTCACTTATCCTCTAAAGTATGCATGTTTCAAATACATATTTTTTTTAATTCAAGAGTGACAGGTCTTTAAGTAATGTTCAACTGCAAAAGGTGGGCGTCAGCTAGTGACAAACATGCAGACGCGTAAAGGTAAACGTCAAAAAACACAAATTAATGTATTACAGAAAAAGTACAAAATATCCGTATTATACACAAATATTATTGTAACCTGTTAAACCACATCTACCTTCCTTAGAACAGATGGATTCAGTAAAAGTAATCATAACATACTATTCCGTATCCCACAAATACACGTAGAGTGGTTATCACTTTCCCACCCACCCTTCACGTACAGTGTTAATGATACAACTGGTGGGAAAGTGGGGATGGGAAATTAAACTGCCAACTTGTTTCAACTCACATAATGGTTTGGCATGGAAGGAGACAAATTTTCTGCTTGACCAAGTTTAAAGTAGATCCAAAGTCAAGACGAGGTAGAAGGCTGGATGCTTGACTTCAATCAAACTATCCACTGGAGAATACTGTAATTTTTTGCGCTTTTGCGTTTCCAATTCGTAGTGCTTAGCGATCGATGACAATGTCGCTTTACTGACATATGTGACATCTCCCAGTTACGTACTTGGCAACCAAGTTTAACATTGTATTACTAGTCAGTCATATGTAATATACGATTGTGTAGTTTTCATATTGTCTTACAACTTCAGCACTAAATTCCTCTGTCGCTTCGTACACACAAGCTTGTCCTCTGTAAGCTTCCTCCTAACACGCTTCGTACACATCAACAAGTAAATGGGTTGATTGGAACCCCTAGTCCCTGGAAAACCTGGAAAACCTCATCGTTTTCTGGATCTAATAAAGTAATATTGACGAACAGGTGATTTAGAAAGAGTAATAATTAATCTTAATGAATTGGAAAGACAACTAATTATTAAGTTACAAGTTATGTATCTGTATCAAACTGATAATTAACCGGTACATTTACTAAACTACTATTTACTCGTCTCTAATCACCTGATCATTTCTCACTCCTGCCCCCTATCAACTTCCCCTCTCAAGGTCAAGCGCACGTTTAGGGTTTGCCATTTCTTCTGTAGTAGTCAATACGATAATTTGTAGCCAGCAGTTTAGTTGGTAGCAGATCTCCACTCTTCCGCTTTCCTCTTCATTTCCTGTAGGTCTTACACCCCAAATATTTCATTATTTGGTCCATGTACCTGTCGAGGTATTTCTCAATGTCTTTTTGATCAATTACAACCCTCAATTATTTTGTTCAGGAAACTTTTATGTTTCATTAGATGGCAGTAGAATTAACTTTTTTTAAACAAATTATTCCCATAAGCTTCTATTCTCGGCCACCTTTTTTAGGACCTCGCCGTTCGTTATCCTGTCGATCCACTTAATCTTGAACATGCGTCTATCACACCATATTCCAAAATAACTTATCTTGTTCCTCGGGTCCAGGTTTCACAGCCATAACAAACCAAACTTCAAACATATGTTTTCAGCAACCTTTTCCTGATTTCAAGACTGGTGCTTCTAGATGTGATAAAAAACTATACAACATTTCCCTTCTAGAACCTTTTTAAATGACATCTACAAACCACAACAAAGAGGGCAGATTTCCAGGAAAATTTAAGAATGAGTTATTTACATAGAAGTTGCTTGTTATTGTATTTCAATTGAAAAATGGAAGTAATCCTTAAATAATTGTTTCCGGAATATTTTAAGGATTTACTGCTTTATCAAATTTATTTAGCAAGAACACCATGTACCGTACATCTAAAATAGTAAGTGCACGTTTTACTAAGATATTTTCCATATATTTTTATAGAATATGGAACAAATTACTGGAATGAGACTTTCAAGCGAATCAATGGAAACTATTATTTTAATATTACAAACAATTCAGTTCGCCAGTTAACAGTATTGTGCTCTCTCTCACACTTGACCAAATAGTTATAACTTAAATCGTAGTCTAAATAATATAATATAAATATTCTAATCGAAATAGTCTATTCTATATAATCTAATATAAATAATATAATCCAAATAATCTAATCTAAATAATCTAATCGAAATATTCTAATCTATATAATCTAATCTAAATAATATAATCTAATTTAAATATTATAATCTAATCGATATAGGCCCTAATGTAATCTATATAATATAATCTAAATAATCTGATCGAAATAATCTAATCTATATAATCTAATCTAAATAATCTAATATATATAATCTAATCGAAATAATCTAATTTATATATAATCGTAATCTAATTTAATTGGTTGCTACTTGTTTCTTCTAGGAATAGATACTAGTAATCAGTACAGAGTGATTGCAACAAAACAATCTGAAATTATAACCATGAAATTAAATTTTAAAAAATGCTAAAAACATAATGTTAGATGGGAAGCTTAGGAGTAGCTTCTGTCCCTTCAGTTATTTTAGGAGTTAAGGCCAGAACAATCAGTGTACGAATAATGGACCTACATATAGGTTTAAATATGCGTCGACAATACTACTGTACGTGTATGGGTGGGTAGGTGGGTCAATAACACTTCATAGAAATAGGCTACTTTATCAGCAAGTTTTATTAATACATATAAATGTAACATAAATTATTATTGTGTATTTATAGATTCAATAACATGTCAAAATTATTGACACAATATGAACTGTTACAGTTTTCTATGCAAGTCATAATACAAAAATAACATCATTAATCAAAAACATAAAATAATATACAAATAACATCATAAGTTAATCAATTCTAAGAAAATTTTTCACTATAGCCTACACTTAAGCCGATCTTGACACTTATTTTATTACAATAAGAGCTACTACAATAAGAGAAAGTGTTTGAGGTAGTTAAATTAAAATAAAACAGCCAACATCACCACTTAAGGCTGCATAAGAGCTTCATCGATAGTACAGAAAGCCCTCCCGACCAAATGGCTCCTCAAACGGGTTTTCAGAAGAGATAAACTATTGGTTGTTTTTATATTTTTAGGGAGAAGATTAAAATATTTAGGGCCAAAATTAAAAACTGAATTTTTAAAAAGATCCTGATTGTACTTTTCAATGGTAAAATTGTTTTTACATCTTGTATTGTAGTAATGATTATGGATAGGGAATTACCACTATAGGTCCATGGTTTCAGTGTAATTATATAATAATTATGATAACGTATGTTATTGAAATGTTCAGTTAGGTATGTTAATGTACTTTACATTAGTTATTTTGAAAGCCCGAAATATTTGCTCATAGGCTTTTGGTATTTGAATGGATACATTCCAAAGCACCCCAGGCGTGTTACCTCTTTCGCCGCTGTTATTAAATTTTAATCCCCCCTTTCCAAAACACTCTCAAAAGGGTGATCCTTTTGTTCACATAAATCCTCTAATAATTGCGACAAAATTCAACATAGCCAGACTCAGATTAAAGCAGCTACATTTAAGAAAAGGTTTTAATTTAGTTTTTCATCTAAATAATTAGTTTTGGTGATCCATATTCTTAGTTAAATATATCGGCATTGTAAAAACTGGCAATTTTATGTTTATACAATCGAAAATTTAAGTAATGGAATTAATAGTATTTATTTTAAATTCGTTATTTTTAATCAGTGGGTAAGGTATATTATAATTATCCCTGTATTCATAAAAAGTGGATAAATATTAATTCTTATTTATTTAAACATGCGGTAATAAACACATTTAAACATTGCTTTATTACCGCATAAAAAGACTAAATGCAACAAAGCATTAATATTATAAATAAATAAATAAATATATATATATATATATATATATATATATATATATATATATATATATATATGAATATATAACAAGCCTTAATTTTTTTAACGTGACAACGTTTCAAGAAGAACGTAAATACAATAGTAATAACAAAGAAAAAATAACAAATATAAAACATACAAAATCAAATATAAATGGTATGAATAAAAAGAAAATGAGAAAACCATATACATTATTCAATCTGGAGTTAAATGAAAAGAAAAACAGACAAATAAATTATATTTTCCAGATTGAATTTTAATACAATTTTAAATTTTTATTTTGCATAAACACAAGATTACGCTCATATCTAGTCATTTATATCACTTTTCATATATGCAAAGGTAGTCTTCAGGAACAAAAACAATTATAATAACTACTGTTACAGTTATGATTATGATCATGAGAGCCTTCTTGTCAAATGATATTAAATGATAAGATATAAATGTCTTAAAAGCCATACCTACGTAAGCTCTTCTCCTGCATGCATCTTGAGAAGTTATAATAGGCCATTCCACTAATATCCCTCCATGATTTTTAAGGGAACTTTCCCACAATTTCCCTTTTTGGGGAGAATATTTCCTGATACATAACACGTTTTCCTACTAAATGGAAAGATGACAAGAAAAATAGCAGGAACAAATTGGAAAGGAAAGTTCATTGATCTAAACAATTTCAGGTGCAAAGAAAGTCCAAGCAGCTGAATAAATTAGTTAGTTATGAAGCAGTTGTACGCAGGATGTGTGCGTTGGCTCCCCAAGTTGTTCCAGAAATATGATGGTATAATACGTTTTAACGTATTGTTAAAACGTAAATTTAAACCAGTAACGTAAAATTAAAACCAGGAAAAGTAACTGTTTTTAATTTTAACTGCTTTTTTACGATTTCCTAAAAATGTCAGCGGTCGTCCTAACGTACTTTCAAGTAATGTGGACGATCATTTTTATGGAGTTTTACACCATTTAGATACTATTCGTTCAATGTTTCGTTACTATTCGGTAAGGTAACCGTTGGAATCATGGCACTACGGTTTTTGATAGGTTAGGTTAGGTTTGGTTATTTTAGGTTAGGTTAGGTTAGGTTAATATTTAGCTTCTAGGTTCTAAAATATTCTTTGAAGACTGCAAGGTCGCTTTTGAGTGTTTCTTCAGTAGCTCTGAAGTCTTAGTGTTGATAAGCTAAAGCACTACATCTGCATGTATATAAACATTTTCAAAACTTAATGATTTGGATGACTGCGATACACAATTGGATAATTTACAGGCCTCTTTGGTAGACCATCATTCAGTTGTGTAAAACAGTTTTCCTCATGACTGAGATAAACTTTTACTAACCTGGCACTAAGCACTTACTTCAAAAGTCACAAAATAAAGGGACAGGGAAGGAGGCTGTAGACCTTTATCAAAAAACATTTTCTCTACAGTGTGTAATAAGTTGCTGTAGGATCAACAAAAGCTGCAATTGTGCAAACTTTTTTTCAAATCCATTCTCGATCAATTATGTCACAGCTAGAATCTGGTCCCTATAACTTCGGCCAGGTCTAAAACCAGCTCAAATTTAAAATAAAATTCAAGAGTATGTTATATTGTATTGTACCAAGCGTTTTTCTAGCAATTTACAACAAACGCAAAAAAAGATATAGGACGATAACTGTTCACTCGATCAACATATTTTCCAACCCTCATCATAGCTACTACTTTTGTTCACTTGAATGATTTTGGCAAATTGCCTGAAGCTAGAATCCTATTGAAGTCTGATTGATGCCTCTGTATCACTTTCCTACCAGTTCTTTTGTGGAATAAAAATAAATTTTAATAAATCTGTTTAATTCAATCTTTGAATCAGTAATTTCTTTTTAATTCTGCTTATATTTATTTTATTGTCTAATATTGTTGTAATACAGGTAATTTCTACTCTCTGCACATGGGTTTTAAACTACTTTCTACAGTAAGATATTTATTTTAATGACAGTTTAAGACAGGTATTACTGAGGTAAATTGAAGATCTACTTATAAAATTTCAAATATTTACCTAAAGTTATATTAGTAATACAAAAAGTAGCATAGAGGTGGTAAATGAGATTATTCGTTTAACAACTGCGTAGTTAAGTCTTCCCATCTTTAGTATAGTTTTTTACAATACGCGCCAAAATAGACTGCCTGTGGAAGGTGATTTACTGTTGAACGTGTCAAGATCATTTCGTGTTTACAAATATTTTACAATCGTAAAATTTACAACCTTAGTAATTATCACATGTCAGTAAGGATTTCGAGCCTCTAAAACAATCATTAAACTAAAGTAGCAGATAAAATCATTCAGAAAACCCAAAATGTATACTTTTTTATCTCTACTCGCCTGGAAACCTGTGTGTGAACTTTATTTATCAAGTGAAGTACCAACCTACCGTTTGTTCAGTGTGAGATCGAACTTTCATCCATTATTCCACCGTCCAAATCCTTAGCCACTGAGATATAACACTGGCAAACATTTTTACGTAATATGTACGTATGATTTTACGTGTTTTTTGTAAGTGGAAATCGTATAAAAGAGTTACATTACAAATATGTAGTATTTGAAAAAAAAAAAAACTCTTTCAAATAAAGAGGTACTTTCAACTATGGAAATTTTTTTTTAAGGAAGTTAAATAGTACAATAAAAAGTTTATACAATTATTGCACATATGTTGATATATACAGTAAACAAATGAGTTTAGGTTTATATTCCTGAGTACAATATTTTTCTACGAATATAAATATGTGATAACCTGTACAGTGAGTGGCCTTTGTTTATCTTAACATATTTAGTGGATTGTTGGATAAAAGTGGTTTAAAGTTGTTTATTTGTAATTCTAAGTACTCGAGGAAAATAAATTTAAAATATTCATAGTTATTAAAATACAACACAACAGAAGAGATAAAATAAAAGCAACGACAAGTGAAAAGTATTTTTCTTAGATAAGACAGTTCAATTTGCTAAACATAAATATCAAACCATGACTTGTTTGTGATAGCTTGGCAATATGATGATACGTTTTTGCCAGCACCACGGCTCCAGTGACTGAATCTTCGGACTGCGGAGGTCTCCAAGGCTCGAATCTCCTCTGAGCTAATGGTCGGTACTTTACTCGTTGAATAAAGTTCACACACAAGTGATCAGGCCCGTGTGAACTGGCGAGTGAAGTAAAAAAAATGATGATGACTTAGGAAAGTAAAATCTTTTACTCATACATCGTATACTCAGCCGCAAAATAAAGAATAAGCTCATAAATAAGATATAAATTAACATGTACGTCTCACAACACTATAATAACTAGATGTTGAGTCAAATATTTATATGGTGATCGATTTCGTCCATCTATGTGGACATCTTCGGACCGACTCAAGCTTGATCAAGTTTGTGGGCTGTTATTGATTACCCACAATGCATTTCATCTAGATTCATTCATCTAGATGAAATGCACCACCCAATCAATACCAATCAATCAATACCAATGTTCGCGTATGGGTGGGCGGGTGGGTCAATACTAATGTTGCGTATGGGTGGGCGGGTGGGTCAATACCAGTGTTCGAGTATGGGCGGGTGGGTGGGTCAATACCCCTGCGGAATCCCTGTTTTGACATACTCAATTTTAGCATCGTTACGTATAATACTGCCAAAACTGAAGACAGTCTTAATGCAATGAATAAATTAATTAGTGACTACCTTATTGTACTGTTGTATACACTTGATGGAATAACGTTGGTTTTAAATGTTTAATACCTTATTGTATACATTTATGTTAAATTACAAGCAGTTCCTGAGATTTAATATGTATAGTTATATGCTGTCCTAGCTATATACTGTTAGGCTATGACAAGTAATTTAGAACGCCTTCTCGCCTGTCCTGTTTTGGTGGAGCGCCGTAATATTATGTGACTGCAATACACGCATTACAACTGAGTACCTGAATCACGGACCAGACGCCGTCCTAATTTTATCTTGGGTAGCCTCCATAGTCAACTTGGCCCGTTGAGGCCCGTAAATGTCTAGATTCATTCATCTAGATGAAATGCATTGTGGGTAATCAAAAACAGCCCACAAACTTGATCAAGCTTCAGTCGGTCCGAAGATGTCCACATAGATGGACGAAATCGATCACCATATAAATATTTGACTCAACATCTAGTTATTATAGTGTTGTGAGACGTACATGTTAATTTATATGATATATACCAACACGTAACATGCTAATTAAGAAACTTATACATAAATAAGGAGAAAATGGCTTTAAAAAAACCAAGAAATTATGAAAACAAAAGATTCTTGGGATGTGTGTACTTCTATCACATCATTAAACTAGGTATTAAAAACATTCATACCCACTTAATATATGGATATTATGGAAATTATATCCATTTATATCGATGGACTTTTAAAAGAAGAACATTTAAGTTGTAAAAATAGGAACTATATCCTGCATTTTGAACCTGTGCAAACAAATCTGAGAAGTTAAAAAGCAAAACTGAAAGTTCTAACAGGTGCTCGATGTGAAGACAGTAACATTTACCCTAAGAGAAAGGGTTCATTTGAAGGGTAGATAACAAAATAATGGAATAAAACAATGTGGAACACTTCTCTGTCATAAAACTAGGGTTAATAGGAAGAGAGGACTTTCTAGTTTTATATTCACCCTTTCTAATAACGTTTGTACTATAAAACTATTATTATTATCGTTGCCCTAATGGCAGTAAACCATTACATAAGCTTTCGTAGAAACTTAAAAAAATGATATTTTTATCTTTATAAGCTTTTGTATGTTAGTTGATATATTAAGCTAATAAAATGTACAGCAATAACATTATCAGAATATTTAACTATGAACAAACTATAAGATTTTAGCTATCAAAAATAATTTATAACCTATAGAAACTACTGGGTCTTAACTATACGCAGCTGTGTGTAACCATCGAATGAAGGAGAAAGGTGTTGGAATTTAAATGTGAGGAATTTTCATAATTTATTCTACTTTAAAGATATTTATAAATGCTTCCATTTGAATGAATTACTGTATACAAACACACAGTATAGAACAGTTCAACTCCGCTAAGAGTTTGATATAAAATGGGGCACCAAAGTTAACTTTTTGTAACTTTCGTCGAGTCTTTTATTGTGTTTTGGATCTTTCAGGCCATTCATAATTGACTTGTTAACTTCTATTTCAATATTATTCTATTAGTTCTACGTTTTTATTGTTTCTATCATTATAGTATTTCTTGTTTCTAAATGCATGTATTTATAATTTACATTAATCACTATTTGCAGTAGTTTTCCCTAATATGATCAATGTTTTACGAAATATATATCACATATATTGGGTTAACCTTTTCAATATATATGAATTAACCTTTTCCGTTAATTTACTACCGCTGCTTTTTCCGTTACTTCCGTTACCTTTTTTTTATCACAAATACGGTTAGGTTAGGTTAGGTGGCTACTAAAGTTGATTCCAAACTGGTAAATCCGATGATTGACTTACCGCCGAATGCGCTCTCCGTGTGTAAGATCTTGGAAAGCGATAAGATAAGGCCAGCGATATCAAATTCCTAGCGAATAAGGAGTACCACAGTGGACGTTCATTATCATGTGGTTCCCGTTTTATAACTTTTCATAAATATATTATTGGTGACTTTTTTTATTTGCACTCGTTCTATTTGGATCCAAATGAATAATTTGAATGTGTTCAAATGATTTTAATAATTATATGATATCTTTTGGTAATTAAATAATACGTATTTACATCAATTTTAAAATCGTCAATTGACCAATGCTAAAAAGACTATCTAGAAAAACTACCCAACACATTATCTAATTTAAATGTGATAATATTTAAATTAGAATCAATCGCCAGACTTATTAAATTTTAAGATTGGGTCAAGTAAGTTTCTCTAAAAATCAAAACTAATTTTCAATTCAATTAAGGTATTGAATTGATACATTTGACCTTTACCTTTGAGCCTATTATATATTATATTCTTAGGCTAAACCATGTTTTTTTTAACTAGTAAGCGTAAGTATAAATTTAATACATAAAATATTTAATGAGTCATTTCTGGTTAACTTCTTACGTTTGGCTATTAGATTTAAAATTACGTTTTTTTAGATGCTGTATTATAATGAATTGTTGACGTTTTTACTTTATGTTGTTGTCATTTGCTTATTTTTTATAACCGTACTGTTAATAAACCTGAGTTTTTATTGTAAATTCGTTTTTATTTTAAGTTTCCATCTGATTATCATATTGACTGTTATCAATCGGCTAGTGTTTTTATTACGACCAATTTCAATGCGAATTGATGATGTAGTTTTGTCTCCATCTGTTTACCCATTATTTTTAACAAAAAATGTGCTTTAATTTTGCTATCCATCAGAAGAACTATTTGGGTACATAGATTTATCTTAATTTAGCCCCTTCTTGAATATTTTCTTATCCTTTTATGATTTCAAAATACTCTACACCTTTATAGTTTTCCATTTCTCTTAAGAATTAAATTTTGCAGTAGTAGTGTATTCTTTTCAAAATACTAATGTATTGCTACTTGTTAATCCTCGAACAAAATAAATATTACTAATTGGTCAAAAATAACTGTTAACTATCAAAAAACAATTTAACATAAAAAGTCACGTTTTAGCAATTAATTTCGTTTATTAACAAATTTAATAATTATACATTCCTTCAGTATTACAAGTTGTTAAGGCTAAAGAAACTAATTTACAAAATAAAAAGTAAATTTAATCGGATTGCAGCTGGTAATCACTGGTTTAATTACTCTAATTATGTCCAGTCAAGTACAAATACTAAGTAAACATTTATATAATTGCTTTTAATCTAATTATGTTAATGATGGATTCCATTAAATTAATTAATTTTTATTTTAGCATATAATACAAAACCTAAATGGTGATAAAACATTAGTAAATTTTTTTCTAAATATAGAATTAATCAATAACTGGTCTAAACAAGACTAACTGACAGGTAATTAAGTAACAAACCTACCTAATTAAATCTCATATACCAAAATATGTAGAGGAAGGAGATCTATTTCATTAAAATTAACACATCACTGGTGTTTATAGTTTTTTTGAAAATGAATTTTTACCAAGAACATACATACTTCCTAAAAATATAAACTGTGTAATTGATTACTATTATTTAAAATATTAAACAAATTATTTATAAAATGAAATGTTAGAATATTCTGTATTATATAAATTGTAATGAAAATTGTTAAATTATTTATTATTTTGATTTTATTTAAAACTTCTAATATATATTGGGCATAAAGTAGCACTTGGTTGCGAAATGCAGCTTTCTACAGCCATATACGATGTTTCTTTTATCGTTCTTTCTTTCCACTTGCTTTCATTGTACATTATGCTTGCTTGTGTGTAAAGTATTTTTATCACAAACAAGTGCTACTTTATCCCCAATATACAGTACTTACCTATCATTAAGATATATATTTTGAATAAAATTATAATTTTAAAATTAATAAGCGAATAAACAGTTGTTATCAAAATGTAGGCCTCTGTATTTTATATAAAAAAAATTCCTTTATTAAATTATTTGCTTGAAATATTTGATAAAGTGTGATAAACTATATATATTTTCAGTAAATGTTATGTTGTTATATTAATTAACTTTGAAATAGCTGTGGATTAAAAATCTAAATATAACATACTTCAAAACAAAGTTATGTATAACCAATTGGTTGATAACGAAATATAAACACCATCACAAAAAATACATACAGTCGAGAATTGAATGGAATATTCAAAATCAATGAAGTTTATCTAGAATCAAAGTTGCTATAAAGAGATGTTTCGTCTTTTTTTAATTCAGATTTGTATAAACTATTATGAATATAGTATAATTACTAATGGAGGAACATACCTACCCCATACTAACACTATTGTCAATACACTCACAAGTTTTTATTTTAAACTGTTATGCTTCTTTTAAGATGATTGTTTTTTAGTTACATTAAGTCCAATTATTTAGTATACCTTCAACTCCAATTAATATATCTAATCTATAAATTTAAAATTTAAATAAAATTGTCTGACTGATCACAGTTATTAAAAAACTATGAGGCTTAGACCATACAAGTTTTCACAACTATTCTTTATAAGCTCTAGATGCGTAACAGGAGAGGATTTTTATTACATTCTCTCATTGATCTAAAATAAGATAGATAATATAGTACAATAGTTTCAAAAATGTCATTTTATCGAGTCACCCAATTGTTTATAATTGATGACAACATAAGATCAACAATGATTCTTGAGGCGTTTCTTATTGGAATTATAATAATTTTAATTCAATGTAATCAATAAAATAATCCAATAAAATAAAATTATCAGTATTTGGCCTTTCGATTACAAAAATAAAATAAAAAATACTTTCAAGAACAATACTATGGAAAAAATAAAAATAAAATATATAAATGGAAAAAATCACATTTACATTTTCTCTTAATCAAGTAAATAAAATATTTGAAAATCATTCAAATTTAAAATTAGCTTATAAAAACAAATCTAAAATTAAAAACCTACTAGGATATTAAATATAATATTTTAAAAGAAGACAAACCAGGAATTTATAAAGGTATTCACTGTGAACGTACATGTAAAAACCAAAAAATAAGAAATATTTTAACTTTATAAAAAGAACATAGAGCAAATTTTAAATACGAACAGATTGAAAAATCAGCAATGCCGAAACTGTTCATCCTTTGAAACACCAAAAGAAGTTAAAAATTATCAGTATCTTGATGCATATGAAAGAAAAAATATGAATGAATACTTATAAAAATTGGTTAATAAACGAGCCGTCACAAATATATTCTCATATTTAATAATTTAAAATCTAGTTTAGCTTTATATATTGGTGTTTATTTTTATACAAAATATGTTTAAATGTTGTATTAATTGACACGAGTGTTTGAAAATGATTACTTTGTAACAGAAAGACCCCACAGTATAAATTTTATTTTATTATATTGCTTCATAATACTCGTATGACCAACTGTATTATTCATATTTATGCCAGTGTTATGTTTATTCAAAAAGAGAGTATCGTGCTTGGCTGAATCTTAATAATTAATGTAGAGAGAAAACTATATTACTTAGAGACTTGAAATTTGGCATGTACCTTCACCTTAGGTGAACTGAGAAAGGTGAAATTTTCGAAAAACAATCCCCAAGGCGTATAAACTTCCTAAAACATTTCCCATTAGAATAAAAAAAGGGGGAAAGAGGTAAAAAATAAGGTAGATAATGAATATGCCACTACTAGCTTTTAGAGTAATTTTTACCAATCACCGTATCAATTAGAGAACTTAGGATGGTTCAACTTGACATAACATGTTATTTTTGATGGTGCAAACTTGACATAAAATGTTATTTTTGATGGTGCAACTTGACATAAATTGTTATTTTTGATGGTGCAAACTTGACATAACATGTTATTTTTTATGGTTCAACAAGACATAACATGTTATTTTTGATGGTGCAATCTGACATAACATGTTATTTTTGATAGTGCAACTTGACATAATATGTTATTTTTGATCAATTTACGCGTGAAATGTGAAGAAAAACAGCAACATTACACGAGTAAGATGACAGGAGCGTAGCGAGTGACGGCGTTAGCACGGCAAGTGCGCAGGGGTGTCCTCTAATAACTTACATATGCCTAGAGTATGTACGTAAATCGTCAAAACCACACTTTTTGCAAAGAATACGTAAGGTATTTCAAATTATTCGTCATAATTTTAATGGTTAACCATCAATGTCATCTTGTTCGGAAATAGGAAATAATGAGGCTTTTCTCAACAATAAGTATTTTTAACAAATTATATGTCCTTAATATTAATGACGTCAACTAAAAATATATTCAGCCAGACAAATGCAGACATTTTTAGGATTTAATTTGATTGCCATTGGGCACTTATATGTTATACCCATCATACTCTTCAAAAACACCTTATGTTTTGATTCGTTAAATATTTTTAGTTGAAGAAAGCAAATCGAATTCATGTATTTTATAACGAAAATTCTCAGTGAGGTGCAAAAAATTAAAAAGATAAAGCGAGGAAACGTTTTTATAATTGCTAAGCCCAAGGGTTAGGGCAGGACGGGAGTGTTACGTGGTCTTTTTTAATGAGAACGTGGCCATGAATAACAATCTTGTAACAAGACTCTGCACTTAAAGATTTCCTTAAGCTCTTATAAATTAATAAACTAAACCTGTAGTTATGATTTTGTAATTTTTAATTACGTTCTATTGTGCACTAACCTAATTCAAAAGTGTTTTACTTTACGTTTTCAGATTAAGTTGGCAGTAAAAACTATATTATATTTTTACTAGAAAAGAAGGGCTTTTAATAATTTTATTAAACAGAAGTATAACAATTTCATCCGAATACTACAAAATTGAAACTATGCTCTTTGAAAGTTGCAAATTTTAATTATTTGAACACTGTGTTTCAATAACATTTTATGGTGTAGGTTCAACATTAAATTAGATCTTGGAGACAGTCATTAGTATATTTTTGGGATGAAATCTCTGCTGTTTAATCTCTAGAGAGAGTGGACCACAACTATGTACATGTTGTGGATGTCTGGATCTCGGACATTCCGATACAAGGGACCAAATAAGGGGAATAACAAGAAAACCCCTTTGGAGAACTGAGGTGGTTGGTCGGGGAGTAGGGTGGCGGATGCCACTCTAGAGAATTGGGGTATTTGGTTTGGAAGTAGTGTGGGTGTTGCCGGTCTGGAAAACTGTGGTATTTAATCAGGGAGTACTGTGTTTGATTCCACTCTGGAGAGTTGGGGTGTTTGGTCTGGGAGTACTGTGTGTGATGCCATTCTGAAGAACTTGGGTGTCTGATCAGGGATTATTGTGAGCGATGCCACTATAAAGAACTGGGTTATTGGTCAGGGAGTAGTGTTAGCGAAGCTGATCTGGAGCACTGGGTTCTGGGATGTGCAAGCTCATGTGGGTATCATACCAAGCCATCCAAGTTCCAAGGTGTCAACAAGAAGTTATAGTACAGACTGTAGGGAACAATTCACTGGATTAGATGACATTTTTGTATTAGATCGATGGCTAATTTATTTCACAATGGCAGGAATGTTTTCAGGTAACGGACGTATCTTCCTGGTTTTTGTATCTCTCCGCCTAGTAACCGTCTAGTTTTTTTTATAATGACGAAATAAAAGTATGGTCCCGGCGTCAGATTAATTTTCTTTTACTTGACGTTTCAGAATAAAACTTGTTTAAGTAAACCTAAAACAAAATTCACTGGTAATGCTCTTTTAAGATTTTTGGGACTGTTTTGAAATTGACTTCTACTTTGAGTCTTGACTAGGTAAGTCTTTGTTAGGTACCTTGAAGGTTTCTCTTGACCTTCACGTAAGTATCAATGCATGAGAAATGCTGGAAATATATACAAATGGCACGTTTTTATCGTACGTGGCTGCTAGGATAGGATATTGTGTCATGAACTTCGATTTGCAAAGTCCAAATCCTCTGGTGTCAAGGGTATTCGGATACAATTCCTGATGTTACATAGCCTGACGAACATAAGGCAGTTAGTACTTTGAAAGGATTACATCTCAAGTGAAAATCGGTACTGTATTATATTTTGATATCTCAAACAGCGTTCTCATTTGGTAGTTCTTGAGCCTAAACCATGTTGATGGGACGCCGATAAGGGCGTAGAAGTCCACCTATAACTCTTTCATGCCTCGGATGTCATGGTGTTACATAAATGTATTTATGTATATTTTTGAAATATGTAAATCACTGCCCTGCACATGAGGTACGTCTATTATAGGTTTCCAAACTCTCATTATCAACACGCAACATAGTTTATCAAGAAGTGACATTCATAATCCCATCAACAGAAGCTGTTGGGTTATTGAAAGAAACTGGTGGGCTAATTTTGGAGGAACCTTAGTTACTCAGGGGCAATTGTCACTAACATTATAGAGATAGTGTAAGTATGTTTGAGTTATCGATATGTCCTCGATGGAGAAGATAGTTACTGAGAAGATATGTCCTCTACTGTCAGATTCGTCAAGATGAGAAATTGGTCACGTTGGAGCCACCGATGAGCAACAGGTCACCGTCGTTTAAACGATAATTTAATAATTTTTATTATTTATAAAGGTATCTTCTTTTCATAGTAAATAACTTTGAAACCCAGTGGGGTGAGGTCCTGAGGACCAAGAGTGATCAGATTCTTTTATTTTTTTCTATTTGAGACATGCATGCCTGCACAGGCAAATATAACTTCTCCAGCGTATCGTTAATCTGGACAGATTTTGGTACCTAAGTGAGTGCTTTACATATTTGCTTTTGTCATCTGACTTTTTTAATAAACAATATAACCAATTTTATATTATGGAAAATGTTTTCAGATCTGTTTCTGCCACTCTAAAATGTTTTTCTTGGTGCGCCTATAGAGATAAACTTATGTGCCAAATTTCAAATCTTTAAATATTGATTTAAGTTTTTGCTCTTCATTGATTATAATTCAGTCAGGACACTCTCTTTTAGTAACTATAAACAACATAAAGAGAGAAAAAATAAAAATAATTTACTTCATCATAAGATATGCTTAAACAGGGGAATTATTATAATTATTTTGTCGGAACAAGTTTACAATATTATATATTTCTTATACCAGAAATTTCTTTTTAATTACTTCACTTTACTGAAACATATAGTTCAGTTTAAATTTAAAAAACTTAACAACATTTTAAATAGTTCCTGTCTTTTTTCTTTTTAATGCCTGTTATCGTATAGTAAAATAGACTATTGAAAGTATTTGTGATTGATTTTAATCCAATATAAGTTTGGAAAGTACACTTTGTATATCATCTCACTAAAAAATCACCCGTCTATTTTAATGAGCAAAACGTCTTTACTTTTGTTTATTACGGAATTCCGATAAAATTATGTTTCAAATTAAAAAGCAAAAATTGAATCTAACGCTAGGAAATTTTTTTATAATTGCTAAGCCTAAGGGTTAGGTTAGGTTAGGTTAGGGTTGGGGAAATAAGGTGTTTTTATAATTGCTAAGCCTAAGGGTTAGGGTTGGGGAAATGAGTGTTGTAAGGTGTTTTTATAATTGCTAAGCCTAAGGGTTAGGGTTGGGGAAATAAGGTGTTTTTATAATTGCTAAGCCTAAGGGTTAGGGTTGGGGAAATAAGGTGTTTTTATAATTGCTAAGCCTAAGGGTTAGGGTTGGGGAAATAAGGTGTTTTTATAATTGCTAAGCCTAAGGGTTAGGTTAGGTTAGGTTAGGGTTGGGGAAATGAGTGTTGTAAGGTGTTTTTATAATTGCTAAGCCTAAGGGTTAGGGTTGGGGAAATGAGTGTTGTAAGGTGTTTTTATAATTGCTAAGCCTAAGGGTTAGGGTTGGGGAAATGAGTGTTGTAAGGTGTTTTTATAATTGCTAAGCCTAAGGGTTAGGGTTGGGGAAATGAGTGTTGTATGGTGTTTTTTTAATGAGATCGTGGCTATGAATAAAACCTTGTAACAAGAATTTTTACAAACTGATTTCTTCTTACAATTAATAAATATAATTTTACAATGTAATACATATGTTTTAAGCCTGGAGTATTACAATATCTTTGCATTATTTTATTAATTATTACTATTATCAATATATTTAATTAAAACACACCACATTTATTTGAAGTGGGGATTAAATTTTTGTAATACAAGGTATATTTTTTTATGCGAATCCTGTCTTAACTTATTTTTATATTTACTACATAATTTGTTATGATACTGTTAAGATGATGTTGTTGTTTTGTTTTCCACGTTAAATTATTAATATTACAGTAATGATTATACTATAAAATAATTAAAGCATACATTAATTTTTTTTAATTTATTTTCTGTATAAATAATGGTATGTATTGTTAGAGTGATAAATTAATGCTTACAGAAATATCTATACTAATGAAATTCGGTAGTACGAATGTTTTTTTTCAAAATTTTGTTGTTTACTGATTTGTAGAGTTGCTTTCTTAAATATGTATGTTTATAAGCTTTATTTTTATACTCTTTTGTATTTTTCCATAAGGTGTAAAAGGCCCATAAGGGCCCATATAAATCTTTAAGTGTATGTAGTATGTAAGCAGAATGGGGAGGAGGATATGCATAAAAAGAAGGTGTTTTGTGCAGGGCTGGTGGGTAAAAAAACCAATGTGTGCATGGTCAATGTATATTAAATCATTTAATCTGGGATGTTAAACAATTAAATATTTCGTTTCTTTTTCAAATAGCTCTTCCTTACCTTTTTATAATGAAATAGACCCTCCAAAAACTAGACACTACGTACAGTGTCAAATAACTACAGTTAATTGTGCTAAAACTAAACTACGAAGTCCGAAGTATTTTCTAACTGTGATATTTGCAATCATCCCTCTAAAATCAAATAAAATGCTGGACCTACCGAGGGTGGGTGCGAAAGGCTCCATATTCAGGAGGACACAGAACATAAAAACCCAAGTTTCGTCCAAAATATATTTTATTAAAAAAGATTTTATACAAACGAACACAATTATAGAGGAAAGAGAGGCAACTCTAGAGACGAACATATTGTCGTGGCCATCAGAGTTTAAAGTGGGGTCAAATTCTCTTAGCTGCTCCCCAAACTCAAACTATTTTCTGTAGCAATTCCAACCAAAATAACTAAGGTTTAGAAGGAAATAAAGGCTTCTGTCAGTATCAGCAGTGCCTCATCCTTATCTGATTGGGTTAACTGAATCTCATACCTCGCTGCTTTCTCTACGACACCTAGATTAAATATGTATAACTTAATTGCTAGACTTGACAATAATTAGACGAGTTATGTACTTTTCATAATATGTAGGTGAGGCAGGTGGCAAAAGTGAGGAAAACATAGGAGTGCGTTTTGTATGTGTTAGTCTTTGCTACTCCTAGCAGCAGTGGTGATAAAATCTAAAAGTAAATTCCTTGCAGCACTCAGCTTGGTGCCCGAATGAACTTTCTTAAAAAAATAGCATTTTTAAAATTACTTCTTAACATTCTTCTCATTAAAATCAATTATAAATTTTATATTTTACAAAAAAAATATTTAAAATTAAGGGGAACGTTTCACTTCATGCAAGTTGCAAAAAATAATTCAAGTAATTTTTACGATTCAATCATTATTACGGACCGAATCGTTGAAATGGAAGCCCACGTTTTGGCGTTTTTCGAGGAGAAATTATAAATATATGGAACGGCCCCTTTAATTAATGAAATTATTAATAAAAGTACCAAAACAACAATATTTTTACTAACGTTTCCGCAAAATTCGTACTCTTTTATTTTCAATTCATATAAAGAACAATGAATTGAGATTTTGTTAATTCTATCTCAAATCAATTGGTCGGTAGCGTAGTTGGTTCAATCCCAGCTTCATGTGCTAAAGGTTCTCAGTTCGATCCCAATCAGAGTCAATACATTTTGAGAAGAATCAGCTGATAACCACCGGCTGTTCATTTGTCATTGGGCTATTAATTAATGACACTTTCTAAGGCGTAGTCGGCCTTAGTTTGTAACAATGACTACATTCGCTCATCTACACTCATCACACTCATTCGAAATCCATATTCGCCCATATCTTGACGATCGGCGTCTTACGAATAAAATAAAAATAAAAAAAATAAAACTTAAGAGAAACAACAAGAGCTCTTCACTCGCAGCTAAAGGGTCGTTCCTCTAATTTAATCCTTCCCGAGTAGAGAAGCCCTTTAGTGTTCATTATCTCTCTCCTTAATATTGATCTATCTTCATTATTTATTTAGGGCTGTAGTAAGCTTTAACGCTCTAATCCTGTTAACTCGATTGGGAGAGTAGAGTGTAAATTTTTTACTCTCTATAATTTAGTTGCTTCACTTGTTAATTCTGTAAAAACTGCTATTTCTACATTTTACATTTATAAATATTTTTATTGACAACTATAGAGGTATATTTTATTTAACTATAACTTGCACATGCTAAAATTACAATTGACTCTGCAGTTTATAATGATTTATCTCTCGTTTTATATACTATACAGGGTGACTATTACATTTGGAAACACCCAAATATATTCTTTATTATTCGAAATAAAAATTCTATATTTTTACAATCGTGATAGGGGTTGGTTGAGTACTGTTTTGGATAGTTATTTTACAATTTCACACTAACGGAGGACGTCCTGTTGAGAGTATCATCGATATTTTCTAAGGAAACCTATACCTTGTGGTTTAGTTCCTTGTGATATAGTTTAAGGAAGCCTATACTAATTAGGCCAACTAAATTTAATGCCATAAACCGTATCTCTAAGAAACCACTCGATCAGAAATTAGAGTACTTTGAGTATTTTTAACAATTTCATTTTAACTTGGTTCTTGCCACAGTAATGTGTTACAGTAAATTTCTCAAATGTTTTATGTTTAATTGATATAAAACAAAATTGTTATTTTGAGCTGGTTTTACGAGTAAAATTTTTTACAGTTTTAGTACAATAAAAGTGTGTTCATTATCTCTCTCTCCTTAATATTGATCTATCTTCATTATTTATTTAGGGCTGTAGCAAGCTTTAACACCGTAATCCTGTTAACTCTTGCCACAGAAGAGTGTAATTTTATTAATAAAATAAAAGTATTTTATTAAATTCTTATAAAAATAATTTATGATGTTAGATAAGTTTTAACACTAACCTTTCAGCGCCATTTGGTGTCAAAGTAAATGTTTGAGCCGTCTTCATTCTTCTGTGTGGAAAATAATTTAGAATTAAATTGTTGAACGACAGAAAGTGCACAGTACCTAAGTGCTCTATTTTCTGATAAAGTGATTCCTTATCAGTTGTGGCATTTTATTCAATTCAATACAACATTTAAAGTGATGCATCACAAGGTATAGGCTTCCATATACAATATTTACGATATCCTCAACAGGACGTCTCCCGTTAGGGTGAAATGACAAAACGTCCTTCCAAAAAGTAGGTTCCTAATATATATCGAGATTATAAAAGTTTCGAATTTCATTTTCAATCAAGAAAGAAAATATTTGGGTGTTTCCAGACATAATAGACACACTGTCTACTTACAGAGTCATGGAACAGTCTTTCAATGAAAAACGACTTTATTTAATCAGGCGAAGTTGAGACTAAGAAGTCCTTCTTCCACCTACTTCTACTTCTTCTTTTCTTCTACTTCCATCATTTCACTTACTACTACCACCAATTCATTTACTACTTTCACCACTTCACTTACTACTACTATAACCACTTCACTTACTACTACTATAACCACTTCACTTACTACTACTATCACCACTTCACTTACTACTACTTTAACTTCCACACAGTCTTGTCTTCTTACTTTCCAATAATCTTTTTTAAATTAATTTTCAATTAAAGGTGTAATATCACCTAAACTAAAGCTTGTTTTACTTAAAGTCAAATACGACTTACAGAAGAGAAGAAGGACTTAGTGTTATGTTTCAAAGGATAATGCTGTATTTATTCACTGTGAAATATTTGCTCTTGCAAAAACTCTTGCCCAACTGATAATTCGCAAACATCCTGTGTGAATAACATACCTTAATCTTTTTAGTATAACAATATGTAATTATGATTAAACATAAATTTAAATTAAAACGTTTTTATAGACACAATTTTAGTGTGTACATATATTAGACACTTACTCACCAAGGTATTTATTTGTTAAATGAATAGAAATCTAACTAATATATCTCTAAACTTGTCATAATGTAAAGAAAATGAAAATCTCTTATTAATACTTAGGAGTTTTGTCGTTCATGGAAGTTGTAAATTTGTCATTCATGGGCCGTCAGTCTGTGGATAGTTCTTGTGAAGTGTAGTGTGTATGTTTGTCTTGTCCCCGTGTTTTATCACCTTGGAGGGAACTTCGTAGACGCCATCGTCTCTGCGGGTCGTAAGACTTCATCATTTTGTAATATTTGATTATTGTATTGTTTTATTCCTAATAATTGTTGTCTTTTCAGGTTAAAATGTAATTGTAATAGTTAATTAGATTGGATAGTAGTTTCAGTCCTTCCGAGTCACATATATCATTTTTTGTACATGCTTAATGTTATTTTAAATTAATAGTGTTTTTCATTATATGTTATAGTGTATAAAATTTTATTTTATTTATGATTAGTCAATGCAAGCTCATTTCAGTCTGATTTGAATATTAATTTAATTGTGTTTTAACATTTTTTTATTGATATCACGACCTTGGCAGTGCCTGGTTGGATTTATTAATTTAACCCTGTTAACATTTTTAAATTTAGCAGAAGTTCATATTGTTGTACCCCATTCAATGATCTCTGTTAATATGTAGATAATTATTAGTGTAGATAATTTTATTAGTTTAAGAACGTAGTTTTGTAACATGTTTGTGTAGATGTAATTTAGTTTTTAGCACTTTAAAAAGGTTTGGGTTTTACCAAATCGAAACTTCGTGATTGGTAATTTTCTCGTAATGATGGCAAATGTCCAACAACCTTTGTCTTCCCCATGTAAAGTCTATGTCTAGGATTTAATTTAGACCAGTTTTGATCAGAACTCTTTTTTTACAACTGAAGATAGTGGAAAGTTTGGTTAAAGTACATGACAATTGGAATTACTTTCTACCAAATATAAAATCAAAGTGGATAAGAGTCGATGACTATTGGACAGTTTTTAAGTGGTATCCGTCCTCTATATAGGTTTTATCATTTTTAATTTTAGCATTCAGGACAAATAACAAGAGGAGGATTCCAAGGTCACTTGTACAGAATGTGAATGTAAACTATGTGCATAGTGTAAAAGGCATGTTCTATTGTTTTATATCATAGACCAACCTTAACTATGTTAATGTAAAAAGTTTCTAGTGTTTTATTCTCAAATATAAAACAACCACGACTAATTAGATCAAATATCATTAAAATTTATAACAGAATCCTCTACAGTAATATTTTCAAAAATCTTAAAAATATTTTTAAAAAGCATTCATCAAACGAGATATAGTTAGTAAGTAATGCCATTGAAGTCTGATTAATCACAGTATTGAAAGATTTTAAATGAATTTTTTCAAAGGCTAACTTATTTTACGATACAAGTGTTAAACCTAGTGTCCCACTTTATCTCAAACTCTTCAAGATCTATTTTAGAGACATGAGAAATACAGAGAGCTCTTCTTTCATTACAGTAGACAAGTCTCTTCCGATGATCTGACAGTTCCAAAACTCAATAAAAGTCATAACAAAAGATATAAGTTAACAGTACTGTTTCGATCTATCTCAAACTCTTCAAGACGTATTGTAGAGACATAATCAATACAAAGAGCTCTTCTTTGATAACAGTTGACAAGTCTTCTGGTGATCTTAGAGTTCCAAAACACAAGGAAAGTCATAACAAGAGATATAAGTTACCTCTAGTGTCCCACTTTATTTCAAACTTTCCCAGATGTATTCTAGAGACTTAAGAATACAGAGAGCAAGATCTCTGGAACTCTTTTATAACGACAGTTGACAAGACACTTCTGGTAGCCTGAGAGTTCCAAAACACAAGGAAAGTCATAACAAAAGATCTAAGTTTATATCGCTACTCATCCCACACGTGAGTAGATTACGACTTTCAAATATATAATTTTAAAATAATTAAAACAACTGTAGGAGTCAAACTGACTAAGCCTATTTTTGATATTTGTCAAGAAATTTACTATTAAAAAACATAGCACATGGTACATTGACATATTATTATTTAAATAAGTAAATTATGCATTATTAATATACTAAAATAAATCTACAGGAGCCCGAAACTAAAAGGGAGAATAATTGGATTAGCTCATCATCCATCTTACTGGTTGACAAAAAAAAAAAAGGAAAGCAACTCGATTAGTAATCAGTATTAAACAACTTTTCCCTGAGACGGAAAACAATTTAATAAGCCTTTTTTTTATGATTGGAAAATTTAGACAGGGATAATATTAATAGGTGCATCTACCTCGCAAACATCGTCATGGTGAACAGCGACGAGGCACCCTCCAGCCACTCCCCCACCATCACTTTCGCTAACATTATGTAACTCAAACAAAGAACTTTACTGGTGATGGCCGGAGAGCTGTATTCAGGTTTCGTAGTGTCTTTACATATCGAAGGAGGGAGTGGTTACATAATTTCTAACTGAGACTTCGAACTAAACTACTAAAATTTAACTAAAAACTGTACAAGTTAACAGTACTGTTCAAATTTATATAAAACTCTTCAAGACGTATTTCATATACATAAGCATTACAAAGAGCTCTTCTTTGATGGCAGTTGGGAAGTCTCTTCTGGTGATCTGAGAGTTCCAAAATTCAATAAAAGTCCTAAAAGAGATATAACTTACCTCTAGTGTCCCACTTCATCTTAAACTCTTCAAGACGTATCGTAATAATAAGCAATACAGAGAGCAAGATGTCTGGAAACCTTCTATAATGACAGTTGACAAGTTTTTCCTGGTGATCTTAGAGTTCCAAAACAAAACAAAAGTTATAAAAAGAGATATAAATTATCTCTAGGGTCTCACTTTATCTTAAACTCTTTAAACGTACTGTAAAGACAAGCAATACAGAGAGCAATATAGCTGAAACTCTTCTATAATTACAATTAAGAAGCCTGGTGACCTGAAGTTCCAAAACACAATAAAAGTCAGAAAAAGATATATAAGTTACCTCTAATGTCCCATTTTATCTCAAACTTTCCCAGATGTATTGTAGACAGAAGCAATACAGAGAGCTTGATGTCTTAAACCATTCTATAATGACAGTTGACAAGTCCCTTCCAGTGACCCAATAGTTCCAAAACACAAGAAAAGTCATAAAAAGAGATATAAGTTACCTTTAGTAACCCCACTTTATCTCAAAATGTCCCAGATGTATCATAGACATATAAACAATACAGAGAACTTGATATCTGAAAACCTTCTCTAGAGTACCTCTTTATCTCAAACTTTCAATGAACTAGAGCTGAATTATCATTTGGTAAGAATACAAACAATCTAAATATTAAAAACTAGTAATAAAGAGACTGTCTTCAGAAAAGTATGAATGCAAATATAGCAATTGCAGTTGATACTTAAACTTATGTTTATATATTTGTACTTTAATACTTAATATATACAAGTGAAATGATTTTAGTTCAAACTAGTGCAGTATTCATTTTCAGTTCACGCAAGACTTATCTGGCGCTTTCAACTATCACATTGAAATACAAACTTTTTTAACGAAATTGGAAATGAATGAGCTATATTTTTAAAAGATTTTTTTCCGAAGGAGAACACATTTTTCACTGATTTAGGTACAAACATACATTATAGGTATATTCATCATACAACCAGGTTTTCTAAAATGATCCCTTGCCAAATAAATATATAATAATTATAATAATAAATATTGCTTGTGTTTTACACTTAATACAAATCTGAAACCAGTTTTCTCTTAAATAATTAATTAATAACTAATCGAAAACAAACCACTTAACATTGAGGGATAAGTGATAAAGAGGTTTTAAGTGGCGAGTAATGTCGTCCGTTATTTATTATTTTGTAGCCTCAAATTCATATAGACATTATCAATATTACGAATAAATAAATTGTAAATAATTTCTATATAGAAGAACCCCTCTTAACCGGCCACCTTTAAACCGGCCATCGCTTTAACCGGTGACTCCTTGTTCAAAACAGTGACTTCTTTTTAAACAGCTATTTATCGATGAGATAAATCGTTTAACCGTTAGTGACTAGCCCAGAAACGTCGGTGACGTTAGCAATATCCACGATTCATAAAAAACGTGATTTTTTTTGTTTCGTCATCACTGCCACAACGTGAATACTGTTGTATAAAGAATTATAATTATTTGTACTAATCTGTAATGAGTTATCGTGGTGTAATTACCTTTACCGTTCATATAGCTAAAGTTGTATGTTATCTTAGTTTAAATCAAATGCCTTTGCGATTAGTTATGTGTTTTGTGAATACACTTCATTTTGTGAGACCAGTAGATATTCTGATAAATAAAGAAATTAATTTTTCTAGATAAACTGTGATATAAAGAGGTTTTGAGCGCCTCGGCTTAACCAGTCACGTCGTTATCCGGTCAGACCCCGATGCCGAGGTGTCCGCTTTAGAGAGAGTCTACTTTACTCGTACTCTGAACTTATCTACCACTATATTTTTAACTACTTATTTAAGGTAATTTTAGTCAGATAGTAAATATAGATACACATTTATTTTTATAACATTTAAATTGCTAATAATGGTATTTTTAAGTTTATTTATACCAAACATTAATTTAAAATCTGAAAATTAATCTCCAAATACAATTTATTCGTACAATCAATTTTGAATTATAATTTTCTTTAATATTGCTTACTAATTATATGAAGT
>JAQJVL010000001.1:14864815-15062740 GCA_035578905.1 Stictocephala bisonia
TTTGCGTATAAACATTTGAGTGCGATTAAAACAATAATTTGTCCTTTAGATAGTTACTGTGAATATTTAATAGCATGAAATCAGTTCATTCCACTTTGACAGCCTTCAGCTGTTATAGTTTTTCTTCTCCCTTTAAAATTGTACATCTTAATAATTATAAACACACTATTTTTATTAATATTTAAATAAATAAACTACAACGAGCAGTATTTGGTAGTTGAAATGTAAGTCAATAAATAAACTACAACGAGTAGTATTTGGTAGTTTAAATGTAAGTCAATAAATAAACTACAACGAGCAATATTTGGTAGTTTAAATTTAAGTCAATAAATAAACTACAACAAGCAGTATTTGGTAGTTTAAATGTAAGTCAATAAATAAACTACAACGAGCAGTATTTGGTAGTTTAATGTAAGTCAATAAATAAACTACAACGAGCAGTATTTGGTAGTTTAAATGTAAGTCAATAAATAAACTACAACAGTATTTGGTAGTTTAAATGTAAGTCAATAAATAAACTACAACGAGCAGTATTTGGTAGTTTAAATTTAAGTCAATAAATAAACTACAACGAGCAGTATTTGGTAGTTTAAATTTAAGTCAATAAATAAACTACAACGAGCAGTATTTGTTAGTTTAAATGTAAATCAATAAATAAATTTCCGGATATATTTTAACAGCTGGACGTTTTACAAAATACAAGCCTAGCCTGGTAAAATACAAGCCTAGCCTGGTGAAATACAAGCCTAGCCTGGTAAAATACAAGCCTAGCCTGGTAAAATACAAGCCTAGCCTAGTAAAATACAAGCCTAGCCTGGTAAAATAGAAGCCTAGCCTGGTAAAATTAAAGAACACTAAGTACTTCAGTAATTTCAATATGGAACACTAAGACATTTATCAAAGTGAACGTCATAAATAAAGTACAAATTTATCACGATATAAGTACAAAAAGTATACATATTGTAGTGGTCGATATCGGTAAACCACGTGTACCGTCTTCTAAGCAGAAAGAAATTCATAGATGAATTGAGAATCAATCAGGAGAACCGAAATCAATCACCATAAAATTTGTACATTTTCTGCGTATACTTTAATAAATTATGTTGCGAGTCATTCACTTATGTATTATTAAAAATATGAATTAAATATTTTCTAAAAAAAATTGTATTTTATAGTAAGCGTTAGTGTGTTAATATTACCTTATTAAATTATGAATGAAAATACAGAAAGATTATTGGTTGTTAAATAATATTATCTTGATTGTGGCTATAATGTGATATTACTGGTAAAGCGAAGAGATGTTACTTGACACTGGACTGGAGAAGGGTCCGTAACTGGCCCCTGAGGGTTCTTCACAACCCCTTTGACGGTTAATGAGCATGCCTGCCTCCCCTAAAGTATGTGTTGATGGAAGAGTTAAAAACAGACTTTGTTCATGATATAAATGGTAAGAAAATTATTATGTGACAATATTAGTACAAAACTGCACTACTTCATCAGATTTTAAATTTTTTTTTTATCTCGAATACATTGAACATGAAGTTGTGTGATGGCATATCAAGTATGTGCAACAAATCAAGACCAATGAGTGAGGAGCTAGGCATCGTGTGTCTATGATTTCTCAAATACTGTGAACATGAAGTTGTGTGAAGCATCTAAAATCATGTGGAACAAAGCCAAGACCAATGAGTAAAGAGCTAGGCTTTGTGTAGGGATAGTGTGTGTAAGATTTCTCAATTATAGTGAACATGAAGTTGTGTGATGGCACCTCAAGTCATTGCAATAAGTCAAGACCAAATAAATAAAGAGCTAGACATCGTGTACAGATAAGGTGTGGTATGTTTATAGGGTGCGTCTGTGTATGTTAATATTTTTTTACTATACAGGGTATTGTCCTTTAAAACGCAACCCTATTTACAAGTACAGAACATGAAGGTTTAAGATAATTACAAGTTCATAGGTTGGTAGCCCTGGTTCTTCTTCTTCATTGGCTATCAGCTGATTTACATTGTTGCATTGCTGTTCACTTTATTTGGGTTTCGTGCAATGTCATTAAGTTGAGGTTAGAGACATGGTTTTGAGCAAAGACCAGAGAGTCTTTATTTTTAAGGGATTTTTTTTTAATCAAACCTACAGAAAAAAGTCATTAAACTCATGTAAATTGTAGTAATAAATATTAATAATAATAAAATTTGTTATAGATATATGTTTAGTTTGTCATTTTTTATTTCAAATCAAGAGTTGCGTTTTTAAAGAAACACCCTGTATATTTAATTAGTGTGTTTCGTTTTACGTCTCTCATGTTCACTAATAATTTTCTATTGTTAACTTTCGGTCCTCTCCCACAGGCCATCGCCTAAGAGAGCATCATTTCTATGTAGTATTTGTTTGACTTTGTTGTGAATTATTATATCGTACTTCTTAATAATACATTGATTTTTGTTTCATTTTATTTTCTCCCATTTATGCGTTAGCATAGTTAATGTGTTGTGATCGTCCATAAAATGTGTTTTACAATTTGATCTAAAAATCCATTTTATGGACCCATAAACCCAAAAAAGTGTTTTTTCGAAAAAATGTTGGTGTCTGTCCGTATGTATGTGTGTCTATCTGTGTGTATGTGCAGTTCGCTAGAGATCAAACGGATGGATCAATTTTTTTTAATTTTGATATGTAGTTGTATTTAGCCAATATCACTGGAGCATTTTTTTTACTTTTTGAAACTTTTGTTTTTTTTTATTTTTATGGGCAAAAAAACACAAAGAAATTGAACTTTCTCAAAAATGGCTCTAACGATTTTGATCACATTTCCAGGAAATATTTGAATTACAGTTTGAAATATTTGAGTAAAAACCACATGTCTCTAACATGACTAGTTTTTTAGTTATACAACTTTTTACAGGCAATAACATTTAAAAGTGCAATTTTTCCAAGCTTTAATTTAACGATTTTGATTAAATTTTCAGTAAAGATACAAATTACAGTTAAAAATATTGTACTTAAAACCCTACTAAGTTGGAGCTGGAGGCCGAAGGCCGGAAGCCACAAATCAATTTGCTGATGGCTGTTTTACATAAAATCGACAATTAAAAACAGCTATGCGATTAATTGAACAGCTGTTTTTGAAGATTATTTTGTCCATACTTTTGTTTAAATAAAATAGGTGTTTTGTTCGTACATTAATATTAATAAATGTTATTAATTGAACATTTATTTTTATTTAGGAGTGTTTTTACATCCTTTAAATTTTCATTATTTAAACAATCTTACATGACAAAGAGAAAGGGAGAAAGTTTATGCTAGGTATCTGCTACCATTTATTTATTTTATTTGACGAAAACAAACTTGAGGAAACTAAATTATTTTTTCACGTTCATTGTCAACGCAGCCAGACTGTATTATTTTCATTGAAACAACTTTTATATTTAAAAAATAGCCTTACCTGTTACAAGAAAGCTATGAATCAGATAACAGCACAATAAAGACTGGTCAATCAGACATAGTGAGTGGAGCGGACGCAGAATGGTTTTCCGTTACTGGAGTAAGAGTCCCTTTTTATCGCAACAGCAAATCGTGTCTTGGCTTCAAAGTATAACAAGTGCTTGCTGACTACAAAATGTTGCTCTACGCTTAATATAAACCTAGTCTAATTTTACAAAAATAAAAAGATCAAATAAAACTATGAGGGGAATTAAAACAAAATACTCATAGTATTCACTTTTCATATATTATCAGTTCATATTAGGTTTAGCGTATCTACAATAATGATAGCTATGCGAGGTGGTGGCCGAGCGGTCTGAGGCGTCAGGAAGTGGGGCGAGGCGGTGGCCGAGTGGTCTGAGGCGTCAGGAAGTGGGGCGAGGTGGTGGCCGAGTGGTCTGAGGCGTCAGAAAGTGGGGCGAGGTGGTGGCTGAGTGGTCTAAGGCGTCAGGAAGTGGGACGAGGTGGTGGCCGAGCGGTCTGAGGCTTCAGGAAGTGGGGCGAGGTGGTGGCCGAGCGGTCTGAGGCGTCAAAAAGTGGGGCGAGGTGGTGGCCGAGTGGTCTAAGGCGTCAGGATGTGGGGCGAGGCGGTGGCCGAGCGATCTGAGGCGTCAGGAAGTGGGGAGAGGCGGTGGCCGAGCGGTCTGAGGTGTCAGGAAGTGGGGTGAGGCGGTGGCCGAGCGGCCTAAGGCTTCAGAAAGTGGGGCGAGGTGGTGACCGAGCGGTCTAAGACGTCAAGAATTTGTACCTGAGTTAGAGATAGCGCAGGTTCGAATCCTGGCCTTGACTGTTAGTGTTTATCAGTAATGTTCACCTTGTACTGTACTGATTCTCCCCTTAGTCTGACTGAATAACTTATCCGTTCAAATATTGGGAATGGCCAGAGTAAAGTTAAAGGAGATCGGCCTCACCTTAAAAAAAGTGCTGTTTTATTTACAGAAATCTATCTTTGTGTATGAATCAGTCATGTTTCATACTGTCATTGATTATATTACGTAACAAAACATAATTTTTGTGAAAATTAATTTTTAAGATCTAATGTGTACTTTCAAAATGGTGGCCATTTGAAATTTTAAAGCAGAAATAAATTTAAAATAATACCTTTTTTCCAATATTCCTCAGAGATATAGAACAAAAACAACAAAAATCTTCTATATATTCATAATAGTGATAGTTACAGCTTAAACATCAATTTGTGCGTTATTTCAATAATCCCCAGGACGTTTAGAAAACAATTAAAATAAATGAAAATTAAATTGATTTTTAAAATGAGCCTATCAAACCCCTATATTGTATATTAGTTCATAATCAAAGCTAATTTTAAAAATTTAATTATTAGTAATTGTGAGTTTCCAATTGTTTTAGTGCTAATATTTATGGAAAATATAGTTTTTTTGGGGGGTTTTTTTCATAGCAACGTTAGTATCTATCACAACAACTTCATTTGAAGCTGGTTTTGAAAGAACTTCACTATAAATTTTAAACATGAGCTTTTCACAGATGCCTTACCTAAATGCGATGTTATTTTTTGTTTCTTAAGATAAAAACATGGAAATCATAGCATTATAAAACTAAAATAAATCGTATAAAACAATAAAAACCTGTAGTTTTAACATATGCTAGTAGTCAATAATAATTAAACAAGACAAGCTGCTTCAAGCGATGACATAAAATATCAACAGAACATTCACGACTTGTTTTTTAAATGGCAATGAACAAAATACTTTTGGTTAAATAATGTAAAAAATGAAGTTGCTTTAATAAAATAATTGAAACCTTTTTATCACAATAATAAAGATACAATATTAATAATTACTGATCCGATGGCCGAGTGGTTTCAGGTGTCAGAACTTTGAGTCTGAGTTAGGCGCAAATGTGGATACTAGCCTTGTCTGGAAGTTTTTATCAATAGTCTTCACATTTTACTGTATTGGTTTTCTTCCTTACTCTATCTAAATCTCTGCACAGCTCAATCCTTTATGGTAAACGGGCAGTGTGAGGTTAAAAAAGAGAAAGGCCTATTTCGTTAAAAAATCATTTTTGAAGAAAATTTTTTAAACATACAGTTTTATGAACTACTTAATGTAAGATATTTTAAACTAAAAGTTGCCAACATTTTTCTTAAAAATTTAAACGTAATATATATTTTTTAGAATTTCCACCTAAGAAATTGACAAATAAAAAACGTCCCTTTTTATGCAAGCAACATTTAATTCAGCACTTTGGAATAAGAGATAGTCTGAGATCTGAACACGAAGCAGTGCTGCCAACATTTCAGCCTGTATTACCATAATGCAGGGGATTCCCTGATTCTCACTCAACAAAAAGACTCATTGGTAGAGCCTACTTTAAAAATTAATTGCCTTAGAATAAATTTGCGTAAACATTATCAACCCTCTCCAATCCTTCCCTACTTCCTCTTCTTCCTTCTTCCTCTTTCTTCCTCTTTGAAATATTAAACAATTTGAAGTGTTACCATACTCATTGGAGCTGTTACAGATTTATTTTTAATAATAAATTTGACTGTTTTATGTCAAATTAAACTAGAAGTTACCTAGATTACAGAAATGTCTCGGTTTAAACGTTGAAACCGTTTTAATATTCATGATGATACAGTTATCAAGTAACCGTTAAAAATACAAGTAGCTGTTAGTTTGAAGGTTTATTAATCATATCGTTATATTGTTACTTTCATCCAATGACAATGATATGTTGTTTATTTGAATCTCAGAGAAAAATTATACAGAGGTTACTTTCTTGTGCTAATGCGTAATTGACAGTTATAAATAGATTAAACAAATGTAAATATAAATATTATAACAAATGTAAATATTATAACTGTATAATACGTCTGTAGTAATATTTACTTCGTTTGTATTTGAGGATTTTAGGAGAATTATGGAGGGACTGAGAAGGAGCTGGTTGTGCCATATCATGAAAAACTGGAGAACTAAGTACTCGACACAATGAAAAGAAGTTTTCATAAGGAAAAGATAGTTCATAAGAAAAACAAAACCGTACAATTCGTAGATATTTCAACAGCCTATGACACAGCCTGGCTGAAGGATCTGTTACTTAAACTTTACAACTTGATTTCGCGTCCTCAATTATTTTGATTTCTGAATTCCACCCTATGTAACAGGTTAATTAAAGTATGCCTGGGTCGCAGAGAAAGTTCTTTTAGACACCAGAACGATGGGATGCCACAAGGATCTGTTCTTGCTCCTCTTTTATTCAATGTATAAACCACTTCCATTCCCACCAAACAGTCTAGAAAATTCATATGCAGATGATAGTGTTCTCGCAACCTAACATGAAGGCATATCAAAAACAGAAAGAACACTTACACTTGGTCTAGCTACTCTCATTAATAATTTTAGTACCTGAAAGGTAAAGCACTTGATTATATACACCTACAATAGTTATCCAATCTAATAGGAATATTTGTGGCAGTAATTTGGTTAGTTATTGAGGCCCGCAACCTCAACTGGTTTAAACTGCATTATATTTACATGGTACTACACCAGACTCAACATTTAACATTGGATGGGAAATCTATTTGTGTACAACATAAATGCTAAGCCCAATCCAACAAAGACATAAGTAGCCTGCTTTCTCCTGAGTAATAGACTAGCTAATCAGAAATTAAACAACTTTTTTGATGGTGTTAGACTGAAATGCAATGAGCATCGACAGTTCTTGGGGGTTAGTTAAATTGATCTCTCTCTTTTAAAAGTCACCTTTTAAAAGTGAGAACCAGAACTAACATTTTTCAGCAACTTGTGGATATCGTGAGTGAGCCAACGCACAAGTCCTTCATACTACTGAATTTTCTCTGGTTCACTCCACTGCTGAATATTGTGATCTCGTTGGCTTAACAGTATTCATGTACGAGAGGTTGATATACAATTAAATAGGGCAATAAGGGCTATCAGTAGCTGTCTCGTTGAAACCCCTCTACCATGGCTTCCAGTACTATCTAAAATAGCTCCTCTAGATTTATGACGCAATGAGGTACTTCTCAGAGAGATTAAAAAGATCCTATCTACTCCGAATCTCCCATTTCTGCAAGATATCCCACAATGTGGGAATAACTCCCCAGTTATTCCCTAACGAATCAACTAGGCGTTAACTCGGGATACGTTTGATGGTCGCAATACGTTTCTTGTATCAGACCCTATAACCGTCATCGGTGGAATAAACCTTCCTCGTAAGGAATTGACAATGCTGAGTCACTTTCGCACTGGGGTGGGAAGATGCAATTACTGGAAATTTAAGATGGGAGTAGCAATTGATCATTCGTGTGATTGCGGAGTCGAAGTTCAAACTATGGATCACATAGTTAATGAGTGTCCATTGCTTTCTTTTCAGGGGGGTTTAGCTGGTCTTCATTCAATCGAAGAAGCAAGTGTTGAATGATTAAGAAACCTGGATTTAGCTCTGTGCCGAGAGATCAATATTTGAACACTAAGACTAGTACTTTGTACTGTAGATTTTATTTATTTAGAATTTATATCTGTGTAGCAATCGTTTAATTGTTTAATAACTGGCCTATGAAATATATATGATTAACAAATGAGTGACAGACTATTTTGGTGTGGAGAGACGAAGTTATTGGGGGGGGGGGGAGGGGGGAGGTAAACTAGTATATGCAAGGATCTAGCATTTACTAACTCTAGTTAATGCTTAAGAATTTCCTTAAATTACAAAAACTTTCTGGTATGTTCTCGATTTAATATTGTAAGTAATAAATGCTATTTTTTACTCACATCACCCAATGACAGTTCAACTCTCAAGTGTCCAAATCATCCTTTTCGCCCAAACGTTCAACACTCTATAAATGAGGGTACACTAGCTGCTGGCGTGAGTTTAGTCACACAATCAAGAACTGTGTATACGCTGATTTCATAATCTTTGGAAACCCAAAATAATCGTTAGCAAATAAAATTTAGCTTGTCGACCTTACATTTTGCTATTACAACTAACCACAGAATCACACACTCCAAAGAATGTGCAAACTAATGGATCTTTGAGCTCTTGAAATATTTATAATTATTTTTATAAATATATAAGCCTGAAAGTTCAATAATAACACGTTACCAAGGCAATAATAGCTTTTAGAGAAATCCTCCATTCTTGAATTAATTTTAAAGATATAAACTTTTATGGAAAATATTCAATTCATCATATAAATATTTATTTGATCAAATTAAAAATAATTTCCATGATTGGAAATATTATTTGAACTATGTATAAAACTATTATCTATAAAATTTCATAGTTAAAACGATTTAAGCTCTTAAATATTTACTAAGTAGATATGTTCAAGATACGATGTAAAATGCATGAATAATAAAAGATCTTTATTGTATCATCTTTACGGTCATTTAATGTATCATAAAAGTAGACTACTAAAACGGACAGTATATTTTGAGGGCATACTATCCATATCCGTACAATTTAATCTTCTTGGCTACTCTTCTTAAATTAAACAATGTTGTAATCAAACCCACTACTTTGTTTATAATTTAAATCATCTAACTTTTAAACACAGTGAATTTCTCATCAGAAGTTAGGAGTTTATCCAATCAATTTATTTTGTTTCCGGTAAAGTATTTTCGTGGTCTGAACAAAGTTTGTATTTACAAAGTCCGTTAAAAGAAGGTGGTAACACTGATGAGAGAAAAACTAAATTAGCTGTACAACAACATTGTTCTTATGTTACAGCTTTAAATTACACAAAAATGAACGTAGGCCCGTTACTGTTACTCGGAAACAGATAAGTAATACCAACATAACGTCCTTAATTACCACGCAACAGAAATTAATAACTCCGCTGGAGGAAATAGTCAAAAGATAGAAATTATCGTTCAATAGTGATAGAAACTGTTGCTGTCGGATGAAGTCGTACCAACGTTACAGCATGATTCATTTTAGAACATAGAAGGAAACTTGTAGTGTTGAAAGAAGTCGTACCAACGTATGGCATGGATTATTATAAAGCAGAGATTATTATACACTACAAATTTTGTTGTAGTAAATAGTTGTACCAGCTTAATGGGCTGAATTATCGCACAACAAAAATAGTTTCTTTTACTTTTGGAGGTAGTCGTACAAGCTTCATGGTCACTGAACAAAGATAAAAACTTCTACTTTTGGAACATGAACTCTATTTTGGAGAGCAAAATTACGTTTACTAATATTGACAAAACACTAAAATTTCCAAAATCATTATACCTACCTACCCACTCACCCACACGCGTATGGTGGTTATGATCCTCCCATCAACACATACGATGGTAGTGACCTTAACACCTACCCATACATGAACGTTGCTGTTGAACTTTCTGCCCACAATTTCTCGTATGATTGTGATGACCCTTTCACTCACTCAACCCTCCCACCCACCCATACGCCGGTAATATATAAGATACTGTATAGTTCAAGTGCTTATAAGCAAAAAAAATTACTAATTGAAGGTATACAATCTGAGAAAACATGTTTTCACCAAACAACGCACCTTATGATTTCTAAATTTCGATGCGTTATGCCAGGGCCCAATATCTTATTGTTTTTAATTTGAACCCACCACGTGAAGTCTCAAATACTCCCCTAGTCCATACATTACATGGAACATGGTTATAAAAGTCAAGCCTGTGTATTATTTACGCGTATCCCAAGAGGCGTCTCCCTAGAACGGTTTATTGTAGGTCCCCAAAACTTGGCAATAACACAAATTTACATTTTGCCAGAATGCTCCCTTCTGATGGGCTATTAAATTTAATTTTCAGTTTTGTTTTATGCTTATGTTTTCGACATATAAATAATTTTCGTTGTATAACATACAATGTTGTTAATTTTTATGCCTGTATTATATTAGTGTTACCAAGAGACAGTAAAAAGGTCAGTTTAAAACTCTAAAATAGTTAAATAAATGTACTTTTCCCTGCACTAAGATTTCCTGTACAAAGTTTCCACCTTCCTAAGCTGCGAAATCTTATATGCAAAGTACACTATGACGTTTGGAAAAACGGTTTTCTGAGTGATTTCTTTTTGGTTTAATTAACACTGTTCATTATTAAGACGGCAATCGTCAAGATGTGTGTGAATATGAGGGGCGAATGAGTGTGATGAGTGTAGATGGACGAGTGTAGTCATTGTTACTAATCAAGTTAAACTGTTCCTCAGAAAGTTTGTTAAATTGACTGAAATTGTTGTTTTCTTTTATTAATCCAGTGTCCAGGGCCATTGATTGCATAAATTTTTCATTCATCCTGCTATGAAATATTAGCTTAAAAGCTAAAATCATCATCTCCAGTAATATCTTATGTCTTATCAGCAGTTTTAATTATATTTTATTAATTATTATTTTTTAAAGGATTTTAACTGTTTATAATGAGCATTTCCATTTATACGTAAAGGAAACTATCTTTTATTGATAGAGATAATTGCAAAAATGTTTGTTAGTATAGCTTTATTGTCTATTTTTTAGCCATGATGGATAATGATTCCACTACCTAAAGGTTTTTTGTCTAAATTCTAACAAAACCTAGTCAAGGAATTTCAATTTGTACTCATCTTATGGAATTATATAAAATTGACAAATCATTGACTTCTTCTGATATTATTTTAATCAGGCATGAATTTCTGTTAGTAAAATTGACGAAACCGAAAGTAGTGTATGTAACTCTCTTCGAGTACGCCAAAAATAATTATGGAAAACTGTAGAACTAACATTTACATTAGTTTGCCCCCAGTTAATATAGCTGTGTGTGTGTTTTTACAAATATAAAAATCTAATACCATTAACAGACTGATTTCAGTTATTCAAAATCTTTAAGGCTTTGACCATAAAACTTGGCAAGAATGTTATTTGTAGCTTTTAGATGTGTACTATGGAAACATTCTGAACAATTTATCTCAAAGAGCTAAACTAAGGCAGATTAATTTTGTTTCCAGGCATGTTATCTATACTATAATGTTAACTATGGGTATAAGTAGAGTTAACATTATAGTAATGTGTTAATTAAAGAGTGAGATATTAATTAATTGATTAATTTTAACTGTTAATGAGTATTTCATAAAAAAGAAACTATTAAAACTTCTCTTCGCCAAATTTTCTAGACAACAATAAAATTTTTCGTTCTAGAAGGAATTTTTAATCCTGTATCACGTTAAAAGATACAGTATTAAAGAATAACATTTGCAAGGAATTGTTATACACCCTGCTGTTTTATCTTTAGCAATAAACTTGTTATACATAGGCAAGATAAAAATTGTACGTTATGATGAAGTAACAGAACTTGAGTACTTAAAGTAGTAGGGTTGCGAGTTTACGACTAGTGGAGTTGTTTTCTTTACGACTCATCATAAAACTAAGTAAGCCGTGCTTTATTTTTTGGTTTATTACAGTTAACAAAACTATTATTAAAAATATAATATTATTTCTAATCCTACTGTATTAGAACCACAGTTTCCATTCACCATACGAATGATGAAACTATACAGAGATTATATCCTAGTGCAGTATAACTATCAGTAGAGGCAGACACTGTCCACAGTTAGGCTCATTATAGTCCCGGTACCGTAACTTATAGTAGGTATTGTCGAGGTTGTATACCACGTTCTCCCACGAAGCCACAGGTAGAGCTCCCTTACAAGGCCGTAGGCCAACTTTCCCTGCGAGCCGCAAGCGGAGCTCAACGAACGGGACTATAGGCTGAGTTGCCTTGCGAGAGAGCAGGTAATATTCCCAACGAAGGCGTAGGCCCGGCTCTACATATGAGAATTTCCTTTTGAGGCCGAAGGCCAAGCACTATAGTGGTCTATAGGTAGGGTACACTGCCTAGGCCGTAGGCCGAGTTTCCTTTCGAGGCTGCAGGCAGAGCTTGACAGTAACTATAGGCATAGTTCACTTGCGAGACAAATAACACAGTTTGCCGGCGTGGTGACTCAGTGGATAAGGCTTCGGACTGCGGAGAGCAAGGTCCAAGGTTCGAATCCCCACTGAGCCAACGGTCGGTACTTCACTCGTTGAATAAAATTGACGCACAGGCCTGTAGGCCTATGTCAACTGGCGAGTGAAGTAATTTTAAAAAAAAAAAAAAAAACATTGTAAACACTTCTTAACTTATATCTTCGACATGACTAAGGACAAATGGAATACAGTATGAAGAATATAATGACTTATAGTTAGATAATCAATCATTTCTTTGTGATGTCTATAAATTCACTAATGATGTGGTTTATGCTAAGTTAATTAACCAATTATATGTAGTGTAGGTTGTAGTAATAATGGCAAGTGATGAAATTGCATTAAAACAAAGTGGAAAGATCCTCTTTTATAATCTGTTTTCTTCATTTGCACATGTGAAGTGAAATTTATTTTCGCACACAAAATAAATATCATCTAGAGTTTCAATGAAAATAACAAATTTATCAAGTATTCAATATTTTACTTTCACTTAGCATTTTTTTTTTTATTTTCCCTCTTTCAAATTTTTTTGTAAGATGGTTATAAAACAGAAGATTCTAATGAAAGACGTAAGAAATAACTCATTTTTTAAATTTGTTCTAAAATATATGTTGCTCCTTTTTTATAAAAATATTGTATGTTATAACTTTTATACAAAGCATATATAACTTTGTAAAAAATTATTACATCAAAAGAACGATTCAAAATCATTCCAGTAATTTACATTTATGCCTTGCGTATTTAAATATATTGTTAATAAAAAGCACGTAATCGAAGGCTTTAAGTAGAATTTTATTACACTATGATTTTTTTTTACTGGTCTTGAACACTTTAATAAAGGAGAAAATGTCATGCTCTCTATCTCAATCGAATAATGTGGCATACGAAATATCTCTTATCGTATTCCTTGTATATACGATAAGAATGGATTTTATAGACAGCAATAAGATAAAATATTATTAAATGTATTATATTATTTATTTATTAAGATATTTATACCTCTTAGCCAACACTGTTGCTAGCTACGTTCGTGTAAATTTGTTATTTTTCTTCTTATTGCACGCTTACATTGTTAAACCTAACCCCTAGAGTTAAGTAGCATAGTCATAAGCTCTCTCATTCGTATGGTGAACGGTGACAAAAGCTCTGATTGGGTTATTGGACATTTTCCGAGAATTCACTACCACTATATCTTTTATCGCAATTACGGTTAGGTTAGGTTAGATCAGGTTAGGTTGGGTCAGGTTAGGTTATGTTATGTTATGTTAGGTTAAGTTAGGTTAGGTTATGTTAGGTAAGGTTAGTTTAGGTTAGGTTAAGTTAAATTAGATTAGGTTAGGTTTTAAGTGGCTACTAAAGTTGTTAACAAATTGGTAAATCCAAATTTTTACTTACCGCTGAATGCGCTCTCCGTGAGTAAGTTCTTGCAAAGCGATAAGATAAGGCCAGTGATATCGGATTCCTAGCGGATTAGGAATACCACAGTGGACGTAAAAATGATTGGTGAACAGTTTTTAAAGCAATAGAATAATTATCAAGCAGTAGTGAATTGACAAAAACAAAAAAAGCAGATTTTTTTCACCAAAATTATTTTTGTTCTTTGAAAGAATATTTTACAATCCTTTTTTGTTGTGATGTACAGCCTACTATCAAATGTCTATAAAGAATACTTGTGACAATGTTTCACACTCCAAAGTCGTACAGTTTTTTTTTTTTTTTTTTATCACTATCAGTCAGATAGTGGTTTTTTGGCTTTATATCTATAGACAGTTATTTTTATAGATAGTGAATAGATGATAAAAATTTAAGGACTGTACTTATAAATATTCTTTAACTGTAGTGGACCTATTTAACCCTATGTCCACCTACAACTTATTTTAGTTGCCATATTATTATCCTGTTACAAACCTACTATTTCTGACTTTAATAACGCTTCGTTGAGCATTTATTTACTGAACAAACTCCTGTAATAGATGCCATTAAAGGAGAGTTCACCGTAACTGGAGCACAATAAACGAACGCGTTTATTTACCCTACTTCACATTTGTGGGACAGTAGTTAAAATTATAACCTTGATCCCCACATCATTATAACAACAAATTATGCTCATATTTATGTCGTTCAGCTATATTTTGTTTAAAAGCCTTAATATTTAATGTTTAAACAATTCTGGGAGAGTAGTTACAATTATAACCTTGATCCCCACATCATTATAATGACAAAATACGCTTATATTTATGTCGTTCAGCTATACTGATGTTTTTAAAGTCATATTGTTTAATGTTTAAACAATTGTGGAAGAGTAGTTACAGTTATAATTTTATCCCCACATCGTTATAATGACAAAGTACGCTTATATTTATGGTGTTAATCTTTATTTATGTTTTGATAGCCTTTTATATTTGTGGTTTAGTGGGTACTCTTGTAAACATTATTTTTAATAAAGCTCCAATGATAATTTATTTATGACTCATTGAATTCTGCATTACAGTCCATACTATATTTATATTTATTTGTCGAACTTCAGCAATTTATTAAATCATATACTTAAAAACTTGGGTTTCTACATCTACTTAGTGTTAAATTAAGACATGTATTTACAGAATACAAGCTGAATTCAGGATATTGAGTTAACCTTTACTAAGTGCTGGAACGTGTGTTTTTTTTTTTTTTTCGAATTGAGAACATTATAGTATCATTTTTATCTAAAATATAATACACAATTGCCATTGGTTGACTGATCACAACTCCCCAAAAGGTTTTAGGCCATGAAACTTGACCCAAATATCCTTTTTAGCCTCATAAAGCTTCTAAAAGAGGAATTTAAAAATATTTTCTCCTAAAGATTTAAAATGAGGTAGATAATAATTATAACAAATACTGGCCAATTAAAGTCTTTGTTACCAATCGGCATACAAATTACAGAACTTAGGAAGATGCAACTTGACAAAAGACAATATTTTTTTACAACGTAGCGTGCAATGTGTAGAAAAGTTAAAAAAAGTAAAGCACACCCCATGGTGTTTGCCAATCTCCCCTTGGTGGACTGGATAGTTCTTTTTAGTTAGAGCGATAAATTGTGGACTAACTAAATAACACGATGTTTTTTTTAGTTATCATTTATTTTACCTGACATACGATTATAGTTTCAAACATCCTCGTAGGGAAGAAGCAAGGGTTTTTACAGCTAGTTAATAATAATATGTTTCCATTTATTTATTTAAATGATCTTAATTTTTTTTAACTAATGAATGCCTCGAAATTCAACAAGGCAGAATTGCAAATTAAAATGGATTAAATTATTTTTTTGTTGAATAGCGCTCAAAAGTGAACGAAATTTATTAATTCTCGAAATAACTGCAACAAATAATATTTGTTAAATCATATTAATAGTTAAATTTAAATTTTGTATAAGAAAGAGTAATATATTCACGTTCATAAAAATTACTTTTTTAAAATAATTCGTGAACACAAATATTTAAGAATGTACACATTTCCTTTTATACAATCAACAGATTCAATTTACAGTGGATCGTTGTCCGCCAAATTTCAAAGGCCTTAAACATACGAGAGGATCAAAGACACTCATTAAGTCTTTATATTTACTGACTTCATTTACAGTGGAACGTTGTCTACCACATAGTGAAGGCCTTAAACATACGAGAGGATCAAAGACACTCATTAAGTCTTTATATTTACTGACTTCATTTACAGTGGAACGTTGTCTACCACATAGTGAAGGCCTTAAACATACGAGAGGTTCAAAGGCACTCATAAAGCCACGCCGTTATATTTACTGACTTCATTTACAGTGGAACGTTGTCTACCACATAGTGAAGGCCTTAAACATACGAGAGGTTCAAAGGCACTCATAAAGCCACGCCGTTATATTTACTGACTTCATTTACAGTGTAACGTTGTCAGCCATATTGTAAAGGCCTTAAACATACGAGAGGTTCAAAGGCACTCATTAAGCCACGCCGTTATATTTACTGACTTCATTTACAGTGTAACGTTGTCTGCCTTATTGTAAAGGCCTTAAACATACGAGAAGATCAAAGACACTCATTAAGTCTTTATATTTACTTATATCACTTATAGAGGAAAATTTTATGTCACATTGTAAAGGCCTTAAACACACGAGAGGTTCAAAGGCACTCATCAAGCCACGCCTTTATATTTACTGACTTCATTTACTTGCGGCATTTCGACCACTTATTCTGATTTGTATGACTTATGTAAAATTTTCTGATTATATTTTTTTATTTTAATTATGTTGACTTGATATTCTTTGCACCTTGATTGACGTGCTTTTTTAAAACTGTTTTCTTCTTTTGTTATTTATATATATAAATTAAGCCTCTGCTATGTTTTAGGTAGATTAGATTGTAGGTTTCAGAATAATGTAATTGGTTTACTTTTTTAATTATAATTATTGTATTTACGATTTAAAGTTTTATTGCAATAGTTTTACGATTTATCCAATCCATTAAAAAAACAATATTTGTCTTACTTTAGTTCCGTGGAGCGTATTGTTTCAAAATAAATTCAGACTATATGTTGTGATATGTTCCATTGCTGTATTTTTTACCGAATTTCTTACAAATTTTAAAATTATTAGATAGAATAATACTTTGGCTTTTGCTAATGAACAGGTAAAAATTACTAAATATGCTTCAGGAACCCAAAAAAAAGAAGTCTTTTCGTCTAAGAAAAAAATGCTATAATTTTGTTTTAGATTCATAAATGGATGTATATTACAATTAACTACCCTTTACAGATATTATTATAGTGATTTGTTTTGTTTTAAATAGTTATAAATTTACATATCAAGTGTCCAAAATAATTATTGCAAGAAAAGGTAAATGGTAATGTTATAACAGATGTGAAAGTATCGAACGTTTCTAAATAATGTATTATAAAGTTAACATACATATATACATATATATATTTATTTATTTATAAATTTAACTTGTATGTAATTATACAGAGTTATCTGGAAACTGCACCACGATCAACTTTAATACATTTATCCATTAGAACCAAGTTGGTGACTTTTTCATTAGACATTTTTCATCTTATGTCGGAATGAAAACTGTATTTTAACTCACATGTACATCTTAAAATGTTACACCCTATACGAACTATAATCGTCATCCCATCGCAGACTTCTCATTAACAGAGAGATAAAATGGCCATTGGTTTTAAGCACACTTTTTTATTTATTTTTTATAAAAATTAACAATCTTAACAAATAGTCGCCGATGACTATTGGTACCATTCTTAAAGACACTAGTTATGTCCCTTCATTATGTTAATTTAATAAATACATTAATAAAGGGTAAACTTTGACTTCACTATCTGTTATAAACGTAGTTGAGTCGGCGAAACAAAAATATCAATATATCAAATGTTTTTTTAAACTAAAGTTCATTAAACTCCATCATTGATGATTTATAAACTTTAAAATATATTGGCCAAACAGTTTTCACATTATGGTGTAAGTTTTAGCCAAACACTAAATTATTATTTCATAGAATTAAGTAGGAAATCTTTGACAATTGTTTACACTGTTGATAAATAAAAGACAAAATTTAGTTTAAATATGCGTACAATTGGTATGAAGAGAATGTTAAATGTGAAATATATTTTAAAGAGCTCATTTTGTGAAAGCAGGCAACTGAATACCTTTGTAAAGTTAACAATGGCTTTCACAGAAAGAGCTCTTTCTCTATTTTCATTTTACATTTAAACTTAACTGGTGTGCTGTTTAATTTCTTCCCGTACATTTGCTTCATAGTAATAAACATACCAAGGTATTTATTTATTTCATTTATTTTTTTGTATTTATGTAGCAAAAGTTAATTTACAATATATTCAAACAAATAATATATACAAAAGTAAACGTGGTTTGCCAAAATCGATCACCATAATATTTGTACTTATATTGTAATATATTTGTCCACTTTGTGCTTATATTGTAATTTATTTGAGCATTTTGTACTTTTCCCTAATATATTCTGCATTTTGTGCTTATATTCTGATATATTTGTACACTTTTTACTTGTACTGTAATATATTTGTTTATTTTGTGCATATATTGTACTATATTCGTATTGTGTGACGTTTACTTCTACTTTATATGTACCAACACGTATTTTACTTATTAACTAGTAATATAAATAATAATAAAAAACTAAATGCAAGTTAAATAAACCAGATCTTTTATTTTTGTCTAAATAAAACATGTTCTAATTAGATATATTGTATTTGTCAAAAATGTATCTCGACAAGACACTGGCTCCGGTTCACCCTCTTTCATGGTCTGTAGATTCAGTTTAATGGAGGGTGACTGTTCTGATACTGCAATGAATGTCTCCCCAAGGGCTGCAGGCTTCAGTGATAGTCTCCACACATTGTTGTCTGGAATTTACTGCCTGAATAACAGAAGTAAAGTACATGTAAACAACCGATAGTTCTTGTAAACAATACTTCTTGTAAACAATGCTTGTAAATAAGATGTAATTCTTGTAAACAATATATAATACTTGTAAATAAGGTATAATTCTTGTAAACAGTATTTAATACTTGTAAACTAGATATAATTATTGTAAACGTTAGATAGTGCTTTTAAACCAAATATAATGCTTGTAAACAATAGATGGTGCATTTAATCAATAGATAGTTATTTTAAACAATATACAATGCTTATAAATAATATGTAATACTTGTGAACAATCGATACTGCTTGTAGTAAATGTATAGTACTTGTAAACAATATATAAAACATATACTTACTTTTCATCAAGTCCAAAAATAACAGAATATTCAAATGTTTATTTTTGTAACAATTTTGTATTCCATATAAAATTAGAATATTATTTATATAGTTTCCATAATATATTCTATGAAACTTTTTAATATAGACAATTTCAAAAACTCAGTCTGACAAAATACCTCGTCAAACTACAGTATCTCAAACGCGTGAAGAGACCAGGAGCATGAAATGTCTACTCTTTCAAAAGAATGCCTTTTCGTTCTGTGTATCAACATTTTATGTTGAAAAGTTATTGAGAATTTTATATAATGCATTCATTCAATCTAGGTTGCAATATGCAATTCAGTGTTGGGGCAGGACGTTTAAATACCATATAAAGAAATTGCGAGTTGTACAAAATAATTTTATTAGAATCATATTAGGAAAGTCTATGAGAGAAAGTTCCTATCATCTTTTTTGTCATTTGAAAATACTCCCTATACAACACCTTTTTGTTTATGAAGTATTAAGATTGTTTTAGATCATAAGTGGTAACATTGGAACTTTTGAATTAGTTTATAGTGCTAGACGTAACTTTCAGAATACCTTTCGATTACCTAAAGTCAATAGATCTTCATTTAGACAGTCTTTTAGTTATTTTGGTCCAAAGTACATTAACAAATTGCCTCTTGAAATCAAATTATAAAACTCATTTAATAGTTTGTATAAATCTTTAAAAATATGGTTATTCTCGTTAGAGCATATTAATTTCCTAAGCAGTATTTTGTTTTAGTAACTTGTTGTTTTAATTTTATAAATAACTTAATTCTTAAAAAAAACTTTTTTTGTTTGTTTGTTTGTTTGTTTAGAATATAACTTATGTCACTTCATATGTTTTTCCATAATAATTAGTATTAAAAAGAAAGCTTTTTTGTTCTTTTTTATCAATAGTTTTCTTTATTAATTGTATTGTTGAATTGTGGCATTATATTTAGTTAAGGCAACACAGAAGACGGCAGTTAAAGTGATGGACTGGACTCTGTTTTTTATATTTCATATATTTAGTTGCGCTGTCACAATACTGGTAATTGTGGCAGTGTAATTCCAAGTTGTTATGTTGTTTTTACTTTTGTATTATTATGGAATAAATCATTATTCTCATTATTCTCACTATTCTCTCGTGTTTCATGGAATAATGCAGCCTACTTGCAGGTTCCATCATCAGAAAATAGAAATTTTAAATAGTTATTTCAACTAAATTCATAAATTTACCAGTTACAATGCTTTATGGTTTTATTAATTTTAAAATAGTTCTTTGGTTTAACGTAAAAGCATAATTTGATTGAAATTAATAATTTAGATATTGGTATTTATAATGAAACATCCGTTTTAGGACTCTGCAAGTCTTGAAGACTCTGTCATTTTTTACAGTTTTCAAATGTTACATCTTAATATCAAAGAGTATTCTATTTGATATTTATTTATTGGATTAACAATTGATGGTAAACTTTACCTCTTTTGTTCCGCCCCAATCTTTAGTTTTTTCTTACACTACCGGTTTCGGAGACTAATCTCCATCTTCAGGTGTTCACTATTCACTACATGAGGGTGGTATTGCCAACTTTACAGCCTATTATTGAGTTGTTTATATTTCTTGTTATGTTTTCGATGTTGTATAACTGTATCGAAGATTTAATTTCTGTGGAAATCAGTTTGTTCATTTAATATTTGGAGAGGGTTTTGTTTTATTGATTTATAAATTTCAAACTGTTTTATTACATTCATTTTTATTCCTTTTTTGCAAACTTTTAAAATCTTGAAAATTTGTTCCATTCCTGTGATTTCGTGGCCTGACTCTACTAAGTGATCAGCAAATTTTGATTTGTATTTTCTGTTGGGGATATGTTCTTTAAATCTGGTCATGAAAGGTCTGCCTGTTTGGCCTATGTAGTGTTTAGGGCAGTCATTACATTCTATTTTGTAAATTCCAGTTTTTGTGAATTTGTTAATGTTTTGTGGTCTGGCAGTCAATGTCTTCTCAATATTTCCTGTCGTTCTGAAAGCTATTTTGTATCCTAATGATTTAAAAATATTATTGTATGTATGGTACATATTTTCTTCAAATTCTGCTACAACATATTTATTTGGCTCATTAGGTTTAATGTGCTGATTCTGACTGTTGTTTTCTTTTTTGTTTTCTTATAATTTGGTCTATAATGTCTGGTTTATATCCATTTTCTACTGCTATATATTTTAATATTGTGATTTCATTGTTGTAATTTTGTTTATTCATTGGTATATTTAACAATCTATGGATATAAGAGTTGTATGCAGCTAATTTGTGGTTCATGGGGTGGTTCGAAGTTGCATGTATTGTATGGCTGGTGATAGTAGATTTTCTGTAAATCTTGAATTCTAATTTCTGGTTCGATTTTGTTATGGTTAGATCCAAATAATTTAAACTATTATTTTGTTCTATTTCAGTTGTAAATTTCAGGTTCGGATGGATGGTGTTTAGATATTTGCCGAAAATTTCAATTTGTCTATGGTTTCCATTGTATAGGCAAAATATATCATCCACATATCTGAAGTAATGTGTCAGTTTTTTATAATATTTATTGTTTTCATTCATAATTCTGCTATTTTCAACATGGTTTAAAAATAAATCGGCTAAAATACCAGATAAAGGGCTCCCCATTGCTAGGCCTTCCTGTTGTTGGTAGTATTCTCCCTCATATTCAAAATAATTTTGATCCAAAACGACAGTCAGTAGAGATATTAGTTGGTTTATAATTTCATTATCTATGGATTGATTTTTCTATTTATAGCCAAATTAATTTATGAAAAATTAGAAGAAAATAATGCCATGATCACCAAAACAGACAAAGGAAACACAATAGTAATTATGTACAGAAACGAATATCAGACGAAAATAAAAGATTTTATCAATATTTTTTACTCTGACAAAGATTAAAAATATGTCAGATATGATAAGTTGTTTGGATTTACTCAGTTTAATATAATGATAAATAAGGAAAATTTTTATGTTATTTTTTCTCCCAGTGATTTTTTTACAGTTTTTTTTCAATCTCGAGTTTCTATGTTTTTGAATCGGACAGTAGTCAGTATTAACATTTTAACAGGCCATATATGAGGTATTACTTGTTCACAACTCGTTTCATTACGAATGTACTATCATCAGGTTAATTAAAAAATGTTAGTTTCTTTCAGAATAATTGTAAGATAAATTTAAAATGCACAAATAACATAAAAACATCGAAGAATAAAGAGCATAGTTCAGGGATGTCTAACACAGTATATATATCCATGGACACGAACAGTCTGAAAGATGGGGGTGATAGGCCATGTCCCTTTATCAGCTGGTCTTCTGAAATCACCAATGATTGAATTGAAAATACAATTAGAGCTAAATTAAAAAAAAGTTCAATCGCTATAACTTTTGCTATGTTTGTCAATTTCAAATTACCTTTTTGCATTTCAGATACACATTTTGTAGTTCTAGGTCATTCTCAATCTTGCCCATATTATAGCTTTGGTCAAGTACATAATGTACAAAAGCAGATCTTTGTTTTTTATTATGTTAGCTCGGTTGTACTCCTATGTAATAGTACAATCACGGCCTGTTTGCCCAATATAAATAGATTGGCAGTTTTTATATTTTAATTAATTTGTATTATTTTATATGCACTAGTGCTATTGTATTCATCATATGTTTGATTTTGAAAATTGAGAATATTATTTATTTTATTCTTTGTTATTAAAGCTAGTATAAATCTATGATTATTAATATTTTCTTTGAGATTCTAGTTTTTTGTAAATTTCGATGCAAACTAATTTATTACCATTCTGATTAGCTTCCTTGTTTTTTTTCATTTTTGTGTTTTTAATTAGAATGTAACATTTTTAAATTTGTAGTGTTTATATAAGCAAATTGGAAATTAAATTTTAAAGTATTTTAAGCTCCAGCCAACTGTCATCGATGATCTGGAGCTTGGTGAATATATCCAGGTAATGGACTTTCATACCAAAGCCAATATCCATCCCCTAGGGGTATATTTTTAATTTCCTGCCTCTGAGAGCTTCCCTACTGTAGAAATGTTGCTTATATATTTTCTTACAGGTTATGAATTCAATTTTCTGCCGGTTAAGAATCTGGGTTATTATAAATGACTCTTTAAAAGAACATGTTAAAAATATTTATTATTGCCGATTGTTTATTATTTGATATTTAAATAAAAACTTATTATATTTATGTTCTAATTATATTGTAACATGTAATAGTTATTATATATTACAGTTATAAAATATTTTATATCTATAACTTGCAATCATCCTTTCTAAAATGTCAAAGTTCACTTTTACAACACTATTTTTCAAAATTCATTGCTGATACGAAATATTTAAGAAATTACTAATTAATTTGTTTTATAGTGCTAATATTGCACTGCAATTTATTGGTCAGTGTTTTGCAAGTTATAACTGAATTCATAGGTATCAACTTATGAAGGAATGTAACATATATAAGCTTCTTATTATGTGATACATATGTATTTATATAATATTGAACAACATCATAGTCGTAGCTGTTAACATGAGTACCAACTGGCATAGTTGTAGCTATTAACTAGAGTACCAATTATCATAGTAGTGGCTGTTAACTAGAGTACCAATTGTCATAGTAGTGGCTGTTAACTAGAGTACCAATTGTCATAGTAGTGGCTGTTAACTAGAGTACCAATTGTCATAGTAGTGGCTGTTAACTAGAGTATCAATTGTCATAGTAGTGGCTGTTAACTAGAGTACCAATTATCATAGTTGTAGCTGTTAACTAGAGTACCAATTGTCATAGTAGTGGCTGTTAACTAGAGTACCAATTGTCATAGTAGTGGCTGTTAACTAGAGTACCAATTGTCATAGTAGTGGCTGTTAATTAGAGTACCAATTGTCATAGTAGTGGCTGTTAAATAGAGTACCAATTGTCATAGTAGTGGCTGTTAACTAGAGTACCAATTATCATAGTAGTGGCTGTTAACTAGAGTACCGATTGTCATAGTTGTAGCTGTTAGCTAGAGTACTAATTATCGTAGTTTTCGCTGTTAAATAGAGTACCAATTATCATAGTAGTAGCTGTTAACTTCAGTAACAATTATCATAGTATCAATACTCATGTTAACAACCACGACTTTGTTAATTGGTACTCTAGTTACCAGCCACTACTATGACAATTGGTACTCTAGTTAACAGCTACTACTATGACAATTGGTACTCTAGTTAACAGCCACTACTATGACAATTGGTACTCTAGTTAACAGCCACTACTATGACAATTGGTACTCTAGTTAACAGCCACTACTATGACAATTGGTACTCTAGTTAACAGCCACTACTATGACAATTGGTACTCTAGTTAACAGCCACTACTATGACAATTGGTACTCTAGTTAACAGCCACTACTATGATAATTGGTACTCTAGTTAACAGCCACTACTATGACAATTGGTACTCTAGTTAACAGCCACTACTAAGACAATTGGTAATCTAGTTAACAGCCACTACTATGACAATTGGTACTCTAGTTAACAGCCACTACTATGACAATTGGTACTCTAGTTAACAGCCACTACTATGACAATTGGTACTCTAGTTAACAGCCACTACTATGACAATTGGTACTCTAGTTAACAGCCACTACTAAGACAATTGGTAATCTAGTTAACAGCCACTACTATGACAATTGGTACTCTAGTTAACAGCCACTACTATGACAATTGGAACTCTAGTTAACAGCCACTACTATGACAATTGGTACTCTAGTTAACAGCCACTACTATGACAATTGGTACTCTAGTTAACAGCCACTACTAAGACAATTGGTAATCTAGTTAACAGCCACTACTATGACAATTGGTACTCTAGTTAACAGCCACTACTATGACAATTGGTACTCTAGTTAACAGCCACTACTATGACAATTGGTACTCCAGTTAACAGCCACTACTATGACAATTGGTACTCCAGTTAACAGCCACTACTATGACAATTGGTACTCTAGTTAACAGCCACTACTATGACAATTGGTACTCTAGTTAACAGCCACTACTATGACAATTGGTACTCTAGTTAACAGCCACTACTATGACAATTGGAACTCTAGTTAACAGCCACTACTATGACAATTGGAACTCTAGTTAACAGCCACAACTATGACAATTGGTACTCTAGTTAACAGCCACAACTATGACAATTGGTACTCTAGTTAACAGCCACTACTATGACAATTGGTACTCTAGTTAACAGCCACTACTATGACAATTGGTACTCTAGTTAACAGCCACTACTATGACAATTGGTACTCTAGTTAACAGCCACAACTATGACAATTGGTACTCTAGTTAACAGCCACTACTATGACAATTGGTACTCTAGTTAACAGCCACTACTATGACAATTGGTACTCTAGTTAACAGCCACTACTATGACAATTGGTACTCTAGTTAACAGCCACTACTATGACAATTGGTACTCTAGTTAACAGCCACTACTATGACAATTGGTACTCTAGTTAACAGCCACTACTATGACAATTGGTACTCTAGTTAACAGCCACTACTATGACAATTGGAACTCTAGTTAACAGCCACTACTATGACAATTGGTACTCTAGTTAACAGCCACAACTATGACAATTGGTACTCTAGTTAACAGCCACTACTATGACAATTGGTACTCTAGTTAACAGCCACTACTATGACAATTGGTACTCTAGTTAACAGCCACTACTATGACAATTGGTACTCTAGTTAACAGCCACTACTATGACAATTGGTACTCTAGTTAACAGCCACTACTATGACAATTGGTACTCTAGTTAACAGCCACTACTATGACAATTGGTACTCTAGTTAACAGCCACTACTATGACAATTGGTACTCTAGTTAACAGCCACTACTATGACAATTGGTACTCTAGTTAACAGCCACTACTATGACAATTGGTACTCTATTTAACAGCCACAACTATGACAATTGGTACTCTAGTTAACAGCCACTACTATGACAATTGGTACTCTAGTTAACAGCCACTACTATGACAATTGGTACTCTAGTTAACAGCCACTACTATGACAATTGGTACTCTAGTTAACAGCCACTACTATGACAATTGGTACTCTAGTTAACAGCCACTACTATGACAATTGGTACTCTAGTTAACAGCCACTACTATGACAATTGGTACTCATGTTAACAGCTACGACTATGACAATTGTTACTAAAGTTAACAGCTACAACTTTAGTCAGTTGGTTGTCATAGTTGTATTTGTTTACATGAGTAAAAACCTTCATACTCGTAGCTGTTATCTAGAGTACCAATTTTTAAGGTCTTGGCAGTTGACGTTATTACAAATTAACTATCATTTTAATAGCAACTGACCTTTGTACCAACTCATAGTTTTATTGGGTAACTTGAGACTCAATTGTCAGTCACGACACTTGTTTTTTATATCAATCTTTGTAGACACAACATATTATTAGCTGTAAGTATACCACTTACGTGTGTCCTAATTATGATTTTTATGGAAATCCTTCTTGACAGATATAGTCTAAGTAGTAATTTAAACTTAAATACACATTTAATAACCAAGTGAATTAACGTTAGAATATTGGCTGATCATAGCAGTTAATCTGCTTAAATCAATTAACTGGGAAAAGATTAATTGGATAAAGTATAATTAATACAATTATACTGTTTTATAAATAATACAATTGTATACTGTCGTAATTGTCTTCCAGCTTTACCTACTAAATCAAATCAACTTTTATATGCTGGCATTTAAAATGAAACATTATATTACAATAGTTCCTATAAGTGAATATGTGACTAAAAATACTTTAATGAAAGTAGTTGTTAATTACTGAAATATTATTAAATTTGATTGAAACTCAACTAAGCACATATTAATTACTAAATAGCACGTTGCACTACTGATTTAGTTTATAGTAATTATATTTAATCAACTCGGCTAGTCATCAAACGACAAATGTTAAATTTAATTATTTTTATTGCTTGGGTGTTAATTACCCTGGTGTGATAATTTGTTTTTTACGTCAGCTTGTCAATTTTATCGCCTATGATGAATGAAAACTATCATATAAGTATTAATAACTAACATAGCTCTCCAGTATTGGATAACTCTAAAAGAGAGAATCTACAGAAAATAGACGACTACCCTAAGGCAATTTGGAGTGATCCATTGAGACTGCTTTGCGAAAATATCGCCTTTTCTGATATTTATTGGGGTGTAAACCTCACCTTGAGACTAACAATCTGTACCTTTCCCAGTGACAATAGTTCTTCAACTCCTTTAAAACTCCTAACTTCTGATCGAGCCATCCTCTAAATTTTAATCCTCAGTTTAACCTTAAAAATCTGGCCTTTTTAAAACCCTTAGTTCAATTTAAGTAACATATATGTGATTCTTTTAAAAGAATATAGTTTTAACATAATGGAATGTAGCACCAACAATTGGTTATAGCATTTTGTTGAAATATTTTGTATTTGGAAATCATAACAAAATGAACATGAAAGTTCTTCCCACGTATAAATTCTTTGTGACCTACAGTAGTATAATATTTACTTTTGATAAGAAAAAATAAAAAAAACGTTCATTCCTTGATGGTAGAGAAACTTTAATATGGCATTAAAACGTTAATAGGAAGTAAACTCACTCTGAACGGCATTTAAATATTAATTTTAACTGTCCAGGTTGTACAAAAAAAGGAATCACTCGAAGAATTTTTAACAGAGCAATAGAAATTACAACTACTTATAAAAATTCTTACAAAGAAATCAAAACAATATATCAAGAACTATGAAACAATCCAGAAGATGTATATTATAAAACTAAGTATAATAATAGTAAAATTCAAAATATTCATATAAAAACCTTTTACAACAGTCTTCGTTAAAGATAAATTTAACAACCTTACAAGAGTTAACAACGAATTTAATATTAGAACAATATTTTCGTGTAGCCCAACTATTAAATGTCATGTTACCCGAGTTTCAAATCTAGAAGAACTAAAATCTATTAATTGTAAGAATGAAGATATCATTATTATTATCTAACAATAACTATCTAATGGAAAAACGAAAAAATATTAGCACCTACCTGACAAATACCTTTTTTCGCAAAACACTCCGTCTTTACTTATCAATATCACCGTTTAGAATGTCATTTCACTCTTCAGTGCATTGACTTGGGAAGTGTGGTGGCGTGGATATACCGAATATTTTGGAACTGGGGGTATATCCTAGGGACGGATTGGTGAGTTTGAATATGGGCTTGACCCAAGATTCCATATCTCATTAAAAGTTGGTAAATATTTATATTAGAAAATACCCTCAAACCAGTGGTGAGTTCGGATACGCCCGGAATGTTGGCGCGTGGATGGCCAGTACCACAGTATGTGTAAGGGTGGATGGTTGTGTCATTACCACTTAACATAACTGAGTATGGATGAGTGGGTGGGTGGGTTATTATATATTTGTTAAACATACTGAAATGTGAATACGTAAATAAAAATGTATCCATGCTCAAAATATGAACAGTTATTTTATTTTATGTTTCCTCCATGAGTATTTTCTTCTTAGTAAAGCTATCAAACCTCCTATTTAACTAAATGCTATAAAAGGAAAGCTGAAATTTAACGTATATACCAAGTTAATTTAAAGGCTGACTAAGTATTGGTAACAGGGAAACATTTCGTGATCCATTCTAAGCTTTCTACATGGATATCGATTGACTATAAATATTAAACACAAAAAGAAATGAATCGATTCAGATGTAGGAAGGTATTAGTGAACGAGTGTGAGAATTGTTTTGTGTTTAGGGAGAGTGTGATATGGAGTATAATGTATCGGACTGTGGGGATGTTATCAGTGACCAAACAGAAGCAGAAAATGTAGCGAAGCAGGAAATTTGTTAAAAGTGTCTAGAATATGTGGTTTTATGTATAGAACCAATTTAGAGATATGAAGGTGTTGGTGCGAAGGGTGTGAGAATTGTTTTGTGTTTAGGGAGAGTGTGATATGGAGTAGAATGTATCGGACTGAGGGGATGTTATCAGTGACCAAACATAAAACGTAGCGAAGCAGGAAATTTGTTAAAAGTGTCTAGAATGTGTGGTTTTATGTATAGAAGCAATTTAGAGATATGAAGGTGTTGGTGCAAAGGGTGTGAGAATTGTTTTGTGTTTAGGGAGAGTGTGATATGGAGTGGAATGTATCAGACTGAGGGGATGTTATCAGTGACCAAACAGAAGCAGAAAATGTAGCGAAGCAGGAGACTTGTTAAAATGTACTAAAGTGTGTGATTTTATATATATAGAACTAATTAAGAGGTGGGGAGGTATTGATAAGAAGGGTGTGAGAACTGTCCTGTATTTAGGGGGAGGGTGATATGGAGTGGAATGTGTCAGACTAAGGGGATGTTATCTCTGACCAAACAGAAGCAGAAAATGTAACCAAGGAGAAAAATTTTCGAAAGGTACCCAAGTGTATGTGATTATATGTATAAAGCTTTTAAAATACAGAATACACGCATCATGGTAGGAGATTCAGAACTTTTCATACTTGATTTTATCTTTCCTATTCCACTATAAATCAATGTTAAGAAGACACTATTAGCGTGCTTTATTACTATGCCATTATATAACTGACGCAAATAATTAACCACAAATATGTCGATAAAAACATCAACTGCCACTCGTGGGACGACCTTAATCAAACAGTGAATCTATTTTGCTGTAATTAGGAATATCTTTTGAAGATTACTCTATATTTTGTGTTTGTAACTTAAATATATTTTTGCTTTCTTGTGTAACTTATTTCGTTAGCGAACATAGTTACGCATTCTGTAGTTTAAACAAATAACAGGAAAAGGATATAAATAATTGGACCTTTTCCGTTAATTCACCACCACTATATTGGTTAGGTAAATTTGGGTTTGGTTATGTTATGTTAGGTTTAATTAGGTTATGTTAGGTTTGATTAGGTTATGTTAGATTTAGTTATGCTATGTACCACTATGTGCTTATTGCCAGGTTAATAAACGTTTATATAGGTCGTGAAGAAAGCTCATTAAAAAGCTGAAGGATGGTCTGCCTGAGGGATCCGTACTTGCTCCAATTTTATTTAACGTGTATACTCCTGATATCCCAATCACCAAGTCAAGAAAGTTTATATATGCAGACGATATTGTTTTAGCTTATCAACATAAGGACTTCGCAGCTACTGAAGAAACACTCACAAACGATCTTGCAACCCTTTAAGAATAGTTTAAAACCTGGAAGCCGAATCCTATCCCATCAAAAACCGAAGTAGCCTTCTTCCACCTAAGTAATTGACTAGCTAATCGAAAATTAAACATCTTTCTAAATGGTGTAAAACTCCACCAGAATGATCATCCACAGTACCTGGAAGTATCGTTAAATCGATCGCTGACGTTTTAAAGCCATCTTCAAAAAACAGCAGCTAAAATTAAAACCAGGGCAAATGTACTACATCATATTGTCGGAACAACTTGGGGAGCCAACGCATACGTTCTGCGTACTACTGCTTTGTCACTGGTTTATTTAGCTGCTAAATATAGTGCTCCCGTATGGCTAACTTTCGCACATATAAAAGCTATTGATGTCCAACTTAATAGAGTCATGAGAGCTATTAGTGGTACTCTCATGGCAACTCTACGGTTGACCTAGGCTCCCGGTGCTGTGCAATAAAGCTCCTCCAGAAACAAGACGTCAGGAGGCACTACGGAAAGAATTCAATAAGATCTTGAATGCCTCGCACGTCTCCATTACCCAGGATTTCCCACGTCAGAACGGTCGCTTAAAATCTCGAAACCCACCTCTACGTAGCCTACTGCTTACCAGTTGAGCAGATCAAATTTCTCCCCCAATACTACCAGGGCCGTAGCGTGGAACAGTTTTTCTTTCATTCATTCATTACACAGGTTCTCCCACGTCAGACCAGCCGCTTAAAATCCCGAAACCCACCTCTACGTACTGTTTTCCAGTCGAGCAGATCAAATTTCTCGCCCAATACTAGCTGGACCATAGCGTGGAACAGTTTTTATGGACGAAATAATTTCCTTATTAACTATACATCAATGCCTATGGTGGGATTAACCTCCCTCGTAGGGAGTAGACATTATTAAATCAGTTCCGAACTGGAGTGGGCAGATGTAACTATTGGAAATACAAATGTGTATTGACAGTAGATCAGTCATGTGATTGCGGGGAGTCTATCCAAACAATGGATCACATAGTTACAGAGTGCCCCTTGCGCTGTTTTACGGAGGGATTAGCTAGCATAAATAGAATCAGTGAGGTAGATTTTAAATGGCTGGATGGACTGAATTTAGCTTTATGGTAGGAGATCATTTGTTATTTATGTATTTATATTTAATTTCTATTATAGTGTAATGACTTTTGTACTTATTTTCCAACTATAAAACTCAGCTTTTACATAATTTTAAATTTAAAAAAATAATAATAATGGTAGCTGACAGAAAAAAACCATGCGATATGTATATGCTACGTTTTGTTATGTTAAGCTTAACCTAAGTTATGGTTATGGCAGTGAATTAACGGAAAAGATCCAAATAATTTACCATTAAAACTTATAAAATTTACTTATTCTGTATTATTATTTTACAATATATTTTTTCTGTTTTTTTTACATGTAAATAATATAATTATACTTCTTTTATACACCCCAATTATCACTGATATACTTTTAATTTTACGTTGTGTACAAAGACTCCAACTTAAAATAGTAATTATTTAATTTATTTTTATGGTGTTAAAAATAATATGTAGATTAATTACTTTAATAATACAGGTAATAAGTTTAACCTTTTTACAGTGCAATAAAGTGTTCAATCAACAAACTATACTATATGAATTAATTCAGAAGTTAATTTAGTTTATACTGACAGAGTCATTTACTCTGTCTGACATGTGAAACATTCGTTTGGCTCACATATATTTCCAACTTTAGGTCAGTGTAATTTCTCACCGTTCAAACACACATGTCTGAGATTAATGGATAAAATCATTATATCCTTATCCGACGTAGTTAGTCAACTTGACGGAGAATGAATGAACGAATGTCAACATGGAAAGGCGGAGTAAGGACTATTTAGTCCACTATTCACTCAACCTTAGTTGGAAGTAGGCAAATTCCTTAAATGGGCGTATTATTAAATACATTTACTATGGTTTAAGATACAGTCAAACCTTTCTATGGCCAATAGGTTGTACACTTGACGGAGTAGGTAAGTCTATGGAAGGGGTACGTCACGGGCGTAGGTATTATTGCAGGTTTCTAAGGATGCTGAAAGCAGCATATAAATCTTGACCATGTGACCAAACTTACCCTCATATAGTTTAGCCTCATTTCTCCAAAATTTTCATGTTTGGGCCTTAATGATGTGTTTTACACTGAAGAACTCAACTATCGAGTTTCCTTTTTCAAGTGAGATAATCAATGGCGTGTTAGTGGGATACCCACTTTGTGGGATACCCACTTTGTGGGATACCCAGTTAGAGGGATACCCAGTTAGTGGGATACCCAGTTAGTAAAATACCCAGTTAGTGAGATACCCAGTTAGAGGGATGCCCAGTTAGTGGGATGCCCGGTTAGTGGAATACCCAGTTAGTGGGATACCTAGTTAGTGGGAAGCCCAGTTAATGGGATATCCATTTAGTGGGATACCCAGTTAGTGGGATACCCAGTTAATGGGATACCCAGTTAATGGGATTCCTAGTTAGTGGAAAACCCAGTTAGTGGGATACCCAGTTAATGATATACCAGTTAGAGGGATGCCCAGTTAGTGGGATACCCAGTTAGTGATATACCAGTTAGAGGGATGCCCAGATAGTGTGATACCCAGTTAGTGGGATACCCAGTTAGTGGTATACCTAGTTAGTGTGATACCCAGTTAGTGGGATAGCTAGTTAGTAGGATAACTAGTTAGAGGGATACCCAGATAGTGTGATACCCAGTTAGTGGGATACCCAGTTAGTGGTATACCTAGTTAGTGTGATACCCAGTTAGTGGGATACCCAGTTAGTGGTATACCCAGTTAGTGATATACCAGTTAGAGGGATTCCCAGTTAGTGGTATACCTAGTTAGTGTGATACCCAGTTAGTGGGATACCCAGTTAGTGGTATACCCAGTTAGTGGTATACCTAGTTAGTGTGATACCCAGTTAGTGGGATACCCAGTTAGTGGTATACCCAGTTAGTGATATACCAGTTAGAGGGATGCCCAGTTAGTGGTATACCCAGTTAGTGGGATACCCAGTTAGTGGTATACCCAGTTAGTGATATACCAGTTAGAGGGTTGCCCAGTTAGTGGTATACCCAGTTAGTGGGATACCCAGTTAGTGGTATACCTAGTTAGTGTGATACCCAGTTAGTGGGATACCCAGTTAGTGGTATACCCAGTTAGTGATATACCAGTTAGAGGGATGCCCAGTTAGTGGGATAGCTAGTTAGTAGGATAACTAGTTAGAGGGATACCCAGATAGTGTGATACCCAGTTAGTGGGATACCCAGTTAGTGGTATACCTAGTTAGTGTGATACCCAGTTAGTGGGATACCCTGTTAGTAGGATAACTAGTTAGAGGGATACCCAGATAGTGTGATACCCAGTTAGTGGGATACCTAGTTAGTGTGATACCTAGTTAGTGGGATACCCAGTTAGTGGTATACCTAGTTAGTGTGATACCCAGTTAGTGGGATACCTAGTTAGTGTGATACCCAGTTAGTGGTATACCCTGTTAGTAGGATAACTAGTTAGAGGGATACCTAGATAGTGTGATACCCAGTTAGTGGGATACCCTGTTAGTGGTATACCTAGTTAGTGTGATACCCAGTTAGTGGGATACCCTGTTAGTAGGATAACTAGTTAGAGGGATACCCAGATAGTGTGATACCCAGTTAGTGGGATACCCTGTTAGTAGGATAACTAGTTAGAGGGATACCCAGATAGTGTGATACCCAGTTAGTGGGATACCCAGTTAGTGGTATACCTAGTTAGTGTGATACCCAGTTTGTTTGATACCCAGTTAGTGTGATATCCGGTTAGTGGGATACCCAGTTAGTGGGATACCCTGTTAGTGGGATACCCAGTTAGTGGTATAACCAGTTAGAGGGATACCCAGTTAGTGATATACCCAGTTAGTGATAAACCCAGTTAGTGGGATACTTAGTGATATACCCAGTTAGTGGGATACCCAGTCAGTGATATACCCAGTTAGTGATATACCCAGTTAGTTTTATACCCAGTTAGTGGGATACCCAGTTAGTGGGATACCCAGTTATTGGGATACCCAGTTAGTAGGATACCCAGTTATTGGGATACCCAGTTAGTGGGATACCTAGTTAGTGGGATACCCAGTTAGTGGGATACCAAGTTAGTGATATACCCAGTTAGTGATATACCTAGTTATTGGGATACCCAGTTATTGGGATACCCAGTTAGTGGGATACCCAGTTAGTGGGATACCCAGTTAGTGGGATACCCAGTTAAAATAGTGACATTTATGATTTATGAAAGGTAATTGAAGAATCCGTAGTAAACTTTTACTTTGATTTTTGCTTTTCTGTATTTAATTAAATTTATGTTGTTGTTTTCATATTTATTTTAATTAATATACTACTCATCAGTTTTTTTTATTTTTATGTTTCGGTTTCTGTTCTGAAGCCATCTTCAAAACAGTAATTATTAATAACATACACATCAACGAAAAATATAAATAGTATAGTTGATTATATGTTATGCAAAATACTAAACAAACAGTCTTTACAAGCTTCAATAACCAGTTGTGCTAGAACTTTATTCAACGAGTGAAATACCAACGTTTAGCTCAATGGAGATTGGAACCATGTTGGGTTCCGCAGTCTAAAGCCTTAACCACTGACCTGATACACCGGTGATTTAATACGAGCAATTTTTTAAAAAGTATAGCTTAAACTTTTGATGATAACGCTTTTTTACTTTTTGGTATCTAAGTAAACAATAAATTTTAAATTGTAAGTGCTAAATAACATTCAAAATTAATAAATGACTACACAGTTTTCATAAAAATGACCGATAATCGTTTCAAAAGTTTCATTTAATTAGTGACCTTTTTGTTTATTATTTGGCAACACATGTCAAAAATCATATTATTTCTATTTTTGTCGATGTTTATATTGTTTATAATTATTAATGTTTAAAGATGGCTTCAGAACGTATTAAAGATTCAATAAACATATTGATTTAGGTAAACTTTGACTTATTTTCGTGTCTATCGTTTAACAAGTTATATTACGTATTCAATAAATTACTTCCTGCCGTTCTAAGAATAAATAACATTGTTATTCATCTTTCCCCACAGCTAAATAGTACTCCCGAATCAGGAATCTTTATTTTGGTCTGTAGTGTTTAAAGCTGTAGTATTAATAGTAATAAGGAAGTGATGTTAGGGTAAATATTGCAGGGATTGTACGTGGGGGAAATCAAATATAGTGGGATGAAAATGCTTTGTCAAGGGACAATAAATGCTTTCTTAAGTAATTTCTAAGTCAACAAGAGCAAACACAGTTTTTATATTACTACTACAACAAAGCTCAAAACTTTAACTGTTTTTTATTGTTTTTATTTACACATATATACTATGAGCTATAGACACTGTATTATTCAACGCATTTACTGAATTTACTATTAATAATTACTGTAATAAATGATAAGACTATTATTCAGATATGAAGGGTGGCTATTTTAATAAAATTTGGATCTTTTTCAATAATTTACTACAATGACCATAAGTTAGGTTAACCTATCATAACCAAACCAAACACAACCTAACCAAACCTAACATAACATAACCAAACCAAACCAAACCAAATCAAATCAAACACAACCTAACAAAACTAACTTAAGTAAACCTAACATAACATAACCAAACCTAACATAACCTAAACAAATATAACATAACCTAACCAATGTAGTCTTAGAACTTAGGCTTAAGCGGCCGGTGTCATAACTAGAATCTACAGTTTCCGGTGACAACCGCGTCAAGGTACTATCTACAATATTTACAAGATGACCAGACGTTTCGCCCATTCTGTGATGTGGCATCCTCAGTGGTTTCTCTGAGTCTCAGAGAAACCACTGAGGATGCCACATCACAGAATGGGCGAAACGTCTGGTCATCTTGTAAATATTGTAGATAGTACCTTGACGCGGTTGTCACCGGAAACTGTAGATTCTAGTTATAACCAATGTAGTGTTTGTTAGTGATTTAACGGAAAAGGTCCAAAAAATAACTTGCTGTATGTCCTACAAACGTATTCTGTTTATTATAGTTCAAAGTGCTCTAAATTATTGGTGACCACAATATGTCTAATATTAGTATTTAATAGTGCACGTATTAACAATTATTCTGTTAAATAAACAGTTATTATTTTATTAACTAAAATTAATAGTTAAAATAAGTTTGTAAAACTTACAGAAAGTTACAACAATACGAATCGACAACTGTATTAGAAGTTGACTTAAACAGCTAATAATGGTAGCAATGTTCCCAACATCAATTTATTTGTGACAAAATAGTTACATATTTGTTTTAACACCTGTGTGGTATAATTTAATACACTATGCTATTGATTCGTGAAAAAGTAATAGCTACGCATACATTTCCCGAATGGAAGTTGTAATTCTTGCAGATTAGATTTTTTTAAGCATATTCGAAGCAGTTTTCATCCAATGGAAAGCTCCAAAAGGAATCTGAACATTTTGATCTCTCATATCTAGGTTATTAAGCAAAATATCGAACACAGCCAAAAATATAAAAAGTCTTAAAATTACTATTTACAGTATATCTAAAGTAAGCTGGAAAATGTCCAATCCAAAATTGCTATATTGGAAAATGGTGGCAGTTTTGTTTTATTTAGAAATATGTATTTTTAATTTTCTAAGGGACTTATGGATACCAGGATCACAATGGTGGCCCATTAAAAAAAGACACCCCGTATATTACTCATATAGAATAGATATATAACATAATTTAATGAGATAATTGAATTGCTACAGAAAATTAATTAGAATATTATTCTGAAAATAATACCAACGCGCTAGCAAAAACATATATCCCTGCCCACGTGAAGGGGTTAACAGTATTAGTTAATTACTAAGTAAACCATAAGCACTTGACTGGAATAAAAATAGGAGAAAGTAACATCAGCCCACAAGAAAACTAAATACCAATAAAAAAAAAAATATCCTACACTTGCAAACAAATGACAAGATTATTCAACAACAAGGCAATAAATCAAAATTAATATGAAATTGGTTGAGACTAAAGAATTTTATGAAGAGTTAGAATGTGATAAAATATCAATAACTCAACAAAATGAAAACAATAATAGGAAAAACAAAAGTTTATAAAGACTTAAGTTTTTATAAGCCTAATATTAACTAGCTATGGAAACAGAATGAGGATTACCCGTTCGTACATTTTAAATATATCAGTTATTTTTAAAGAAACATTAGATCTAGCTAAGAAATTATAAATGAAGATAATTGTTGATATTTTAATGAAGATAGTAATACAATGGAAGTAAATACACAAAATGAAAGGATATTTTAATAAATAAAGAACAGAAGTTAAAGAAAGGTAAATGTTTTAGCAAGCTAAATTAATAGCCCCAACGGTGGTTATTCTGCCTATGTAAAAGCATCTAAACATTCCTTTTAATTTACAGTATTGATTTTTTAATTCTAAATGGGGCAAATTGTTAGGTTAAATCCAGGGAAAATTTTATTTGTATCATGATTTATGGAATTAAATAGTTGACAGAATCCTTCGAGTTCATTATTTTTCATGCTCACTTTTTGATAGATCTTGTTTTTCATTCGCCCTAAAAATCTAACGTATCAAAGTACGGCTGCTCCAAAGGCCATCAACCCTCAGGTCAGCCCATGTCAATTGAAAACTAGCTAATATCCACATGAACTGAGTCAATTCGATGTATAATAAACATTCAAGAAAGGGTGCAATAAGACAGTCAAGGGAGACAAATAAATATAATAGTATATAAACACATAATTTATAAGGTGGGGTTAATATTATGTAAGGTTGGACGGGAAGGATAAAACCTAACCTAACCTAACATAATCAAACCAAACATAACATAACCTAAGTAAACCTAACATAACCAAACACAACCTGACCAAACCTAACATAACATAACCAAACCAAACCAAACATAACCTGACCAATTCTAACATAACATAACCAAACTCCGAACATAATATTATTATTAGCAAAATTATAAAAATATGTACGCAATTTAAACATTTAAGTTTAAAATGTATATTATGCTGAAAGATTAATAGTTAAATATTTATTAATAAGTCAAAGATGTTTTATTTTATAAAAACTGCAAGTCCTTTTTCAGAGTTTATATTTTCTCATAGTTTTTTTCAAAAAATGTTTAAAAAATAGTTATAATTTAAATAATAGCAGTAATTTTTTTAAAAGTATTTTATAAACCTATATTTAAAGTATTATTCTGAAATATTAATGGTTAAATATTTATTAATAAGTCAAATTTTTTTATTTTATAAAAACTTCTAGCCCTTTTTCAGAGTTTATGTTTTTTCTTAGTTTTTGCCAATAAATATTCAAAAATAGTTATAATTTTAATAATTGCTCTAATGTTTTTTTAAAATATTTGATAAACCTATATTTAAGTTATCCAAGACATTTTTGTACGTTTCAACTGACAAGAAAACAAAATATTGCATACCTGTAAATATGACGACCTAGGCCAAAAGCACTTGAAGAAAAGACCTCCCCATTCTGAAGGATTATTCATGGTTGTTAATTAATGGATAAAAATAATTATTGTGTTTCCATTAATTCAGAATAAGAACGTTGTTAAGGGTAAGTGATACCACCTCATGAATGATTCAGTTCAGTTACGATTTATCCCGTCTGGAAGGAGTTAGAAGAGCATATAATTCACTACTGATATTTCCGGAATCAGCCCTAAAAAAGTATTATCTGTGAATAATGACACTATCTACAAAGTATTGAAAACCGTTTACTAAGGTGAGTTGATCAAATTATTTAATGTATTTATTTCAGGCCTAAGTCTGTACAAATTAAGTCTATATATATTGTACCAGTACCGCTGGAAACCATTACGAAGTATGGGTTGAAAATGTTTTCAAACAATAAAATCACCGATTATAGAACTGTGTTTAAGTTAAGTTGAAATTTTATTTTTATTTTGTTGTCTTATAAAAAAACAAGCTAAAAACTGAATAACATGAGGGAGTGTAAACATATAATACAATTTAAATATTGTGAACAATTTATTTACTAGGGTTGATGAGGATGTAAAAAAAAAATTAATATTTAGTATTTTTAACAGAATTCTGGAATAAATACAGTGTGTAAGAATGTTTAAGGACACTTCCTCAATAGCACAATATAATTACTAGTCCTAAACTTCTGCGAAATCTAATGATGTTCTGCTATTGTCATATAGCCCATGAAAAACCAAGTTTTTTGCACAAATTTGAATTCTGTATCTTTAATACAACAGATACTACAGATTTTTTCTGTTTGAAAAAAATGGCATAAAAACATAAAATTTAGTATAATAAAATATATAACTCGAAAACAGATTAAACATAACAACAATGGTTTTTGGTATATGAATAGACTATCAAGTAACGAATGTTTAGTTGGTCTTTGAAAAAATAAAATATCTAATAAGTTTATCACAAGCTTATTTTTGGATTTTGTTGTGATTAATTTTCCACTTTAAAGTTCCAACCATTGTAACATACCTATTTTCATAATTTAGCCATTACAGTAATATTTACTAAATTTCGGAATCCTGCTGAACAGTTAATGGAAATTCCCGTTTTCTGAATTAATTTTTCTAAAATAAGCTGTGGAGAGAACTGAGTATTGTGGTTGTTTTTGTTAAAATCAATATTTTATCGAGAGTAAGGGAAAGGGAACCCTGCTGTCATCAGCTGATGGGAAACTCAACAATACACGTGCCGTCAAACAAAGGCCGCCGAACTAAACTCAATTTCCGGAGATCTTTTCAGTAAAATGTCTCTTTTATGTGTCTATTACACAATTTTCGTAGCAACCAAATTGTAATTTAACTTTTATGCTATAAAATTTTGAATATAATAATATATTTTATTAATTAAAACGTAATCATTTAAGCTGTTTTAATGATAATAACGCTTGCCTTAATTCAAATCCTTACATACTACAGTAATTAAAAATTTAATAGTGTTTGAAAACATTCGTTCACACAATATGACACATATATTGTGGTTATTGTGAACAAAATAATGTTATGATTTTATTGAAAAAATCTCACTCGGAAAATTCAAAATATTAGAAACAATTTCATTTTTGTTTAAAGGGTTCGTTTATTGTGATGTATGATTTTTCAACTGAGACAACACTTTCGGCTGTGAAAAGGAACTCGGTTTTGGGCTCTGTAAGTAGCATAGTTCTGCATGAAATTAAATTAAAAGTGTGTTTTATAGTATATAAAAAGGTATACAATCATGTACAATTGTAACTGTAGTCCATACGAAAACTGAGAATCAACGTAAACCCTCGATTTAACGGCCTATAATAGACAGGCTCTAGTCCGTTAAAGCCGATTCCATTAAATCATGGAGAAATCACTCCAAATTGTTATGAGTTTGCCACACCTTAATCAAAACCAACTGTGATGCTATGCGGTCATTGTTAACTCAATAATTAATAAAATATTAAGTGTATAAAAGTGATTTATCTACGTTTTATAAATAAAAATTTGTTATAAAATCCCCTAGTGCACGGTATATAGCAATTTAGATACCGTAATATAGTTGTGAGCTGTCCTTTGAATCACCGTAAGCAGGGCCAGCACCGTTGTCAGTTTCTCTCCTTATTTTCTCAAGTCTTGAAAGACGAAAAAGTAATTATTATTACAAATTTATAAAAATGTACATTAATGGCTACGCCCATAGGAAAACAACCCCTCTTTTTCTGTGTGGTTAGATTAACCTGAGGTCATGTTAGGTTGGATTAGGCTATGATAGCCTGACTATTTCAACTGATCAAATTACTTAAGGGTGTTCGTTCAGGCACCCAGTTTAGTGCTCTAAGGAATTTCGTTCTAGATTTTATCGCAACTGCCGCTAAGAATAGTAACGCTGAATGTTAAATTGAGGATTCACTGTAATTATTTGGTACGAGTTTTTGTTGTTCAGAATGTCATTACATATTTCATTTAAAACATTTTTTCACTGTACGTCATTTTCATGTTTGTTTACCAAGCATTTTTACTTTAGGTCTGGCGATGATTGCACAAGCATTTTACACGAGTAGTTTACACGAGTTCCTCCTCTACCTAATTTTACATCTAAAAGTTCACTGTGAGTCTAATTTACGTGCATAATCTTGTACATATCTTTCTGAACCATGTTACATTTATACTTGTACATTTATAATGTAAGTTTAATTTCACGCCATAACTGTTTATTCTACACTTCATTTACACCATGTCCAAAAAAAAATATTCCATTTCCACTATGAATCGGAGGAGCTGACTATCCTTTTGGATCCAATAGTTTCTAAAGCCTTGTTTTCTAAAGCCAGGCCACTTTCCAAGTCAAACAGGCTGAACAAGTTGTCTCCAGCATAACTCTACATAAGAAAACACCGTAACTCAAACAACGTAAGCTTTACAGAACTCATTTTGGGTATGAATTATATATCGTATGGCTATCAAATCCATCAACTAACCCAAAAAGAGGAGAAATAAAAGAATTAGTTTCATTAATAAAATTTTAAGTACCGAGTACATAATCATATACACATTTTCTAATTTTACCCCTACTATACATGGTTTTTGGTGAAGATTCGTTGGAATCTCAACTACTGCCGTATTTCAAAAAACAATGTACTCGAGTCTCTACCACTGTTACGATCATTCATCATCATTCTTTATTAAAATATTCATTTGTACACAACAGTAAACCCTTGTTACAAATATGATGCATTGTCAAATACTAATACTAACTTAAAATAATCAACTAATAGAGCTATATAACAATCTCAAAGCTAATAGAGTTAATAAAGTTTAAACAATCAATAAAAAATTCAATCTGATCAAAGTTCCAAATATTCTTTTACAGAATAAAAAGAATGTTCCACTAGGTATTTTCTTAGCATTTTTTTAAATTGTTTAAAATTGCACTGTTTTATTTTTATTGGCAGATGGTTAAAAAGCCTGACTCCCATATAGAGTGTTTTGTGGTCCCATTTTCAAGTTTTGTGGTTTTGTGGATGGGATAAAATAGAAGGTTTTCGGATCGGATTTGATTGTTTGGTTTGGTCAAGGAATTTAGGTTTTTAAAAGTTAACGAGAGAACAGATTGAATATAAATAGAAGGGACAGTAAGGATACAACTTTGCGTGAAGAGCCCTCTACATGGGTGCGATCGTCTCAAGCCGAACATTCGTCTGATGATGTTCTTTTGAGACTTGAAGACCTTATCTACCATTTGTGAACTGCCCCAAAAAGCAATTCCATAACGCACTACGCTTTTGAAATATCCTCTATAGACATCAATCAGGACTTCAAAGCTGCACGTGCCTTTGAGGATGTTTATTGCGTAAGATGCAGAACTCAATTTCTTTAGCAGTTGCTGAATGTGAGTTTTCCATGATAGGGTCTCGTCTATAATGACTCCAAGAAAATTAGTGTCTGAGCAGATAGAACGTTTTGAGCCTGAAGTTAGAGGTATTTCACAAACTACTTACTCAGAGCGGGAAGACAATCGGAAATTCATGGCGGTGGTCTTGGTAGCGTTTAGCAGGAGGCCGTTTGCTTCAAACCAACAACAACACTCTGTCAATGTGCTAGCTAAATTTGACAAAACACAATCTTTTGACCCACCTGAAACCAAGATGGAAATGTCATCTGCGTACTTGCACAGTTTGACTGCCTGTTTTTACAACTCAGTTCATTAATGTACAACGGGAACATAACCGGCGAGAGAATACAACCTTGTGGGAACCCACCTTAGTCTCAAGCCATTCTGAGCAAGATGATAGCCCCTCTGAGTGTGTAATGCTCAACCTCTGCTTTCGGCCTTTCAGAAAGGATTGGATCCAATGCAACGGGACCCCTCGTACTCCATAATAACTCAGTTTTTCAATCAAAAGAGCATGATCGACACAGTCGAAAGCCTTTGATAGGTCACAGAAGACGCCAATAGTCTTCTGCAACCCATCCAAAGCCTCGAGGACCTCGTTGGTAAAATCAAACAGAGCTGACTCCGACGATATAAATACCCATCCAATTATTCCGTTTTGTTGAACACCAAACTTTAGTCTATTTAATTCTCCGTAATTTCATATAATTTACATGTTTTTTAAAGACTAAGAATATTTCATAGCAGGTAGAATAAAAAAACACAAAACTGTAGCACTTTTGTAGTAAAGCTATAATTTAAAATTTTCTAAGACAAAAAGTTCTAAAGATAAGTCAGTGAAACTTTAACCACTTTTGTAGTAGGTTGTTTTTTGTAGTCTGTCTAAGTTCTATAGAATATTCACTCTTTTAGGAAATTGTCTGTTGTAATTTTTGTTAGCCCTTGCAAACTTAAAAATGGCTGATCATACAAACTTCGAAAACGTTTCAAAAATACCGGATTTAAAAATAAAGTAAGATTATAAAACGGTAAATGCGATAAAAAATCTTTCAATTTTATATCACATGATAATTCAACAGACATTAATGTGCGGTAACTTACACGACCGGCCGAGTCACCGAACGCGGTGTTGCCACGTCAATCAGCTGGACTTTTAACCCGTATTAGGGCACTTATTAGTTATGAATGACAAGTAGACATGTTACAGCTAAAGGCTGATGAATCACTCACAGTTACTAGAAATGTGATAAGTACACCCTGCAAATCACCAACATAAAAGTTGGCTATCACTTTCACGTTACATTCAGCTTGTTAAAAGTGAAATTTACATAATTTAAAATCCTGTAAATAAGTTATTTATTAGTTTGACTACATTTTTAGAGCTATAACATTTTTAAACCTGTCGTTGGAGGTCCAAAGCCCTCATGAAAAAAGGTGATAAGAAAATGGTTTAAATTTAGATAGAAAACATGGTTGATTAACTGTTCAATACTTCTACAGTAAAAAACCTTTCATGCACTGTTTAAATACTTCCAGTCACACGATTCGGCAACGCCGAAATGCTCAGTTAAAATTATTTTTGAATTGCTGCCCGAGGGGATTTGCTTACACATGAGTGCACATCGATGTACTGTTGAATTATGTAATATAAAATTGCAAGCTTTTTTTATCGCACCGTTTTATAATCTTACTTTATTTTTAAACCCGGTATTTTTGAACCGTTTTGGAAGTTTGTATGATCAGCTATTATTAAGATTGCAGGCGTTTATACAAATTACAACAGAACGCTTTGAAAAAGAGTAAAAATTCTATAATTCGGACGTACAAAAAACAATAACTTTATTCACAAGTGGTGAAGGTTTCATATACTTATCTTTAGTACTTTTTGTTTCGGAAATTTTTCAATTTTAGCTCAAATTTCGTGTTATTTTTTATTCTACCCGCTATAAAAAATGCTTAAAGCCTTAAAAAATATGTAAGTTATATTACATTATGTAAAGTTAAATAAGATAAATTTTTGTATACAACACAACGAAATCAGATGAGTTTTTATTTTTTAGCAAAGGTTCAAACTCGAGTACATTGCTTTTTGAATCGAACATTAAGAAGCTGTTCGAAGAAGTGGTTTTCTTCATATAAGTTACTCTGCTCGTAAATGAACGTGATAAGAAGTGAATTATTCAAGTGAAAAAAAAAAAATGATGTTGTAGTCTAGTACAGGTGAGAACCTGTGTTTCACTAAAACTCTAAACAGTTATTTTATTTATTCATGATTGATTTTAATAAAAGAAAATTTCAAATAATATCTTAGAGGATAGGTGGCCAATTATTTAAGATATATTTTTTTAATGTGCATAAAGGAACCAAAATGAGACTGAAATATTTAAGTGAGTAATAAAAGTCCCAATTGAAGTTCCACAGTGTAAATTTTTCAATATAAAAAAAGGCAAGTCATGTAATGAAATGTATCATAATGCATTCGTATGTTGTCTTTAATAGCCCTTTTTATAATACAGTATATTATTATCTATATCGTTAACAACTTATAGATCATAAAAATTATTAACGTATTTTTTACTTGTAATTTTACGACATTACTACATAAACGCATGCATCAACTGTAACTATACCATCAAACTCATTAAAGAACTATACAAATGACTTTATTGTAATTAACATTTATATTAATTATATGAGGATATTTAACAACTAAACACTGGAATAATAAGGCAAAAAAGTGTGATTAATTTTTAACTTCCCGCCTTGAAGAATTACTACATGTAATCGGAAGTCTTATAAAAAGCAAAACCTCTCATGAAGAATTTTATCCCCTCTGAAAATCTGAACTGCGTATAGCAGGTATAGCACCTGCTGATACTGTATAGCAGGTTAAAGGATAACCCACCCGCCCACCCTGACCCACCCACCCACCCATACACGTTCAGTAAGACTGACCCACCCACCCACCCATACACGTTCAGTAAGACTGACCCACCCGCCCACCCATACACGTTCAGTGGGACTGTACCCTCCCGCCCACCCATACACGTTCAATGGGACTGACCCACCCACCCACCCATACACGTTCATTAACACTGACCCACCCGCCCACCCATACATGTTCAGTGGGACTTTACCCACCCGCCCACCCATACACGTTCAGTGGGACTGACCCACCCGCCCACCCATACATGTTCAGTGGGACTGTACCCTCCCGCCCACCCATACACGTTCAGTAAGACTGACCCACCCGCCCACCCATACACGTTCAGTAAGACTGTACCCTCCCGCCCACCCATACACGTTCAATGGGACTGACCCACCCACCCACCCATACACGTTCAGTAAGACTGACCCACCCGCCCACCCATACACGTTCAGTGGGACTGTACCCTCCCGCCCACCCATACACGTTCAATGGGACTGACCCACCCACCCACCCATACACGTTCAGTAAGACTGACCCACCCGCCCACCCATACACGTTCAGTGGGACTGTACCCTCCCGCCCACCCATACACGTTCAATGGGACTGACCCACCCACCCACCCATACACGTTCAGTAAGACTGACCCACCCGCCCACCCATACACGTTCAGTGGGACTGTACCCTCCCACCCACCCATACACGTTCAATGGGACTGACCCACCCACCCACCCATACACGTTCTGTAAGACTAAGCCACCCGCCCACCCATACACGTTCAGTAAGACTGACCCACCCGCCCACCCATACACGTTCAGTGGGACTGTACCCTCCCACCCACCCATACACGTTCAATGGGACTGACCCACCCACCCACCCATACACGTTCAGTAAGACTGACCCACCCACCCACCCATACACGTTCAGTGGGACTGTACCCTCCCGCCCACCCATACACGTTCAATGGGACTGACCCACCCACCCATACACGTTCAGTAAGACTGACCCACCCGCCCACCCATACATGTTCAGTGGGACTGTACCCACCCGCCCACCCATACACGTTCAATGGGACTAATAATTAAATGGAGGGTATAATAATTTAATATTTGCCATATTATTTTCAGAGTGGTGTCAATTTAATGATCTAAATGACACACGCACGCACACAATAAATTTACAATTTACTTCAACCAATCACTGCAATCAGTTTTATTTACTTATAAATGTTTTTACATGATCCTCTTCATTAAATTATGGAGTTCCATTTGATTTTAAAATAAGTTATAAATTTATACGGTTTGTATGAAAAGGTTACATTTCATTTCACAATGTACCCACTTATGGATATATTTTTTTTGTATTTGGGTGAATAATTATCATTTTAATTCCATATAAACAAGTTAAAAAAATCCATACTATAAATTTATATTTCATTTATTTATTTTTTTATAAATATAATTTAGTACCATTGGAAGTCATCAGGAAATTATATTTTTTTGTGGTTTAAAGTAGATTAGAATATTGTTAAGTTTTTGGGGGCTTATGATACAAATTATTGCTGTTTTTTTTCGTTTTGCATGTTTTGCAAAATGTTTTTGTAAGAGGTATTTTAAAAATAAATAAATAAATGAGAGCCTTCAAAACCTTTATTTAGAAGATTGGTTAAATTAATATTTAGGAACTTGTATGTATATAAATGTATGTCTATGTTTTATATAAGAAGTAAAGACAATACTTTAGACTAAATAAACCAGATTTAATTTCTAATACTCATTTTGTGAAGCCAAAGCCAAACATTACTACGTAGTAAACCCTTTTTATTTTTTACCCCAAATGTTTTTAATGATTTACTAAACACATTAAAAAAAACTAGAATTTTAAAAATTTTTCAAAACATAGTTACTCTCAGCTGACTCTGTTCAATTATTTATTTTTGTATATTTTTGTTTCATGTTAGTTTGATGTGGAAGAAATGATTTAATTAAGAAAATACAGTTTTATTGCAATAGAATAATGATGAATATTTCATTAATGAATAGACTACCTGAATGCAATTTTTTTTATACTTATTTACAGTACTTTAATTTTTAGTTGACTTCATTTTAGTTTGATTAGATTTGTAGTATACGTCTCAAACAAATTTAATTTTGTAGAATGAAACGTTTAACTTAGCTTAGTTATATAAGTTGTACTATGTGTTCGTTTGAACTCAAAAATTCTATATTGAATTGAAAGTGATGATATTCTCAAAACAGGCTAGCATGTGTAATTGTAATTTCTTTTACAAATTAAACAGATGTATGTAAAAAGAGAAAAATAAATATTGATTCTACTCTATTCTTAAATGTTGTATTTTTACACAAGAACAAACGTAAAAATACACTGAACCAAACACAGCTGATGGAAACCTCAACCTCGTAGTGAATTTACTGGCTGTGAAAATATATTTTTTACCATTTTACATATCCCAATGTACATTGGTTTTACAAGATTTCACTATTTTTTACGAGAGGCTGAAACCAAAATTACCATCTTTTGAAGTTTGCCGTGAGTTCAGTTTTTAGGTGGCCGTTACTTGAACTTCCACTTGGAGGTCGACAGATACTTGAAGTGTGTTAATCTGATTATTTTATTAACTATTAAAATAATAAAATTGAACTGCTCAAAAGTGTATCTCTGATAAGACGTTTGACGCAAAATTTGGTAATTTTTCTTAATTGAAATTGTTGCCAGTTTTGAATTATTGTCAGTTTTATTTTTAAATCAACTAAAATTGACATCAATTCCAACATTGGTAAGTTCAGTAAAAACTCTTTTCTGCATAACATATATTTTTATCTATTCAGAGGATTCTGAAAGAATATGTTATTGATTTTTTATTCTATTTGGTTGTAGAATTGGTTGTACTAAAAAGTCAACATATGAAAATTACTGTACAATTAAGATACAATCTGCATCTCTTCTAAATTAGGCGCGTTCATTAATGGTTTCATCTTGTAAATGAGCGGGTTGTAAATATGAAGTTTGTATCTGGTTATATAATAATACAAATAATATGACCTTTTCCAGTAAATCACAACCACTACTTTTTATCTCAATTACAGTTAGGTTAGGTGGCTACTAAAGTTGATCACAAACTGGTAAATCCAATGATTGACTTACCACCGAATGCGCTCTCCGTGTGTAACTTCTTGGAATGCGATAAGATAAGGCCAGCGATATCGGATTCCTAATGGATAAGGAATACCACAGTGGACGTAAAACTGATTTGGGAACAGTTTTTAGAGCAATATAATATTTATCAAGTTGTAGTGAATAAACGGGAACAAAAAAAGTAGTGGGAGTAAATTAACGGAATATATCCAAATAATAAAAATAGCACAATTGTTTTCCTATTTCTATGCAATATATAGGGGAAAAAACAATATGTTGTTCTGAATGGTATATTTTGAAAACTTGTTATTTTATAAACTATTAGTATCTAAAAATAACAAATCTATTGTTATTTATATATTATTAGTATCTAAAAATTGAATATATCGATTACTTACCCTCAGTAATTCGGTTGTACATTAGAATGGTTCAATTTCATTTTCCTTCCTCTCTTCCCTAAATTCTTTAATTATTTGCAGGTGCCTGTTTACTTTCTTCGGTCCATCTTTTAGATAGTGTTTGTGTAGCAACTATTTGAAATTTCATGTTTGTGATTTTGTGTTTTCTTATATATGTTTTCAAGACCCTTAATTCCATAATAGATTATTTTACATAAACTATTTGGCCGAAGTAATATGTTGTAAATAAAAATGCATAGAATAAAATACTAAGATATATGAAGTATATATCGTATGATCTATATAATTTCAGAGTTTTAAATGAAATTAGTTTCTAAGGTAATCAGATTTCAGTCATAATAAATTTCCTTGAGAAGAGATTACACGAAAGTTTTCTTACTGCTTCAGAGTGTTAACAGATCTGAAACTGTCGTCTAAGTGACTCTCAGATAACAATGCCAAGTTCGTGCACTTAGTTGTAGGCTGACAAGTTTATATAACTTGCATTAACTTATGTCTTTGCCTGCCCTCACGGTGGTTATTTACTCAGATCTGCAATTGAAGTGAAGTAAATATGAGCATAAATAAATTTGAAATTACATTGGTATAATCATGTTAAAACATACACAATCGGTAAATTAATCAACTTGAAACATTGATCTAGGTTTAAGACTAAATTTTGAATTTGTTTGATCAATTTTATGTAAGCTTTTCTTAATACAGTAGTTACATTATTCTTTTATTTAACTATAACAACCTTTTCTTAGTTTTAACTAACCCTCGAGCTGGCAGGAATTTACTCTGTGTGGGCAGCTGGTTTTTTGCCTTTTTGAAAGCATTTTTTATATTCAGTTATAAGTATCTAAATTTTGACCAATCAATACATGTTATACATCGCTTTCTTCATAAAACGTCATAGAATAAGATTATAAAAATGTAATTTAAATTTTTTGAAAAAATTAAAATACTTTGTAGCGGCCTATATTTTTTTACTATTTTGTAAAGTTTTTTAAAGATTCCTGGCAAGTAAGATATGCATAAAATAGGGATAAAAAAATTTCAAAATATACAAAATGAGTAAAATGTAGTGCTAAGCATAATAACATTAAGTTTTAATTTATTGCATGAAAAAAAATATTTTTATAAGGACTTATCTTTTATAATTATATAAAGTTAAATGTCACCCAAATAGTCAATATTAAAAAAATAAAAATAAACATATCCAAAAAATAAAAGCCGAAGAATACATTTTAAATATTCATTATACCATATTAGAAATTAATGTAAATAGTAAATATATAATTTGAATCTACTTGTGACCTGTAAGCAGTATAGACAAACCAAACTCGTAAACAATTCTGGCCACAGTCTCGCGTACACGACGACAGCTAACGTCTGCAAGCCAAACGAAACATGATTTCAAAGCATTGTAAAATGGAATTCGGTACTAATATTCGAAAGAAACAAAGTATATCGGATAGCTAAATCGATGTTCATTACTTCATTATAAAAATTATTACTATCACATCATATGTTTGTAAGAAATAATGGATGTATCGGGAATCTGTATTATGGCCGGATTTCCAGTGTTACCAGTACAGAATGGGTTTATAACGCCAGATATCCGGTGAATGCCAGTTTGAGGATTAAAACATTTCATTCCGTTTTAGTAAATATACAATACTATCACCTGACAATTAATTTTTTTTAAGTCTAAATATTGTGGTTTAGTTGTGGGAACGTTTGTCCTTATTTTTACCAAATTCATCCTGGGCGTAATTGATCAGATTGATATATCATTTTTGTCATGCATTCTAACCAAAGAAAACTCATCTTAAAAAATGTCACATAGTAGTTAGAAGTTTGATAACATACATAACACAGGCCAATGAAAAATATAACTCACAAATATATCTACATTAATTACATTCTTGTTTTCAAATTATTTAAGAAAAGATAAGTAATAAGGGATTTGTCAGAGGACTAAAAATACGAATTTGTTACCTTGAGTAGGAGAAATATTGTTACCTTGAGTAAGAGGAATTTTGTTACCTTGATTAGGAGGAATTCCGTTACCTTGAGTAGGAGGATTTTTTTACCTTGAGTAGGAGGAATATTGTTACCTTGAGTAGGAGGAATATTGTTACCTTAAATATGAGGAATTTTTACCTGGAGTAGGAGGAATTTTGTTACCTTGAGTAGGAGGAATATTGTTACCTTGAGTAGGAGGAATATTGTTACCTTGAGTAGGAGGAATATTGTTACCTTGAGTAGGAGGAATTTTTTTACCATGAGTAGAAGGAATATTGTTACCTTGAGTAGGAGGAACATTGTTACCTTGAGTAGGAGGAATATTGTTACCCTTAGTAGTGCTGGCCGGTGCTGAGGCAGTAGACTTAGCTACGTGCTATATGAACGTGTCAGCCCTACTTTTGACTCTACTTGAATAAATTTCCCAACGTGAACATTTTATTTTTTCGCCCAAAATCTAACACTTTTGTTGCTAGGAGGAATTCCGTTACCTTGAGTAGGAGGATTATTTTTACCTTGAGTAGGAGGAATTTTGTTACCTTGAGTAGGAGGAATTTTGTTACCTTGAGTAGGAGGAATATTGTTACCTTGAGTAAGAGGAATGTTGTTACCTTGAGTAGGAGGAATTTCGTTACCTTGAGTAGGAGGAATTTTTTTTTACCTTGAGTAGGAGGAATTTTGTTACCTTGAGTAAGAGGAATGTTGTTACCTTGAGTAAGAGGAATATTGTTACCTTGAGTAGGAGGAATATTGTTACCTTGAGTAGGAGGAATATTGTTACCTTGAGTAAGAGGAATATTGTTACCTTGAGTAGGAGGAATATTGTTACCTTGAGTAAGAGGAATATTGTTACCTTGAGTAAGAGGAATATTGTTACCTTGAGTAGGAGGAATTTTGTTACCTTGAGTAGGAGGAATATTGTTACCTTGAGTAAGAGGAATATTGTTACCTGAAGTGGGAGGAATTTTGTCACCACCCAGACAGGAGGATGTCACTAATTCAACTAGATTTTTCTTGTTTACTCGAAGATGTGAAACATAACGCTCTAGACATCACTTGTGTAAAATTAATGTTTCAGTTGGCAGTAAATAACTAATAAAGAGATAGTATGGTTATAGAACTAAAAGAAAAAATAGATCATGACCTGTAGTGCTTGATTATACAAATACGGAATAATATAACAAATTCAATAAATAATCTTTCAATAAAATGAAACATTGAATAACTTTAAGTATTATTGGGACAGTAAATATGTATTTTTTACGATTGTTAGCTAAAACAATCGTTTTTTACATTTTAAATAGTTTACTTACAAAATAATACAAATGTAAATTTTAAATTGTTTATTAACAAACTGTTACAAAGTCTTCATAGTATTTATAACAGTTGTATGCTGGTACAACTACCTCAAAATATTAATATAAAAACAATGATCACTGTTTCTTACTCCAAATTAACTGATTTACTCGAGGAAAGGGGCTAAATGTGGAATATATCAAACATAGTACAACTTACAACAGTATGTCTTCCCAAATTCATGTTTGTCACTAAAATCAGGTAGGGAAACACGTTACAAAACCAAGAGTAACTGAATTTACTTGACGCAAGTTTGTAACCAAGTTTGGAGCTTATCAAACTTGGTTCAAGTTACTTGGCGTGTGTGTCATCACATTCTTTAATTTTTACCTCAAGTTTGTTGGCTAGTACTTAGGTAACACGTTATCTTACCAAGGATAATTGATTTCACTTGAGGCAAATTCATGAGTAAATGAAGAATTGATCAAACTTCGTTCAGCTTAATTGGAGTGTGTGTCATCAAATTATTTATGATTGTGCCACGTTTCAGTTGGGTAGTAGTTGGGTTATCGTACCAAGGGTAACTGAATTTACCTGCGGCAAGTTTTTAAGCAAGTGAAGAGTATCAAACTTGGTTCAAGTTACTTGATGTGTGTGTCATTACATTCTTTATGTCAGCCCTTCGAGTTATTTGGGAAATAGCTAGGTAAATTCGTTATAAAACCAAGGGTAACTGAATTTACTTGACGCAAGTTTGTAACCAAGTTTGGAGCTTATCAAACTTGGTTCAAGTTACTTGAAGCGTGTGTCATTACATTTTTTATGTCAGCCCCTCGAGTTACTTGGGAAATAGCTAGGTAAATTTGTTGTAACACCAAGGGTGACTGAATTTACCTGCGGCAAGTTTGCAAGCAAGTGAAGAGTATCAAACTTGGTTCAAGTTACTTGAAGTGTGTGTCATTACATTCTTTATGTCAGCCCCTCGAGTTACTTGGGAAATAGCTAGGTAAATACGTTATAAAACCAAGGGTAACTGAATTTACCTGCGGCAAGTTTTTTAGGAAGTGAAGAGTATCAAACTTGGTTCAAGTTACTTGAAGTGTGTGTCATTACATTCTTTATGTCAGCCCCTCGAGTTACTTGGGAAATAGCTAGGTAAATTCGTTATAAAACCAAGGGTAACTGAATTTACCTGCGGCAAGTTTGTAAGCAAGTGAAGAGTATCAAACTTGGTTCAAGTTACTTGAAGTGTGTGTCATTACATTCTTTTATGTTCGTTTCTCAAGTTAGTGGGGTAGTAGTTAGTTAAATACGTTACCATACGAAGTGTAATATATTTTACTTGCAGCAAGTTTGTAAGGAAGTGAAGAGTATCAAACTTGGTTCAAGTTACTTGAAGTGTCTGTCATTACATTCTTTTATGTTCGTTTCTCAAGTTAGTGGGGTAGTGGTTAGTTAAATACGTTACCATACGAAGTGTAATATATTTTACTTGCAGCAAGTTTGTAAGGAAGTGAAGAGTATCAAACTTGGTTCAAGTTACTTGAAGTGTGTGTCATTACATTCTTTTATGTTCGTTTCTCAAGTTAGTGGGGTAGCAGTTAGTTAAATACGTTACCATACGAAGTGTAATATATTTTACTTGCAGCAAGTTTGTAAGGAAGTGAAGAGTATCAAACTTGGTTCAAGTTACTTGAAGTGTCTGTCATTACATTCTTTTATGTTCGTTTCTCAAGTTAGTGGGGTAGTGGTTAGTTAAATACGTTACCATACGAAGTGTAATATATTTTACTTGCAGCAAGTTTGTAAGGAAGTGAAGAGTATCAAACTTGGTTCAAGTTACTTGAAGTGTCTGTCATTACATTCTTTTATGTTCGTTTCTCAAGTTAGTGGGGTAGTGGTTAGTTAAATACGTTACCATACGAAGTGTAATATATTTTACTTGCAGCAAGTTTGTAAGCAATTGAAGAGCTTATCAATTTTGGTTCAACTTACTTGTTCAACTTGGTGTGTGTCATTTGACTTTATCTGATGACTTCTTCCAAATAGTTTTTTATATTTAATTACAGTTCTATTTTATTCGTACCTTAGAAACTCTGACTTGTCCTTCCACAACCCCTTCCCAATTTCACTTCACCCGTTATGTCTTAATTTTAATCTTTTCTTTGAGAAATTTCTCAAATACTGTCTTAATTGAGTTCCTAAGTTAAATTAATACCATTAATTATTCTATTGATATAAATCAGTACTATAGTCCACATGTTCTAGCTTTACCTCTGAGGTTTGCAGGCTAAACTGGAAAACCGACATAGGCAACGTCGCATTCAGACCGTCACAGCCCACCTCTAAATTTTTCATCCGGTGACTCACAATAAGGAATAATGTGGGAAGGTACAAATTTACTTTTTTTAATGGGAATTAAAATCTTTTTAGTGTTTAACTGGGAATTACTTTTTTTACTGTTTACAAATATCAAAAAACGAAGTTAATCGTACACTTTTAGCTATCAAGCCCTATTTGTGATTTTTCTAGACCGGAAAGAAATTAGCCGTGGGACAGGAAGGAACCAAGCGCTCAAGACATACAATGTTGCCATGTTGTGCTTCCCTCAGAGGTAAAGTTAGAACGGCTGGAGTATAATTCTTGTTATTTAAATTAATTAATAACGTATAGTCAGTTAATCTACTGTTTTCTCTCCTTATATTTATCAAATTTATAGACAAGATACTTTTTTAATGTTATTGAGAATTTAATTTTCTAATATTTAAAGTGTATTTGTTATCAACCTTAGAACAATCTGTTTGTTTTTAATATATCTTTGTTATTTAATTTCTATTTAAGTTTCTAAATTAAAGCATTATAACTTCCACCAATTATAATAGTCATTCTAGAAATATTGATTTATTACATGTATATAATTATTATTTATTGTTAGAACCATATTCATTTCCTTGCTTGTCACTGTCATATCCCTGTGTAAAATAACATTGCAATTGAAAAATAAATTAATAAACAATCACTGAATAAAATATTCCAGTGAATATTTTCTTGTTGGAATGTCATAATTTAAATAATCTAAGAAACGTTAGAATTTTATTGATAGTATTTTTTGTTATATATTCTCATATACTTTATCTTGTACCCTAACTTATGTATTCTAATTATCTATCTTGATGTTGAAATTCTTTAATATAAATCGAGAGTAAAATTAATGTTACCTTTATTTTGTAGGAGGGGATTTATTCCACAGCTCTATTGGGGAATTATTGTTATTTGGCATTTTTCTTTAGTGTCAAAAATTACAAAACAATTTATAAAACCACTTTTTTATGATAAAAAGTACTTTAATATGTTCCTATCAATTAAGACTAGTTTGAGTCCGCTAAAAGCCGCCTATTATTTATTCATATTTTTATATGAATTTTTGAAGCTTCGCTAACTTTTTTGGAAGCTTCAAATCTGAATTTATAAGAGAAATAAAACTGTTAGTATTACTAACAAATTATGCTGTATATTATGTATTCTAATAACAGATCCCTGTGTACATCTGTAAAGGTGTATTTGCCCTGAGATGTTTGTCTTCGTTCGCCTTTAGTAAGGTCCTCAACCTTGCGTATTTATGGCCTTATTGAGAGTCGATTGAGATATGGAATTCTTTTCTGGGGTTTCTAAAATTCTACTTTATTTAATCGCATATTTAATCTTCTGAAGAGGGCTCTAAGGATCGTTTGGGGTCTGGATCACCCGGAGTCTGGAAAAGGGAGCTCTTTCTTTTAATATATGAGGTGGTGGTATGTGTTTTTAAAAATAAAATCAAATTCCCTATCCTTAATCACAACTACAATACTAGATGTACAAACAATTTTACCAATAAAAAGTACTATCTCGATCTTTTTAAAAAATCTGTTTTAAATTTTTGACCTAAATATTTTAATCTTCTCCCTCAAAATATAAAAACAATCAATAGTTTATCTCTGCTGAACACCCGTTTGAGGAGCCATTTGGTCGGGAGGACTTTCTTTTCCATCGATGAAGCTCTTATGCAGCCTTTAGTGGTAGTGTTGGCTGTTTTATTTTAATTTGACTACCTTAAATAATTTTCTTACTGTAGCAGCTCTTATTGTAATAAAATAAGTGTCAAGATCGTCTTAAGTGTAGGCTATAGTGAAAAATTGTCTTAGAATTAATTTACTTATGATGTTATTTGTGTATTATTTTATGTTTTTGATTAATGATGTTATTTTTGTATTATGACTTGCATAGAAAACTGTAACAGTTCATATTGTGTCAGTAATTTTGACATGTTATTGAATCTATAAATACAGAATAATAATATATGTTACATTTATATTAATAAGACTTGCTGATAAAGTAGCCTATTTCTATGAAGTGGTATTGACCCACCTACCCACCCATATACGTACAGTAGTATTGTCGACGCATATTTAAACCCATATTGAGGAGCCATTTGGTCGGGAGTGCTTTCTATACTATCGATTAAGCTCTTATGCAGCCTTAAGTAATGGTGTTCGCTGTTTTATTTTTATTTAACGACCTAAAATGCTTTTTCTTATCGTAACAACTCATATTAATAAAATAAATGCCAAGATCGGCTTAAGTATAGGCTATACAGACTTGACTTGTGTGAAAATTTGTCTTAGTATTAATTGACTTATGACGTTATTTGTGCACTATTTTATGTTCTTGATTAATGATGTTATTTTTGTACTATGACTTGCATAGAAAATTGTAATAGTTCGTATCGTGCCATTAAATTAATCTTGAATCTTGACTAATGCATTTACTAAATGGTTTACGAGAAGCCGCTGTGAAAGTAAATTGTTTATTATCCGTTGTTTTCATTATATTTGTCATGGATTCTCAGATAAAGTATAGTTGTATAAGTTAGTAAGATTGACGTATTTTTTCACTTTTTCTTTATTTCTTGAGAACGGGATAAGAAATTTGATTGTTTTAGAAATATAAAATGACAATTAATTGAGATGCAATGTTCCTATTCTTTAATTTTCAATCCAGATTCAAACAGGAATTTAAAAATAGACAACCTTTATTAGCAAGATAATATTAAAAATTCAATAAAATTGTTATTTAGCGAATAAGTTTAATCAGACACAATGAATAATATGCAACCCCAATTAAAAGCGGAGAGTCAATATCTAATTATAAATATCCCTAAATGTAATTAATGTTCATTAATTGAGTATTGTTAAATTATCAATTACGTCTTTGTTGAGATTATAATTAATATAAAATAAAGACCTGTGAGTTATGAGTTGACCTATTTAAACACTTTCAAATCATGTAATGAAATTAAAATGAAATGAAAAATGTCTTTATTTAATCAAGCGAAGTTGGGACTAAAAAGTCCCTTCTTCCACTTAACCTGATACAAAAATAATTACAATTAATTATATTAATTTTGTTTTCAAATATAGTAATTACAGTTGAATAAAAGTAACAATAAATAATATAATACAAAAATAGTTAATTATCCTAAAGTATATAATATTAATAATCATAGTGAAATTATATATGTAATTACAAGTATGAAATAAATTAACCGACTTAGAAATAAATAAGAATATATGTTTAGTATCGACTTGAATAGACGTAAAAATAGGTTACCATTAATCTATAATATCAAATTTTATTATTCTTAATTATTATAAATACCAGTTTCATCATTTTTCGTTATTTTCCGTAAATTGTATATATATGACAATTCTTAAGAAACACAGAAGCAATATTTTATTTAAATCAATCTCAAATTTTTGACAATACATTTTATATTTCCAGAAAACTGTGTGAAACAATAGTATTAAGTAATGTAGAGCTAAACAATCAATAGCTAATAAATCCAAAGGCAGATAAAATTCAAGATAAAATGTTTAAAAACAAGGAAATCGACTTTAATGTGTGGATAGGGTTAATAGCAGTGTTTAATAACCAATTCTCATTTATTGATACCGTTATTGATACATTGTTGTGTTTAAACAACAATGTGAGTGGGTCACACACAAAAACCTAAGGGATAAAAAGATTTTAAATTTCCTTATTTATATCTATGTTAACGTCTGTAAGTTTGAATTGCGATTTCACGGTCCACTGCTAATGACACCTTTGTCAATAATAAATTAGTATGAAATCAGTCAGCATTTATGCAATACATATTGCTAGATATTTGAGTTGTTGACATCATCAGCTTGATAACAAGACTTGTCAGGTGTTTATAACATAAAAGAAATTTTAAACAAGAAAAAAGGACCTTTTCCGTTAATTCACTACCACTATCTTTGTCAGGTAATGTTAGGTTTGGTTATGTTATGTTAGGTTTGGTTATGTTAAGTAAGGTTTGCTTAGGTAACGTTAGGTTTGCTTAGGTTATGTTAGGTTTGGTTATGTTATGTAAGGTTTGCTTAGGTAATGTTAGGTTTGCTTAGGTTATGTTAGGTTTGGTTATGTTATGTTAGGTTTGGTTAGGTTATGTTAGGTTTGTTTAGGTTATGTTAGGCTTGGTTATGTTATGTTAGGTTTGCTTAGGTTATGTTAGGTTTGGTTAGGTTATGTTAGAATAGCTTAGGTTATGTTAAGTTTGGTTAGGTTATGTTAGGTTTGCTTAGGTTATGTTAAGTTAGGTTAGGTTATGTTAGGTTTGCTTAGGTTATGTTAGGTTTGCTTGGGTTATGTTAAATTTGGTTAGGTTATGTTAAGTTTGGTTAGGTTATGTTAGGTTTGCTTAGGTTATGTTAAGTTTGGTTATGTTATGTTAGGTTTTTTTACCATGCTAGGTTAACCTAAGCTATAGGTATAGTTGTGAACTAACGTAAAAGATCCGACAAAAAGTCTAAAACTTTGTTAATATTGCCAAGAATATTAAGTCAATAGTGAATGTATCAGTTAATGCCTTAACATTATTTGGAAATTTCACTTATATCTGAGATGAATTTGTCATTTGGTGATTTTTTACATATCTCAAAATAAGCCAAATGTGTAAAATAGTGCTACTTTTTTAATTAAGAAATAAATTAATAGGAAATATTGAATTTTATTTTTTATTTATTTTTGTTATTATTAATCTTTTTTACACACAGTTGTTGCTAAAACCTAGGTACCCATAATTTCGAATCAGACAGTAGGTAAACGGCTTTTGGCTTGAATCAGTATATAACCATGCAGTAATGTATAGTACTTCTATTGGTCTAACAGTTCAAGAAGCATATACGTTTCACGCATGTGATCCATTTTTTTCCCATATTTTTTTAAATATGATCATGTACTATCATTCCAAACAGGGGTGAATAAAATTCTCTTTATGATGTTTACTACTATCATTTAGGAAAATAGCTCAGAAATATTTTCAAAATATCTCTAAAATGTCATCCTGAGTTAGAATCAACATTATTGTACAAATTTTGATTTTATTCTAATTAAATAATTAAACCATGATTAGAGACTATGTCATTGGTCTTGAAAAATCTTTTCATCTCAAATTTCAAATTTTGAAGTAAAGTTGATACATTAGGCTAATTTCAGTAGGTACTTAGGTTAAAACTCTTTTCTTGACCAATTGTTCAGTTTAGTTTTTCATCCTAATTCAATATAATATTATAATATTCGATGTGATAAGAGCAAGTTTTTGTTATCAAAACAGGATTTATGTCGTAACTTTATGTTGGCTAACCCGGTAATAATTTAATTTTTTTTAAATAAAACTACACTCACCAGTTCACTTGGGCTTGCAGGCCTGTGCGTGAGCTTTACTCAACGAATGAAGTACCGACCGTTAGCTCAGTGGGGATTCGAACCTTGGAACATCCCTCCGCAGTCCGAATCCTTAACCACTGAGCCACCACGCCGGCAAATAATATCAATAATGTTTTCTTCTGTTTTTTTAGTTTTTTCTTTCTAAGTCTGTTAGATTTTATGAAAGAGGACGCAAACATTGTCAAGGGACAACGGCCCAAACTCCTGCAGCAAACTATCAAGAAGACTTCCCGGAAATTGAACCCATGACCTTCTGCAATGGAAGTAGAAGTGCAAACCACTAGCTAGCAAGAGACCCACCTACTACTTTGATTGTGGTCACGTGTGTTATGGATTGAAATGAATATACTTCCATATGTTGTTCAAAAGTATGAAATATAAATAGTAATATATTAAAAATAATTATATTTATATAGTTCATTATGCTGTTAACTTTACAAAAGTTCAATTTACCATATTTTCACTTTGCATACTGCTTTTCTGATTTTACTTAAGTGTTTTACTTAGACAAAGTAAATATCCTACTTATAAAATCTATTTGTAAATATTTAATCAAAATTTTCTAGAAGATGTCATTACATTTTAAATTTTAATGATCATCAAACTTAAACAATCTTCAATTTATTTCAAGGGTCACCACAATCAATCTAGTTCAAATAAATTTAGTTATCCCTTAGCATGCTTAATTTAACTACTTTCTTATTTGTATTTTGAATGAGTTTCAACTTTTTTTCGTTTTATTATCAGTTTATCACTCAATCTTTCATCTTAATGTATATCAGCATGGAATAAATAAAATATTCTTTTTATTATATATGTCCATTTTCCGATGTAATCATGTGTATGGGTAGCTGTTATACAAAATAACCCTATTTTACTTTGGAAAACAATCATTTCATTAATAAATAAGAGGTTTTTGAATGATTTGTACATTGAAATATATTTTGTTTAAATAACAGATGATTTTATATAAACTGATTCAGATGAGCACACAAGCTATTCGCTTCATTTGTTGATTTCCCAAAAGAAACATAGAGAACTCCCTCGAAGAGAGAGTCTGAAATATTTACCTTCTAAGGGGAGGCCACCCTTATGTTCTCGCACTTTTTACATCTTTTACGCACTTGTTCACTAGCTTGCTTTCCGTGGAATCTAACAGAAAAACTTCTACCACTCCTTTGACTGTAAAATTGAGACCATGATTTATGTTTAACTATGTAATTAATAAGCATGTATTAAGGATGTAAAAATCTGTTTTGGGAGTATTCGTAACTGTGTGGATATGGGAAAATGCGTCCAATAACAGACATTTTATGTGTTTACCAACCTATATGAATTTTATTCACTGACAGGTCAAATTCCTTTAGCTGTCCCTCCCCCTTAAATGGCTTATCACAATAACTACAAAAATAACTTAAGTATTCAGATTAGGTTAGGTTATGTTTCATTAGGTTAAAAAGTAAACCATAAAATAAAATTTTACTTTTTATTTATTTGTTACTCTGTAGTTTTCTATAGGTAGTCATTTTGTATTACTTATCTGTTAACTGCTTGATTATTTTTTTATAAATTAAAGTTGATTTAAATATTTCATCAACCCTATTAAACTGTTATGGTATACTATGTAATATTATAACTACTTTCAAATTAAAACAACAAAACATATAAACCAACTGTAAATTGTTCGGTTAAAAAAGGGTTTTCAAATTAAACAAAACCAGCATGGCCTAATAGAGTTTTCGGCCGTGCACGTCTAAATTCCACTCACTGAAACAGCTGATGTAACGATCGTTTTACAGCTGAATTTGCGAAACTAAATGGACTGAAGCCAACGCATGTCATTTGTAATGTGAGCATCAACAGCAAAATTATGTTGGTAGGCTCAGCTTTACACCATGTACCCTTATGTTCCACCCGGGTGTTACAGTATCATTCAATTTATCAACTAGGAGCTTCTCGTTGTAAATGGGTGAATAGAGGAATCTTATAATGAAAGGATCAACTTCATAATGGAGTTATGGTTGGCTCAATTTATGAGTGTAACCTGCATAACTGCTAAATTATTAATACCACAATTGCACGCATTTTTTTTATAAATTTATTTATTTTCATACATTTCTGTATATTAAATGTAAATTCGTGAACTAAAAAAACTACTAATTCGTATATATTCGTATTTAAATCATGTTAACTACTTTATTTCAAACCAAGTGAAATATTTAGATGCTGTAGAAAAAATGGTGTAAAGTCAATTCATAATAAGGACGCTACCTGGTCTGAATTAATTATTATGAATAAAAAATAGCTTAACATGTAAATAAAATTAATTTATAAATGAGTCAATTAAGGAGTTTAAATTGCAGGTCAAGAGAGTTGAGAAATTAGGAATAGGTATATCACTGTCACCTCAAATATTACTACATATTTATAGTTGTAACTAAGTTTACATCAAACATTTTTATTTTGTTTCTGCATATAGAGCAGTTTACATATAGAAAAAATTAAACAAAAGAACAGAACCAGTAAAAAAGAAAATAAAACAAAAAGCCAATACCAGTAGAGAATAAAATCAATCAGAAGACCAAAGTCAGCATTAACTAATGACATTTAACAGTTGTCATTTTGACGATTCAAGGTAAAAGTCCTGATATTCCCGATCATAACAGGTGTTAGTATAAAAGTATTTCAGTAAAATACAAATTCCATTCTTCTGTGAGTGTTTCTGGCCTGAGGAAGATTAACGTAGTTATCGAAATCAACCTCCATAATATTTTTACATTTTGTAATTATTTGTATTGTAATAAATTTGAGTTGTGACATTCACAAGTATTTTTACTAACACGTAATATACTAAAAAAAACTATTTAGTAAACAAATTGTAATAAATTTTATTATTCACTAAATTTGCAACATATACAAAAATGTAAAATAATAAATCACATTTTAAAATTATGATGCTTGATTGGTTATTGAAATAATCAAAATTTGTTATTGGTTAGAATCAGCCACTACGTACACCGTCACATAAGGTTAAGTGGTAGAAGGATTTTATAGCCCTAAATTCATCTGCAAATGAAGTAATTTTTAATTTAATTTCACATTGTTCAATTTCACCAAGTAGTTACGTTTCACAACTCGCAAGCAGTGTTAATAATACTGTTTTAATAATAATAAAATCATTAGTTATACATTACGACGCCTTCCATTGTTATGACGCAATACCCGCACAACAGTCATGTAGCTAAATCACAGTTTACGCCGGCTTATTGGTTAATACGCCCATGAAATACGTTTCACAACTCTCCAGCAGTTATGATAATACTTACTGTACAGAAGAAGTTCATGAATATTAGTTATACATTATGTCGCCTTCCACTGTAATGACGCAATACCCGCACAACAGTCATGTAGCTAAATCACCGTTTACGCCGGCACATTAGTTGAATGCACCGAATAAATGCTATTTTAAAACTAACATCTATTAGATACATGCTATTCTAGATACATCATTAAAAGTAATATTCTTAGTTTAATTAAACTATTTACATGTAACTAGAGTTAAAAAAAAAAAAAACAATGTAGATGAATTCGGTAGAAAATATTATATGTTGACGTAAGAGTAGTGAAAGGGAAAACAGACAATAAATTGGTTCGAAAATCAGATAATAAGAGACAAATGTCCATAAAACCTCTCCAATCATAACTGAATCTCCATTTTTCAACAATGGACTCTAACAAAGAAGATATATGACGTGCTATCAAGGGGTCAACTCTTATTGATCCCAACGGGAAGGGGGTTTACATTTGTGTGTCGTGGATAGCTTACCTTTTATTCTGCCGTACTCTATCCTCATTTTTCCATGTTAAATATATATTTAAGAATCACCTGTCAGATTACTTAGTTAGGTTAGGTTAGGTTACGTTTGGTAAGGTTAGGTTAGGTTAGATTCTGTTAAATAAGGTTAGGTTAGGTTAGATTCTGTTAAATAAGGTTAGGTTAGGTTAGATTAAGTTAGGCTGGTATGACGGTACTGATCTTCAAATTGCTGGACTACGCAAATGATGTAGACAGAGCATTTTTTGCAAGAAGTTTACAAGCCTTCTTTTTATGCAAGCCGATTATCAAGCTTTTCCGTATTAGAATACTTCGAGAGATTCTCATACATAGTTTCCGTTGATATCAACGCATGGTTTATAGTTAATAAATAAACGATGCTGTTTAGTAGATACCCTGGAAGGCAAGTGCTATTAGTTAGATATGTGCCAAACTGCTGTTTGAAAGAAGCAGCGTAGCTGAAAGCAATTGGCGTCACAAAGCTGCTTATTAAAAGCAGTTAAGCTCAGCTACAGCACACATATTGGGACGTTGTTTCTGTATACCGTTGTTGGCTGAAAACTGCTAAGCCAGATTAAATGTTAAGATCAAATAGAATAGTTACGCATACATACCAAACAGTTACACGATATCTACAAAGCGTAGCTATACAATTTTTGGAGATGGATTAGTAATTTGTGCAAACCTATCCATTAATAGAACATTTAATTCAACGTATATCTTACATAATGACAGTACGAGAGAGCTGCATACAGCTATTAATGTAGACAAGCCCTTAATGTTCACTGCTCTTGGCGTATGCCTACCTGATTTCTGTAACTGTTGGGCGGGGATAGCTGCTGCCGAGACACTCAACTGTTTAGTAGCTGAGCTGCTTACTTGTCTACCTGCTTTCTGTAACTGTTAGGCGGGGATATATGCTGCCGAGACACTCAACTGTTTAGTTGCTGAGCTGTTTACTTGACTAACTGATTTCTGTAACTGTTAGGCGGGGATATATGCTGCCGAGACACTCAACTGTTTAGTTGCTGAGCTGTTTACTTGACTAACTGATTTCTGTAACTGTTCGGCGGGGATAGCTACTGCCAAGAAACTCAACTGTTTATTTGCTGAGCTGTTTACTTGACTAACTGATTTCTGTAACTGTTGGGTGGGGATAGCTGCTGCCGAGACACTCAACTGTTTAGTTGCTGAGCTGTTTACTTGACTAACTGATTTCTGTAACTGTTGGGCGGGGATAGCTACTGCCGAGACACTCAACTGTTTAGTTGCTGAGCTGTTTACTTGACTAACTGATTTCTGTAACTGTTCGGCGGGGATAGCTACTGCCGAGAAACTCAACTGTTTAGTAGCTGAGCTGCTTACTTGCCTACCTACTTTCTTTAACTTTTGGGTGGGGATAGCTGCTGCAGAGACACTCAACTGTTTACTAGCTGAGCTGCTTACTTGCCTACCTGCTTTCTGTAACTGTTGGGTGGGGATAGCTGCTGCCGAGACACTCAACTGTTTACTAGCTGAGCTGCTTACTTGCCTACCTGCTTTCTGTAACTGTTGGGTGGGGATAGCTGCTGCAGAGACACTCAACTGTTTACTAGCTGAGCTGCTTACTTGCCTACCTGCTTTCTGTAACTGTTGGGTGGGGATAGCTGCTGCCGAGACACTCAACTGTTTAGTAGCTGAGCTGCTTACTTGCCTACCTGCTTTCTGTAACTTTTGGGTGGGGATAGCTGCTGCCGAGACACTCAACTGTTTAGTAGCTGAGCTGCTTACTTGCCTACCTGCTTTCTGTAACTGTTGGGTGGGGATAGCTGCTGCCGAGACACTCAACTGTTTACTAGCTGAGCTGCTTACTTGCCTACCTGCTTTCTGTAACTGTTGGGTGGGGATAGCTGCTGCCGAGACACTCAACTGTTTAGTAGCTGAGCTGCTTCCTTGCCTACCTGCTTTCTGTAACTGTTGGGTGGGGATAGCTGCTGCCGAGACACTCAACTGTTTACTAGCTGAGCTGCTTACTTGCCTACCTGCTTTCTGTAACTGTTGGGTGGGGATAGCTGCTGCCGAGACACTCAACTGTTTAGTAGCTGAGCTGCTTCCTTGCCTACCTGCTTTCTGTAACTGTTGGGTGGGGATAGCTGCTGCCGAGACACTCAACTGTTTAGTAGCTGAGCTGCTTACTTGCCTACCTGCTTTCTGTAACTGTTGGGTGGGGATAGCTGCTGCCGAGACACTCAACTGTTTACTAGCTGAGCTGCTTACTTGCCTACTTGCTTTCTGTAACTGTTGGGTGGGGATAGCTGCTGCCGAGACACTCAACTGTTTAGTAGCTGAGCTGCTTACTTGCCTACCTGCTTTCTGTAACTGTTGCGTGGGGATAGATGCTGCAGAGACACTCAACTGTTTACTAGCTGAGCTGCTTACTTGCCTACCTGCTTTCTGTAACTGTTGGGTGGGGATAGCTGCTGCCGAGACACTCAACTGTTTAGTAGCTGAGCTGCTTACTTGCCTACCTGCTTTCTGTAACTGTTGGGTGGGGATAGCTGCTGCCGAGACACTCAACTGTTTAGTAGCTGAGCTGCTTACTTGCCTACCTGCTTTCTGTAACTGTTGGGTGGGGATAGCTGCTGCCGAGACACTCAACTGTTTAGTAACTGAGCTGCTTCCTTGTCTACTTGCTTTCTGTAACTTTTGGGTGGGGATAGCTGCTGCCGAGACACTCAACTGTTTACTAGCTGAGCTGCTTACTTGCCTACCTGCTTTCTGTAACTGTTGGGTGGGGATAGCTGCTGCCGAGACACTCAACTGTTTAGTAGCTGAGCTGCTTCCTTGCCTACCTGCTTTCTGTAACTGTTGGGTGGGGATAGCTGCTGCCGAGACACTCAACTGTTTAGTAGCTGAGCTGCTCACTTATCTATCTGCTTTCTGTAACTGTTGGGTGGGGATAGCTGCTGCCGAGACACTCAACTGTTTAGTAGCTGAGCTGCTCACTTATCTATCTGCTTTCTGTAACTGTTGGGCGGGGATAGCTGCTGCCGAGACACTCAACTGTTTAGTAGCTGAGCTGCTTCCTTGCCTACCTGCTTTCTGTAACTGTTGGGTGGGGATAGCTGCTGCCGAGACACTCAACTGTTTAGTAGCTGAGCTGCTTACTTGTCTACCTGCTTTCTGTAACTGTTAGGCGGGTATCGCTGCTGCCGAGACACTCAACTGTTTACTAGCTGAGCTGCTTCCTTGCCTACCTGCTTTCTGTAACTGTTGGGTGGGGATAGCTGCTGCCGAGACACTCAACTGTTTAGTAGCTGAGCTGCTTACTTGTCTACCTGCTTTCTGTAACTGTTAGGTGGGGATATCTGCTGCCGAGACACTCAACTGTTTAGTAGCTGAGCTGCTTACTTATCTATCTGCTTTCTGTAACTGTTAGGCGGGTATCGCTGCTGCCGAGACACTCAACTGTTTAGTAGCTGAGCTGCTTCCTTGTCTACCTGCTTTCTGTAACTTTTGGGTGGGGATATCTGCTGCCGAGACACTCAACTGTTTACTAGCTGAGCTGCTTACTTGCCTACCTGCTTTCTGTAACTGTTGGGTGGGGATAGCTGCTGCCGAGATACTCAACTGTTTAGTAGCTGAGCTGCTTCCTTGCCTACCTGCATTCTGTAACTGTTGGGTGGGGATAGCTGCTGCCGAGACACTCAACTGTTTAGTAGCTGAGCTGCTTCCTTGCCTACCTGCATTCTGTAACTGTTGGGTGGGGATATCTGCTGCCGAGACACTCAACTGTTTAGTAGCTGAGCTGCTTCCTTGCCTACCTGCATTCTGTAACTGTTGGGTGGGGATAGCTGCTGCCGAGATACTCAACTGTTTAGTAGCTGAGCTGCTTACTTGCCTACCTGCTTTCTGTAACTGTTGGGTGGGGATATCTGCTGCCGAGACACTCAACTGTTTAGTAGCTGAGCTGCTTCCTTGCCTACCTGCATTCTGTAACTGTTGGGTGGGGATAGCTGCTGCCGAGATACTCAACTGTTTAGTAGCTGAGCTGCTTCCTTGCCTATCTAATTTCTGTAACTGTTGGGCGGGGATAGCTGCTGCCGAGACACTCAACTGTTTAGTAGCTGAGCTGCTTCCTTGCCTACCTGCTTTCTGTAACTGTTGGGTGGGGATAGCTGCTGCCGAGACACTCAACTGTTTAGTAGCTGAGCTGCTTCCTTGCCTATCTAATTTCTGTAACTTTTGGGTGGGGATATCTGCTGCCGAGACACTCAACTGTTTAGTAGCTGAGCTGCTTCCTTGCCTACCTGCTTTCTGTATCTGTTGGGCGAGGATAGCTGCTGCTGAGACACTCAACTGTTTAGTAATTGAGCTGCTTCCTTGTCTACCTGCTTTCTGTAACTTATGGGCGGGGATAGCTGCTGCCGAGACACTCAACTGTTTAGTAGCTGAGCTGCTTCCTTGCCTACCTGCTTTCTGTAACTGTTGCGTGGGGATAGATGCTGCCGAGACACTCAACTGTTTAGTAACTGAGCTGCTTCCTTGTCTACCTGCTTTCTGTAACTTTTGGGTGGGGATAGCTGCTGCCGAGACACTCAACTGTTTAGTAGCTGAGCTGCTTCCTTGCCTATCTAATTTCTGTAACTGTTGGGCGGGGATAGCTGCTGCCGAGACACTCAACTGTTTAGTAGCTGAGCTGCTTCCTTGCCTACCTGCTTTCTGTAACTGTTGGGTGGGGATAGCTGCTGCCGAGACACTCAACTGTTTAGTAACTGAGCTGCTTCCTTGCCTACCTGCTTTCTGTAACTGTTGGGTGGGGATAGCTGCTGCCGAGACACTCAACTGTTTAGTAACTGAACTGCTTCCTTGTCTACCTGCTTTCTGTAACTGTTGGGTGGGGATAGCTGCTGCCGAGACACTCAACTGTTTAGTAACTGAACTGCTTCCTTGTCTACCTGCTTTCTGTAACTGTTGGGTGGGGATAGCTGCTGCAGAGACACTCAACTGTTTAGTAGCTGAGCTGCTTCCTTGTCTACCTGCTTTCTGTAACTTTTGGGTGGGGATAGCTGCTGCCGAGAAACTCAACTGTTTAGTAACTGAGCTGCTTCCTTGTCTACCTGCTTTCTGTAACTTTTGGGTGGGGATAGCTGCTGCCGAGACACTCAACTGTTTAGTAGCTGAGCTGCTTCCTTGCCTACCTGCTTTCTGTTAGATGCTGCCGAGACACTCAACTGTTTAGTAGCTGAGCTGCTTCCTTGCCTACCTGCTTTCTGTAACTGTTGGGTGGGGATAGCTGCTGCCGAGACACTCAACTGTTTAGTAGCTGAGCTGCTCACTTATCTATCTGCTTTCTGTAACTGTTGGGTGGGGATAGCTGCTGCCGAGACACTCAACTGTTTAGTAGCTGAGCTGCTTCCTTGTCTACCTGCTTTCTGTAACTTTTGGGCGGGGATAGCTGCTGCCGAGACACTCAACTGTTTAGTAACTGAGCTGCTTCCTTGTCTACCTGCTTTCTGTATCTGTTGGGCGAGGATAGCTGCTGCCGAGACACTCAACTGTTTGGTAACTGAGCTGCTTCCTTGCCTACCGGCTTTCTGTAACTGTTGGGTGGGGATAGCTGCTGCCGAGACACTCAACTGTTTAGTAACTGAGCTGCTTCCTTGCCTACCGGCTTTCTGTAACTGTTGGGTGGGGATAGCTGCTGCCGAGACACTCAACTGTTTGGTAACTGAGCTGCTTCCTTGCCTACCGGCTTTCTGTAACTGTTGGGTGGGGATAGCTGCTGCCGAGACACTCAACTGTTTAGTAACTGAGCTGCTTCCTTGCCTACCGGCTTTCTGTATCTGTTGGGCGAGGATAGCTGCTGCCGAGACACTCAACTGTTTGGTAACTGAGCTGCTTCCTTGTCTACCTGCTTTCTGTAACTTTTGGGTGGGGATAGCTGCTGCCGAGACACTCAACTATTTAGTAGCTGAGCTGCTTCCTTGCCTACCTGTTTTCTGTAACTGTTGGGTGGGGATAGCTGCTGCCGAGACACTCAACTATTTAGTAGCTGAGCTGCTTCCTTGCCTACCTGTTTTCTGTAACTTTTGGGTGGGGATAGCTGCTGCCGAGACACTCAACTATTTAGTAGCTGAGCTGCTTCCTTGCCTACCTGTTTTCTGTAACTGTTGGGTGGGGATAGCTGCTGCCGAGACACTCAACTATTTAGTAGCTGAGCTGCTTCCTTGTCTACCTGCTTTCTGTAACTGTTGGGTGGGTATAGCTGCTGCCGAGACACTCAACTGTTTAGTAGCTGAGCTGCTTCCTTGCCTACCTGCTTTCTGTAACTGTTGGGTGGGTAACTATAGCTTTCTGTAACTATAGCTGCTGCCCAAAATGGACACACAAGATTTTTCTAGTATTTTCCACGTCAATGGCAACCATTGAGCCGATGCCATATCAGTATTAAGAGGACCGGGCATAGAACTTGTCGCCTACAGTCTCCACAACACTTTGTCCCCAAGTAGCTGGTTTCAGCACTGTACCAATAGGGTCGACACACAGATGTTTAATATGCTCCATATTAATATATTATAATTATATCCTCCTAGGACAGCCCTTTATCGATAAGGACTTTTTACTTTATATCAATTTTGTTTTTACTAAAAAATCATGTTTTAACATTGTGAAGGCTTGACGTAAAGAACTAAGAAACTTTGTTATTCCTTGTCAATCCGGAAGGCATTAAAAATATTTAGTCATGCATAAGATATAGCATGGTAATTAAATTATGAAGGGAAAGGGTGTGTAGAGAACAGACCCTTCCCCCTCCCAAGATATGGATATTCCCGTCGTCAGGGTGGTAGGCATGTTTCCGGTCTGGGGCAACCACTGTTATCACTGTTTCTAAATTAATTGTAATCACCCCTTTAGAATGAATTTATGAATTTTCACTAGAAAGTATGATAGGATAAGGTGTGGTAACATTTAGTAATTAATTTTATTGCAATATGATTATTTTTACATTTATCTTTTGAAAGTTGTTCACGTTAAGTTGATTAAATTTATTTTTTCTGTATAGAATAAGTAGTTTACTTCAAAAAATAAGAAAATGTTTTAACTGACGTATTAATTGTAATCATTATATTGAATAGTTAAGATTTCAGAAATATTTGTATTGCTCTGATGTATATGAACATTGTGCCACATTTTTTTAAGGAGCTTGAACTTGCTTTCGTCAGAAAAATGTGATACATGCCAGCATCTTAAAAGAACAACTTCCTATAACGTAATGACAACTTCCTATAACGAAACAACAACTTCCTATATGGTAATAACAACTTCCTATAAGGTAAGGACAACTTCCTATAACGTAAGAAAAACTTCCTATAAGGTAAGAACAACTTCCTATAAGGTAAGAACAACTTCCTATAAGGTAAGAACAACTTCCTATAAGGTAAGAACAACTTCCTATAACGTAATAACAACGTCCTATAACGTAAGAACAACTTCCTATAACGTAAGAACAACTTCCTATAAGGTAAGAACAACTTCCTATAACGTAAGAACAACTTCCTATAACGTAAGAACAACTTCCTATAAGGTAAGAACAACTTCCTATAACGTAAAAACAACACGCTGTAACGTTTGTTTTATTGAAAGGACATGATAAAAATGAGTAACCTAATATAATAACATTTAATCTATCCAAGCTAACCAACAAAAAAGCCATTTTAAATAAATTTGCAAGATATTTTCTTCTGTTACTCTATTTAATAAAAAATATTATAAGCTTGTGATTGTCTCCATTCGTTGAAACAGTTTTTTAAGATTGCTAGCACATAACTAAAAAGTACATAACATGCTAATAATGTTATTACAACAAGCAAGGCTGTTATCACAGACAAAGAAATAGATGTCAAAAATACATATTCATTTGTATAAGTTTGTTAAAAAATGAGTATTTTTAACGTTTTTATCATAGTTAAATATGTGAAATTTTAAATGTCATTCTTGACGATTTTAAATTAAAAACTCTTAATAATAATAAACACGAACCGTATAGAAACAGAAAGGCATGTTTTGGCATTGCAAATTATACCTATATCAGGCTGTCAACTTTCCAGCGGTGGCTTGGCAATTTGGAAAAGGGCTAGCCAACGCCCAACTCTGACCTGCACTGCGCTCTGACAGGCAGACCTTTGGGCCGGCTACCTCCCCTCCTCAGTCCTCCCCCACTCGCCTACTTCATTCCTGGCGCTGCACTTTGAAGTACTCGCGAAATTTAGTGGATCAAAAAGCAACTAAATGATATTGCAGCCGTTTTGCCATTTTGTCTCTTTTTATTATGTGGTGTTATCGATCATCATGAACATACCTAAACCCACGGCAAATGGCCTGTTGACAGCGCATGGGCGAGAGACTCCGTCCCCCACTACGCCCAGTCATATGATGATCTATAGTATCTATCTGTATTCCCGATTCTCTTTATTTGTGCCGAAGAATTTTATGTTAAAAGCTGATTTTGTGGTGTCAAATAAATTTAATATGTTGATTTTAATTTATCGTTTGAATTTAATTAGAAATGTAAACATACTAAAAACTGTACTACATGTATTACTGTAGCCATAATGCAAACATTATAAATGTAAACAATATATATTTTAAATTTTACATAAAATAAAAACAGATTATAAAATTAAAGTTATATTGCATTGCAAACCATTTGAATAGTATTTTTTCCAATATTATTTAAATACACAATGTGTAAAAACATATTATTAAAAAAAAAAAACTAGTCATAATTTTGTTTACTGAAGTTCCAACATTTATTGAGAAAAGAATTATGAAGGGGGGCTAAATAATACAGAAATCCGTGTCCATTATAGGCTAACTTTCAGACTTGACTGTACCTTGCATAACGCTCCCACTTGGGGGGGGGGCCTGTGTTGGTAGAATTTCTCCGTCTTTCTCACAATCTCCGTCTCCCGCCCCACGTGCAATTTACTTTGGGTTCAACCTAAAACATGACACATGAACAAACTCGGATCTTGAAGGAGTAGCTGGGAGCTACAGCTGTTATAGGCACTAGGGCCTCTTCAGCCTAGGACAGGTAGATGAAGGGTAATGGGGCCGATACCAATCGTGACGTACGAGGCAAGCAGGCAGCTCGGGTCTCCGGAAAGAAGGTCCCAAGGAAACATGGTCCATGAAACAAACAAACAGAGGAAGAAACATGGAATATTTCACCCAACCACCGCTAACTGAGGGATGAGAGGTGACTATGTTTGAGGACAGTGTTAGTGTGACGTCAGTAGTTGGTTGTGTGAAGGGTGGCTAGTGGTTGCTGGGCTGGAGGTGAGTAGTGGGTTAGAAATTGCCGTGAATCAGGTGATGAATGGTGAAATATATATATGAAGGGTTCTGTAAAGTACTCTGCCAGTATGGGAGAGTCTGTGGCTTTGGCGAGGTAGGTCTGGTTCAGTTGGTGACACATGAACAAAATGAGATATCCAATTTTTATTTCAATAAGTTTTTTTTAACTTATTTATTTTTTTTTTTTCCTTTTTTAAATTTAATACATGATTAAAAATTTAAAAATGAACCCGATTGTATTTGCATGCATTAGATTTTATCTAAGGAGAAAAATATAAAGTATCGTAGGTAATAAGAGTATTTGTGATATAAAATTATAAACTTTTTAGCTCTGACCTGTTTAGCATATAAAGTTGAAATGTTTTCTTAATACGAATTAAACTTCCTTATTGTCATGCAAATTAAAGATTGATGACAAATTTTCTAGCACACCAAGGTTTTCAAATATTTTGGACTGACGGTAGACTGCTCTCTGGCATATGGAACGAACAGCTCTAGTGTTATAAACAATCGTTGTAAAGCACAGTACAGCAGGTAAAGCAAGAGACGTGACATGCCTTTCATCCGCCAATTAAGAGCTAATGAGCTTCTATTTTTATAATAAATAAACAATATGCAGCAAATAACCTGTATAGTTGAAAACAACCACGTATTGAAGTTAAGTGGAGTACTTGTGATCTCAACTGAACTGAATCAGCTGTTTTTATTTTTTATGTCTGAGTTAAAAAATCTACGTTGTTTAAACAAATTATTTCAAAGTACATTTCACCAAATTATTGGAACAAAATATTTTTTTTAAAGATTATTATTGAAAACTTGTTTATATTTGGTTGATTGGTTAATGTTCAATTTTATTTTTCAATACGAATTGACTAATACTAGACAGAGTAGACTTGTGTTAGTCGATCAGCAGAAAATATTTGGAAGTTGGTTGGTTTTTACTGTGGCAAAAATAATCCACTATCTGGAAAAATAACCGATTCTACTGATCCGTGAATGTGCGGGTGGGCTATTACCACCGTACCTGTAAGGGTGGGTGGTTGGGCTATTACCACCGTACGTGTATGGGTGGGTGGTTGGGCTATTACCACCTTACGTGTATGGGTGGGTGGTTGGGCTATTACCACCGTACCTGTAAGGGTGGGTGGTTGGGCTATTACCACCGTACGTGTATGGGTGGGTGGTTGGGCTATTACCACCGTACCTGTAAGGGTAGGTGGTTGGGCTATTACCACCGTACGTGTATGGGTGGGTGGTTATTAAACCAGACGGCTATCCTACCACTAGTCAGCTGATGCCCCCACTCTTTAATTTAACCCTTTGCCTACAGCGTATTACTAGCACGAGTTCCTTGTTAAACCTGCTCTGTTGTAATGGACGTTAATAATGACCAGAGGGTATGCAGTTTTTTAGAGAATCATTAAACTATTAACTCTACGTTCTCGAGCAGTTAAATGACCCCAGATGTTATATGCTATATGCCAATCACTACTGAAGACAAATAAAAACATTGGAATATAAAACTTTGTATGTTTTAAACTTCCCTTAATCAAATTTCGTTTTTAAAAAGTTTATCTACAACAGAATTATTTTTATATTTAATAATTCTGACAAATAAAAACACTGGAATCCAAAATGTATGTTTTAACACTTTTAGTGCCAACGTCCTGTTTATCCGGACGTCCAAAAAACTAAGCATAAAATGCCAACATCCTGTTGACTGGACGTTACAAAGAAAATTAATTTAAAAGTTCAAAAATAAATGTTTATCCATTAAGATTATCCTCTTATTTCTTAACATATATTTTTAGAAAAAAACACACGATTGTAGTATGTTTAGTTATATTTTGATACAAATGGTTCTAAAAGCTGTCAGAAAACAGTTGTTTTAAACAACTCAAATATTGTCTTAATTTTTTATTTGTCAACAAATCATTGTGAAATTTTAACTGGATTTTAATAACTAAATTGATTTTATAGTAAAGTGGTTTAATAGAGCCCACATATTTTTATCATTGTCTTAAGAATGCCAAAATTGAGACAATGAATATTTGTATCTCGTAAACATATTTTTAATAAAATTAGCATATATACTGTAATGTATGGCAGTTTTAATATGATATTGTAATAGACTGGTTATTTATAAATAATTAGGAATAAATATTATTAATTTTGTTTAATCAATAACAGAGATATAAATTATTTAATGGTACACTATACAAATTGATAGAAACCCTCTAGCACTGCCAGATAGTATCTTTGAAAATTCCTCTGGCACTAAAAGGTTTAAATAAACCTTAATCCAATGTTGTTTTTAGTCATCTACATATTGAATTATTATTTACAACATAATTATTTTTTATATTTAATGAATATAGCCAATTCAACAACTGGACAATTCAAATTTAAGCAAGTAATTAAAATGTGTTTCTCTGACATTTTACATCACCCTGTTAAAAACTTGTTCGTGTTGTTAACAAGAAGCACAAAGTATTGTATAGATTATTTTAGATTCTCTCACCAAATGATTTTTCGATATACCGTACTATGAAATAAAGCTTTACCTCAACACTTCACAATTTACTAAAGACAATGACCTCTTGTGAATTAAATAGGACATTATCACTCCAAAACAGTCTGGTCTTGCCAAGATATGTTTCAATGTAAGAATAACTGCAGAAGCTTTCATACTTCTACTACTCCCTACTTCAAACTTTATTAAAATTCATGGTTTTAGCCATACACGTACGGTGGTATTGACCCACCCACCTACCCATACACGTATGGTGGTATTGACCCACCCACCTACCCATACACGTATGGTGGTATTGACCCACCGACCCACTCATACATGTACGGTGGTATTGGTGTATATAAAAATTTTTTTAATAAAAAATAAGTTAAAAATTATTCAATTTATATTTTGAAACTATTTTAAGCTGGAAACCCCTTCCATTTCAAAATTGTGGCTACTAAACATGACGCTATCAAATTAACAAAGATGCCTCCAAAAATACATTTTTGAGGGGTGTTAATTACAAAATAATATTTTGTTTAGTTTTTGAAATCGTATAAATGTAAAAACTGTTTTATGTGGAGTTATGAATGTTTTATTTTGTTCTCTGTAGTAGAATTTATTGAATAAATTTAATTTTCGGTATTAATTAAATGCCTCAATCGTATAAAATTTTGTAATTATTGGTAAGACCATATTTCTAACAAGTAGTCAGTTTACTTATTAATTTAGTTGTTAGTTAGATTTTTAATTAGCATAATACATGTTGGTACATATACAGTACAAGTAAACGTCACACAACACAAATTTATTACAATATAAACTCAAAATATACAAATATATTACAATACAAGTGTAAAATGCACAAATATTAAGGTGATCGATTTCGATGAACCACGCTCACCTTCCTCAGACCAGAGGGATTCACAATAAAATCTACTTGTACTGTTATTAATTTAACACCAGATTGCAACACAATTAATTGCAATGCAAATGTAATAATTCCATTTTAATTAGTAAATAAGTAAAACATTGTTAAAAATTATAGGGTTTTCACATGAAAATATAATTTTATTACAACAATGTTTTACAGTAAAATGTGTAATACAAGTGAACGTCAGACAGCACAAATGTATTACAATGTAGGTACCAAATGTACATATATCATTTTGAACTTAAATTGTTGCATATTTGGGTTGTGTGACGATCACAAGAATTGTATTTCAAACGACATATAATATGCCAACTACAAAATTTATTTAGCCTTTTCTACTAATATCAATTAAAACAATTCATTTTAGAATTAGTTAATTAGTTTTATTTTAACAGATTTTATACTACATAATCAAATTAACTGCCTCAGTGGTCCCTGATAATAGCTTTATGCAAAAAACTTAATTTCTTTGTATCATAACCGCAATTTAAAACCCATACATTGTTAGTTTTGGCATAATTTTGCCTAGATTTTAAATATCTAAAAAGTTGATTCTAACATTTTTAGTTTTTTTATTTTTAGTGATGACATTTTTTTACTTGTCGCCATTTTGAAGCGGTTTTTTCGAGGACAACAAGAATTTTTACTACAGCTACTAAGATAAATATTCTTACGGAGTTTCGGTATTTTATCTTAACTCGTTTTTGATAGTTACATTTTTTTAATCGCATACAGATAAACAGAAAACGTATTAAGATATGACATGTTATATTTTATTATTTGTTATTATTGATATGCTGAAACCTGTGGTTGACTTTGATGCCCTGTACTGTATGTATGGGTGACACTTGTCTTTATCCATTAACTCCAACTGATGTAAAACAGTTTCTTTCTAGTGCTACTGTAACTAACTAGGGTGATGAGGGCTACCAGCGGCTCCCTCATTGCATCCTCTTTACCATGGCTTCCAGTGCTGCCGCCATATCTCCTCCGGATATAAGATGCTAAGAGGCACTTCTCAGACAGTTCAAAAAGATCCCATCTACTCCGAATCTCCCCATTTTCCATGATACCCTACAACGAGCAGGGTTACTGACATCTAGAAAATCCCCTCTTCAACTAGCTTTCCAGTTAGTCCCAAATGAATTTTCACCAAAAACATTCTGGACGTTAACTTGGGATATATTTGACGGTCGAAACAAGCTTCAGGTATCAGACTCTATGACCATTATCGGTGTAATGAATAAAAAAAAATTAATAATAATAAATATTATTATTTATGAATATGGTTATTGTACCATGAACCATCCTCGTAAGGAATGGACCTTGCTGAGTCGCTTTCGAAAGAGTTTTGCAAGATGCAACTATTGGAAATATAAGTGGGAATCGCAGATTACCAGGCAGATTATTTTTGAGTCAACATAAAATATTTTAATCTTTCTATTTACATTAATTTAATAAACGGAAACTATCCCACTAATACAATATGTATCGTACTTTTATTTTTTTATTTGTGTCTATAATAAACAATAGCCTAAGTGACAAAATAAAAATGTTATATTTTTTAAATCATACGTCTCTAGTTGATCGTTGATTTTTCTTATTATTTATCTTTCCCAATGATATTTTATTTTATTTTTATCAGTTTAATTGGCCTCCACTTTCGGATAGAGGCTTTCAAAAAATTCCTTCCGTTCGAAATGAACCGAAGTTTATATTAACCAATTAATGTCCTGATAACCTTCAATTTGGATAGTGGCAGAACATATAATTTATTACTTTGAATGTTTTTTTGAGTGGTGATTTTTTTTCCTAACACATTGTATACTTATTAAGTTAAACTTGGATACTATATATACATAAACTAAATCAATACCACCAGTAAAATATTTTTTTAGCTGTCACATAAGTTAAAAATCATACAATTAAAATTAAAATTGCGTTACATCTTTATATATTAATTATATTTGTCACATGTGCTGTGACCTAGTGGAGTTTAGGAGAACTGATTGACAGGGACTGAAGACCAATTTTACGGAGTATAGCATGCAAAGCGGGAAGCCTGAACTCTTTTGGATGAATCTAAAAACTCAAACCAATTACCCAATTATCCCTGTGAAGTGATGTGCTCTACCGGGAAAAACAGTACTTACAAATAGTTGGAGGTTGTTTCGCTATGATTCATCCGGAAACGGAAGGGCGAGGGCTGAGAAAGCTGGTACTGCTGCCATTTTCTTTAGTTAAGAATATTTCGCTGCAAATATGTTTATAATATCTGGAGCAATATTTGTTTAGCACTATTTTCTAAAGACAGGAGGAAGTGGAAGAGTATATCCTTCATCATATTGAAATACCATAATGTTTCACTCCATGAAAAAAGCAAAAATGGGTTTCTATTTCAACGATTAGTACCGTAATAATGATAGTGTCACAACAATTGAAGTGTCATTTGATTGGTGAAGAACACTTCTAGTAGATCATATATTTGTTTTTTTAAAAACTTGAATATTTTGATAATTTTGCAGTTTAATATGTGACATATTAAATATCATTCTTATTGAATGAATTTATTCAATTCTATACATTGAAATACTTATAAGATTAATTAATATTCCACTACATTGGACCTTAATCATACATTGTTCATTATGAGTATGAACACGAACTTTACAGTTAAAATGGAACTGCATGATTTTGCACACTCATGATAGAATTGCATGTGTCCTATAAATATACCTGTCGACTTCCTAGCGGTGTCTTGGTGGTTTTTGAAAACGTCCATTAACATGTTTCAACATGAATATCTTCCATTGAATTCGATATACTGTAAAATAGTTTGTAAATCTTGGTTTTACTAAAGGCTAGGTAGTTTATTTTATCATATTCATATTGAAAACCAAAACTTTGTCGTATTCTATATTTAGTGTATTGAAACAAACCTCTTTTGGAAAATATTTAAATATTAAAGTATAAATTAACTTTGCATCTAATAAATAATTAACTAAAATTACATTATAGGAATTGCATTGCATGAATAGGAGGAATGAAATTAGGCAATTAGTAATAGTTACTGCATCAAGACAATATAGGTTATCATGGTATCTTCAGCATTACTAGAAGCATTAGAGAAGACTAAGGGAGACTACATCAGGCTGATAGCCACCAGAAGGGGCCACAGAGGAATGGGATCTTTTCCGTCAATTCACTAACACTATTTTTTTCCATTAATTCACTACCACTTGATAAATATTCTATTACTCTAAAAACTGTTCCCCAATAATTTTTACGTCCAATGTGGTATTTCTTATCCGCTAGGAATCCGATATCGCTGGCCTTATCTTATCGCTTTCCAAGAACTTACACACGGAGAGCGCATTCGGTGGTAAGTTATCATTGAATTTACCAGTTTGTGATCAACTTTAGTAGCCACCTAACCTAACCGTAATTGCGATAAAAAAGTAGTGGTAGTGAAGTAACGGGAAAATTAGTGGTAGTGAATAAACGGAAACGGCCCGAAGGATGTAAATAAGGCTAAGTTCAGCAATACTAGAGGCCACAGAGAGATGTAAATAGCATTCCTTCCTTCTTAAAAACGTCTTTCCATACAATTAGTATTTTACTATTTATTACTATCCGAGAAAATGCCTTTGAGTACGTTTATTATGTTCCTTTGGCCTTAACCATGTTTTGGGGGAACCAAGTATATAAGCTTATTTTCACACAGTTTTTTCGCTACTAATATTCAAATATTTATAATAATTGAATTTAATCTGTCGTATTATTTACTTTATTTCAACTATATTATTTGTTTATTGAGTTTAAATGTAAGTCAAAAAATTATATCAAAATACGCCTAAAAATTCGTGATTGTATTCGGTATTATGTAAGTAAAAGAGATTTTAAGTACGGAGGTGTCAAACACCAAACAATTAAAAAAAAACACGTGACCGAACAAATTTGAGGTTATGTTTAACTTTTGTGCAAGCAAATGCAATAGTTATTTAATATTTTGGTTGCGATCGATTTGGACTGTCTTTTAATGTCAACAAAAGTACTATTTAAATTCAAATAATTATCAAATAGTTATCTTTGGAAACTGTTCTGGGCGTGAGAAAAATTTGATCCTGTCAAGCGTGTACTATTATTATCAAGAACTTGTTTTAGAAAATCATTATTCGATCATGTTAACGAGCAAAAGCGGAATGATATCTGTAAGAGTCAGAGAGAACACTAACAGCATATTCAACATAAATGGTCTGTGGAAGAACAAAGGTTTGTCGAGGTACACATGATTACCACCAGTAGCGCAGTTGTCTATATACTATATTGCTGTTTACATTATTCACGCAAGATGGCAGTAGTAAAGAAGTGTTCATATTTTTTAAAAAAAGTATTAAATGTACGTATTTATATAATAATTAGTATTTTTCTATCTAAACTCAGTAAAGTTATGTTAAGTATTACTGTAATGTTCCTTAAGTAGAAGCATTTTATATGAATAATTAATATTGTCCTTTTATTCTACTATAAATGAACTCAACACCCGCTTTGATTAGTATCAATAATTTGATACCGGTAGCATTACCAATTAACCATTGTTATCTAGGTTCCAATAGACCCAGTTCATCGTCTCATCAATCGTCGAGGTTTACTTTTTGCGAGCCGAAAGGCTACAAATACCCACAATCGTTCTCTTGATAGAGAGTTCCCATTTTTTGTCCCGTTCACAGCGTTCAGTCACAACATTGAGAGCTGGTGGCTGCAGCCCTGTTGACTACGTTACAAAATTAATATGGTAAAACCCGTAATCTTATTACTTGATAATAGGGTGCGGAGAAGTAATCCTACTATTTTTCCTATTACGTTAAATAACGCCCATCTCTACTAGAGATTGTCTATACACTTTCGTGCACTAGTCAGAGGCCAAAGACGTTGGAGTATGTCAGGTCTCCGAGCGAACATACTGATGTGTTGAGGAGTGCATTCACTCAAGGCCGCTCTAGATATATCACTCCTGGTAAGACGCTAATATGGCAAGAACTCTGAGACCTAGATTGATGAATCCTAAAACCTAATAGGTTTCCAGTGATCAGCCTCAACAATTGAATATTCGATCATTCAGTTTATTCCCAAACAAAATTATATAAATATATTTTTAGGTATTCTTTTTTTTCAGTAATAGCCATATTTTCATCTCAGTCTTCCTTAAATTAAAAGGTAATTTCAATGCGTTCAAGTTAAAAAAATGTATTAATATTTATCTAAAAAGCCTCCGGTATGTGATAGTAAAGTAGAAAGTAATATCTAGGACCCTTTTTTTAATTCACTATTACTGTTTTTTCCGTTACTTCACTACTGCTTCTTTTTTATCGCAATTAAGGTTAGGTTAGGTGGCTACTAAAGTTGATCACAAACTGGTAAATCCAATGATTGACTTACTACCAAATACGCTCTCTGTGTGTAAGTTCTTGGAAAGCGATAAGATAAGGCCAGCGATATAGAATTCGTAGCGGATAAGGAATACCACAATGAACGCAAAAATGAGTGGAATACAATCTTTAGATTATTTATCAAGCGGTAGTAAATTACGGAAACGAAAAACGTTAGTGGTAAGTGAATTAACGAAAAAGATCCAATAACTTTATAGTTTATTAATAAAGACACAATAGACCAAAATGGAAAGAAAACTGCCAAAATTAATGTTAACTGCTCTGGAAATGTTTCACCTTTATCCAAAGATTTGAAGTATTAGCTTCCGGCTCAAAATTTACTGTACGCCTACATGGAAGATAATATTGTTAAATATCATGTAGCTGATAAAGGATATAGAAACCCTACTCAGCAAAAGTGGGCTGGGCCTATGCCAGATCAGCAAAGAGTAAAACATCGCAACAAGCAGTCATTAACTATCAGACTATTTGCTGATAGTTAATAAGAGGAGTGTTATGGATGTTTTAAGAACTAGCAATTATAAAATCTGCAGTGTAATCAAACTTGGTGATTAGTTCAAAGATGTGACTTCAGATGTTTCTCAGGAAGTACCAATCCAAAATAATCTACTGTTACTACTAGCTGGAACCAATTACGTGTCCAAGGATGAAACAAAAGGACTTCTCTCTACTTTTTAAAGGGAAATTTAGTTTGGCTACGTAGTTACAAGCAAGTCTGCGTCTTCTCAGTGCTTCGACGTTATGATTTGTCAGACTGATCTTTGGTACACAATACGTAAGACAGCAAGAGAATTACATTTTTGCATAAATTACGCACAGACACACATAGAGAAAACAGATTGAGATACGCCACATGTTATGTTGTATTATTTGCTTGTTTAAACTTGACAAACAATCCCATATAATATGACTTGGACACCCTATCATATTTATGTCACCAAACTGTTCCATTTCCAATGTACGAAAATGGGAAAATATGAAATTGTAATATGATATTAAAATATACCTTGAAATTAGGTAACGGTTTTAATATTATTAAATTACCATATATTAATAGTATTAAAACTATTAGTATATGGTAATATATGGTGACTATATAATAACTATTAATATATGATTATATTAATAGTTATTAAATAGCATATATTAATAGTGCTAGTTGTTTTGTACATCTATGCACATAACCTGAAAGGAAGCTAATTTCGTGAGATCCTTCCCTTAACGAACATCTCTTGTTAAATATTAACCTGAATGAAAACTGTAGATGTATATGCTTGCTGATGTACAAAGAGAAAACATCTATACCGTCTTCCTTCATTTAGTTGAGGAGAAATAGGATGTTCGTTTGCATTAAATTCTTTACCAAATTAATTTCTATTTAATCAAAAACGTATTCAATTATTATTAAAAAATGTATCAATATAATATTTTCTGTTTCTGTTGAACAAAACAAGAAATGGTGCTTGTTTTTTGTTGCCTACACAACAAAAAGCTTTATATAGTAACAATATTTATTGTATTTAAAATTTTTTATTTCTATTAATAAATTTACAATAACCAGCTATCAGTAACTACAATACTACCATCTACCGTCACTGAACCAAATAATACTCTTCAATCGTACAGTGTACCTACAACAGAGTAAAGCATTAAAATGAAATAAAACATAAAACTATTTAATTTTAGAGAATAAGGTAAAACCATTAATGCTAAAGAAGGATTATAATTAGGCCTACATTTGGCACAAAAGGCAAAAATTAATTAATGAATTAATATTTTAATTTTCAAAAAGTGTACAATGAGGTAACATTTTAAATATAAATAGCAAAATAAAAAAATTACAGAATTCAAAATAAATAAAACTGGCCTACGTGGGAAAAAAGCATAAAAACTCGAATTTATTTAATTACGTGCTATAATTTACGTAATTATAACTGCAGTGTCTTGTCTGATTTTTTTTTTCTTTTTTAGCAGGTATCCTACTTCTGTTAATTTTGGACCTAACATCCTTCTCATAATTTTTCGTTCTTTTAGTAATTTTTATATATCACTTTTTGTAAAATGTTTGAGTGTAAAAATGCTGCTGGTTTCATTACTGTGCAAAATAAGTTATGCCTTATTTTTGTGTTAGAGGAGATACATTTTATATTGCAGATTTCATGTTTCATACTATATGATCTCTTTGTTTTCTGCTGTCTATTTTTCTGTGCAACTTTCTCTTCTCCACTTTCAGCTCCTGGTTCAAACTTCAAACATTTGAATTAATTGTTGATACTAACATACAAAAATGTAAATTATAAATACTTTTACAGTTTTTTTAAAATGAAAAACATCTTAATTCCTTCAGTTATCTGTAAAAAATGTAGTTATAAAATATTAAATTTGTACTTTAAACGGTTTTGTTTTAATTTTTATTTTAAATCAGCTAAATTCACCACTTTAAAAGGCCACAAGTTCTAAATTAGTGCTTAATTTTTTTCCTGACTTAGGGAAGGTAAATTAACTAATTTTGATTAAAAAATTGAGAAATAATTATCTCACGAAAAACTGCTTGCACCACCTTAAACAAATTTCTAAAATAAACACTTGAGTACGACGGGAGTTTTTTATAACCATCAAAGGATTTTTTGTTTTTTTTAACCTTAAAATAATTAGAAATATCTGTCAAATTAACGATCATGCCAACAATTAAAGGCCACAATTATCAATTATCAATAAACAATTATCAAAGGCCAACAATTAAATTTAAAACAACAATCCTCAAGAGATTTTGTAACTTGTATTAGTATTAAAAAACATTAACCTTCTGCTAATGTTCGAGTTAAACGATTATTAAGAAAAAATACAATAAGAACTTCCAGGCTTCTTCAGTGGTTGTGTACTTTATACAGAAATACCTCTGAATTTCGTTTCGTATAAAGAGGGAAATCCATTTTCTAAAAATTGAAATTCTTATCTTCATTCGCATGCACATTTCCAGCTAATTGATTCTAAAAGTGTGGTCGAGACAATAAGTTCTGTTTCGAGAGGAAAGGCATTACCCCACCATCTCGCCCCAACTTTGGGCATTCTACGTCGGCATTACAGCTCAAGTTTTAAGTGGAATTCACATTCATTATTAGACGCTGAAACGATAGCGAGATGTTAAACTGAACAAAGTTTATTTTTAGAAACCAAGTTAAACAATATGATTTGTTCAGTATTTTAATGAAAATGTGGTACACACAATATCACGAAATGGAGAATACAAGTCGAATTTATTTTAATGTAAAGTAAAAGAGTTCAACAAATTTAAATTCCTCTGGTAGGATATATAATTTTTTATTTAAGAAAAAAGATAAACGTTGAAGATAACTAGTGAAGCCCCCTCCCCGTAACCAGTACACTGAAATAAATTCAGTATTAAAAACTATACTCAGTAATAAACAGTGTGTGATTTGATAAAAATTTAAAATACAGTGTAGATAATTCACACCACTATGAGAGATTATCAAAATGGAGACAGCTGTGTACAAAAGTATTAAATAACAACGTAAGATTTTGTAAAAATATAAGCCTTTGTGATGAGAGGGTGTCCCTAAACTACATTTTACCAAGATAAATGATATGGTTTATTGGGTGAAAATACGTAAAGAATTCTTATAATAGGTTCGTTAATGTTTTGTTCTCCATCGGTTTATTTGTTTATATTTTTTAAATAAATGTTTATAACATAAAAACATAATATTAGTAAACATGCTCTGTCATATTTTTAGTTGCTTATTTTTCTAATTTATTCTTTCATGTGTTAAGATTCAGGAGTTTTTAATTTTAAGTTATTTGTTGTTTTGAATTGTAATTAGTACTGTTCGTTGGTTCTTAAACACAGCAAACAAAAGTTTAAGATTTTGAACTTTTCCCATAAGATAATAATATGTATATAAAATATATTACTGAACTTTAATAGGTATTTGCCTGTTAGTAAAATATAAAAATTGTTTTCATTAAATTTTAGTTCATTTCCTGAGAAGCTTGGGACTTCCCCTTCATTATTAACTTTGGTAGCAGTTTGATCAACTTGGGTAGCATCTGTTATCATCTTGGGTAGCAACCGTGTACAAATTTGACAGCATTAATGAACAGTTTGGGCAGAAATCAGCTTGGGTTGAGAACTGTGATCGTCTTGGGTAGCCTTGATGCTTACGAGCGAAGCGAGTTGTATTAGATAATGATGTTTTTACAAAATAATTATTTTTTTAAATTGGTGGACCTTTAAATATTTTTAATAACAAATATTCAAAGACTTGAAGTACTGTATCACAAAAAATTAACAATGAACAAACAATTTTATCATTCACAACAACAAATATCCATGCATTTGATTATTGTATGGCATGCTACCTTTCTACCTGGGCACCAGAGCCACATACAATAAGCACAATTCTATGTGAATTTTATAAAGTTAAACCAGAACATTATAGTGAGTACATCTCATTCCAACGCTGAGTGGCTCTTTAACAAATACAACATTTTTAATTTCTCGTATTTACTAGATACCAAATTCAACAAAAAAGCCTCTGTAATAAAGAGGAAAACTTACTGTGTTTGAACATTTCAAGTTCTGTAGGGACATTAAGCAAATAAAGACCCATTATACGTTTAATATTTGGGGACAGTGTGTGCTTGAATGTTTGAAGATCCCTTTCGAGAAAACAATTCCTTTAACAAACACTTTTCTCATTTTTAGGTTATGGTTCCTGTTAATATTAAAACAATTTCTCAATTCTTTTAAAACTAAAAGTCTAAATGGCCAAACAATCGATAAGAAAAAACGTATTCAAAACATATCCGGAGTTTTTCCAAAAATGAAAAATTTTGGAAATTCAATCTCATCTGATTGAAATTGAGGTGATATTTCATGACTTTTTCCATGTTATTTCGTTACCAAATTATTAAAAGGTCAAGGGGTGTTATTAAAAAAATAAAACAATTGAATTTTTAATATGCCATCAAATTTGAAAAAGTAACACTAGAAACATTTAGTTTGTGTCACTCTTCTTATTTTTATAATAACTTTAAAATGAGATGTCACGTGCTAGTGGTTCCTATTTAAATGTTTTGACCTACCCCCAAACCATCCCAATTTTTCAAGAGGGTAAACAATTGTTATGCATAAAAGAACTCCTCAGCTGGTAATATAAAAATGCATTAAAATAAATCTCATTAATGAGACATTTTCTTCAGGAAAGAATGTTTAAATTGGTTATTTAACAGATGAAGAAATATAGTGTTTCTAAAAGTATAAACTACGTGTATACTATGTGATACCGAATATTGATGAGATATTGGAAGCATTCCTCTTGCAATAAATACAATTAAGGCGGGAACTACCTCACGTCCTGAAAACATAAAACATTCCTTTGGTAGCGATGTGATATATCTTTGCCTTTTGTAAGACATTTATTCAGGCTATGTTTTCATGAATTCCAATTAGCCTGAATCATTGAAAGGTTAAATATCTTCTGTCTTGTATTAATGCGACTCTACCTTCCCAAACGGATGCGACTCTTTGTGACCCTCTACGACTTACACAATCATAGTTACGTAACAGAGAGAAAATTCCTATAGTAATAATATAATTTAGCCTATGAAGCTTGACAGAAATGTTAGTTTCTCATCTTTACAATTTAAGCATTTACGTCACATATCTAAGATTTTATTCATAAGAGTTTTGTGAATTTTTATTAGCCCCATAAACACAACGTTTCCTTGCCTAACGAAACTTAACCTAACTTATTCTAATCTTTTAAATATAACAAACTGAATTTTTAATTTGTGTTGAAATCGAGGCCTGACCTCCAAGATGGCCTGACAGCCATATTTTCGGTTTGCAACTCATTTTTGTGAGTTTTTTCACAATATTTCAAGAAATAATTTTAGTAGACCATTATAGTTATTAAATTCGTGTTTATCGTTAAAAACTATAAATTATAAAAAATAATTACGGAAAAATAATGGACAAAAAACGAAAAATAGTTTTTGCAATAATATAGATTTCTAGATATTTTTATTAGAACATGAGTTTTCTGGAGAATGTAAACTAATTCCTAAAAAAATATAGACCTGACTCCACCAACTAAATCGTCAGGTTTGGTGATGAAAGAAGAACAACGATTTTTACAATTGTCTTAAATGTGAATAAATACACAACAAATTACCAACCTCATTATAACGTTTTTCATATAGGTTCTGCAACAATTCTTCTATGCCAGTATTTCTTGCACAGCAGTACAAATAAATCTCTCTATTTAGAGACTCTCCATCGTCTCGTTATTCAACGATCCAACCCTCCACTAATGTGATAAGCCTTATCTATCTCCACTTCGATACAACTTTCAACATTTATCACTTCGTTTTGCTTTTCATATTACTTACCAAGTTTGAAGCAAGTAATTTGTTCCTCTCTGGGAACAAGTTATTGAGATTTATTTCTGTTTTTTCCAGATTTAAAATTAAAGTGTCTAAATAAAATAAATTATTGATAGTGATGTTCTCTTGAGTTAAATTGTAGGTGTTTTTTAGATCAATTTTGATAAAATATTTGTTCCTATTATTTGTACAAGCCCAATTTTATATCAACTATTTAATAACAGGTTTCAGAGGTAAGAGTGTGTAATAAAAATGTATAAAACTTTGCACAGAAAAAAAGGAAGCCTGTAAGGATAACAGTTAACAGTAAATGGTAAATAACTAAGCTACATTTTTCTATCAAACATTTTTGGATTTTATTGCGATTTCCCATTGTCTCTTCATCAGAGTCATCAACAATAGTATTTCGTCTATTAGTTTATCTTTTTGGCATTTTCGAATGTTCACTTCTATACCACGTATATACAAATACAAATACTAAATACCACTCAAACCAAGAAACCATTTTATTCCATCCAACTCTATTTAATCAACAACACCTAATAATATAAAATCATATGATTCTCACAGGTAATGGTGCAGCACTCCAACAGAATTCTGAAATTTACAGGGCCAGTGGCATGCCAGCCCGGCACCTTTGATAATAAAAGTTATTCAAAATTTTAGTAGTAAATTTTGGTAATAAGTCGTACTATAACTGAAAAAATTGGTACTTCGACTTTTGTGAGTAACAACATTTTTCATATCGGGGCAATGGGATTTCTGTAAAAAATCTTATACCAAATTGTAGATATAAATTTGTACTTAATGGTACCACAAAGAATAAAATTTATACTTCAACTTACATTGATATAAAATAAAATACCTAATTCACACGTAGGCCGGGTAAGTGTCATGCCAATCAACGAACTTCCGAAATGATATACCAACATGTAGTATATAATTGGTGCATCAAACCATGTGCATCAAATCCACCAATGAAAAATTAAGTACATCAAACGTTTACGAACAATACAATTTTTAACATTGGTTAATGTGTCTACTCAGCTTTTCGTGTTAAAATTTCTGGAAAGAATCTACTTGTATGCCAAATATGAACTGATATGAAATGTTAGCATAAAACATTACATAAACAGTAAAAATATTTACTTGAATTTATATTGTTAAGCACTGAGCCGCCCTACTAGCAGTAGTCTTTTCCTGATCGTGGGAAGCGTACCAGAACAAAATTTTTTTGTAATTTTGCAATAGTTCTTGAATTTCGTCTACTATACTGGATGGTTTGGTTATCATTTACTTATTTTAAGCTGGTAAGTGCTGATAATAGCGGTTCGTACTGGTTTATATACTGTTGATTACAATCTATATTAGACCCGTATTTATTTCAGATATATATAAATCTCTTTCAGATGTTTCCATAACCGATATGTCATAAAATATATCCATAAGCAGTTATTTTTCAACCGATGATTTTCAAACAAATTGCATTTGAGATCCTAATGGAGAGCGTCGTTTATGCTCTTGCATTAAAATCTTGCATTAAAAAAATATCATCAAGCACGCACGACAAAGTTGGTACCAATCGACGCTGAATATTCTGTTCTATACATTTCAGATTTTTTAATAATTTGTAGTTTTATAAACGAAGTAAATAAAATTAAAACGTGCAACAAGAAGCTTCCTTTCAGTTTTCTGTCTAGCAGAGGTCGGGAGTGGGAAAAAGACCAATGTTTATCGCATGACTGAAGAATAACAGAATACAGAATAAGGTGTAGTAAAAATAAAATCCTCTATCAAGGAAAACAAATTACGATGTTTTAGCTGTTGGGTATTTTACAAAAAAAGATGTTGTTTACCCTTATTGCTATCCAAAAGTGAGTAGCGGCACAATTTATGCTGTTCATAAAAGTTGGTGTTCAAACTTTAATTTTGGCTGTAATCAAATAATTCTTGTATATTTCTATCCAAAAATATGTCATCTATTAATTTGTAGTACCTAAAAAATTTCTAAAAATTATATTCTATTTTTATTATCATTATATTGTGCACAATTTTCAAGTGTCGTTTACACAATTTTCGCAAGCAGACTTATTGTGTTATAAATGTTGTACTTTTTGGAATATTATCACATATTTTACATTTTCTTGTAGCTAATAGACTGTACTAATAAATAACATATAGCTAAGTTTATGAAAATTATACATACGCCATATTTTTGATTGTTTTGTAATTTTTCACAGAAATTTTTTGTTTCCGTGGTAAAATTTTTATTTTCCCGAATAAAGTAAAAATATACAAATTTGTTTATGGGTACTATATGATTATTTTGTCTAAACAACTTTTTCTTGTCTATTCAATGGTGACTTTTTATTTTTTTATTTTTACTATGCCTACAATGATCATACTATAACTTAGCACATTTTTTCGTTTTATGAAAACAAAAAAAATCACCAAAATATACCTAGTAGTTTATCTAAAATGTAACAGTATGTTATTAAACTAAATAATAAACAGTTTGGCTATCTTGGAATTAATTACACACATTTTTTAGTACTCCTAAGGAGGGTTATAAGTTATAATTTACGTACAATATTTTTAAATTTTTTCATTCTTATCTTGACAATAATTATTTACTATTTTTTGTACCTGTTGATGGTAGTATGTAAAATTGAAGTTTTTGATAAGAAACATGACATGATAACATTTGCTTTTAGAGTATATTTAGTATTTTTATAATTTTTACAAAAAAGGCTTGCGCAGCAGTAGGGAGCACACATTGGTTCACCTGATGCTCACGATCTAGGGTCAAACTTTATTTTTGGCTGTAATCTAACAATTCTAGTATATTTATATTCTCAGAAATATGTCATCTATCAAGTTTTAGTACCTTTAAAAATCCTAAAAATTATTTCATATTTTTTAATATGATTATAATATGTATAATTTTCAAGTTGCGTTTATACAATTTATGCACGCTATCTTATGTTGTTGTAAGTTTTATACTTTTTGGAATGTTTTCATATATTTTACATTTTCTTGTGGCTAATAGATTGTACTAATAAAGTACATGTAGCAAATAACTATACATACCCCTTATTTTTGGATTGTTATGTAATTTTCACAGACATTTTGTTTCCGGAGTAACATTTTTATTTTTCCCAATAAACTAAAATACACAAATTTGTTTATGGGTTTTTTTTCTAAATAACTTTTTCTTGTCTATTCAATGGTGACTATTTAATTTTTTACTTGTACTATTTAAATACCTACAATGATCATATTATAACTTAGCACATTTTTTCGTTTTATGAAAACAAAAAGTTCCCCAAAAAATACCTAGTAGTCTATCTAAAATGTAACACAATTTTATTATAATTCACTAAGTAATAAACAATTTGGCTATCTTGGAATTATTCACACGAAAGTTTTAGTCCTTCTAAGGAGGGTTATAAGTTATAATTTACGTACAATATTTTCAAATTTTTTAAAATCTTTTCTTGACAATAATTATTCACTAAAATTGTAAGATTTTATGGTAAAATATAAATGTACAGTTCTTGAGAAGAAAAACAATATGATAACATTTACATTTGGAGCATATTTAGTATTTTTTGTGACTTTTACAAAAAAAGCATGAGAAGCACCGAAAAAAGCACCTAGCAGTTGGGAGCACATAATGGCTCAACCATTGTTCACAATCCAGTGTTTTTAGAATGAGTTTATGCGATGGAATTGTACTAACAATTTCTAACTAGTTTTGTTTAAAACAATACAAACATATTAAGTTTAAAGTATATATTTTTATTTATTTAACAAAATTAGTGTGAATATTTAAAATGCTGAAACTACAAAGCAGGTACACCGCCACAAATAACGTATACAAGAGAAACTTTATCTAAAACGATCCATTATTGGCCATTAAATAATAATAACAAAATTATTTAAAAGCAAAATTGGAGAGAACAAAGGCTGCCATTGAGATGTATAGTCCAGCAACACCCCGTATAAGGGCTCAAGCTTTGCTAGTTTATGCTAGGAGGGGTAGGTTTGGGACAGAATCCCAGCTGACATCTAAAGGCATCGGTCCTCTCCATACCTACAGTCGGCGCGGTCTTTGTATATATTCTGACATCGCGCGCAAATACTCCACCGCGAACCAAACTGCTTAGATTAAATTTCTTCGATTTATTTTGTTATAATGGTATTTTGTAAGTCATAAATTTACTTTAAAAGTTAGTAAGAACGGTAAAATATATGCAGGAATGAATATTATATTTATACTATGATAATTAATATATTAATATTGGTCATTTATACCCAAATCCACTATTATTGATGGAAAAACAAACTTCTTGTTTTAAAATACAAAATATTAAATCTGTTCAATGACGTATTAACAATAATTTACTGTTATAATCATAGCAGGAAACCACAGTGGCATTGTAAATATTATTCAGCTTGCAGAACAAAATATTTCATTTCTTGTTTTTCGTTTCTCCGAACAATAATGAAAGAAGCAGATTTATAAACTCTTATGCATTAATAAAAAATAAAAGGAGTCGTATCCAATAGTGCACTAAATGTGTGTGGACATAGAGTGTCGAGTAACTACTTCTCCAGTTTATCATGCGGGTGGCAGAACCAAAACCTTCTCAATCCTCAACCTTTTATTTCCTCAAATCCTCAAGAATAAGCATAGTAATTGTACAACAGTTGTATAAAGATGTATACTAGTTTAAATCTAATAACTGTTAGTTCATTAGGCATTCACAGAGGCCATAGAGAGTGGTCTCTGTTTCTTCTCACAATTCTTTGGAGCGGCCGTAGCTAAGGGGTAATGCGTTGGCTTGCCACGCGATCGGTCCGTGTTCGATTCCCGGTAAGACTACTAACAGTTTTTGCCATGCCTTTCCCATAGTCACATTAAGCCGTTGACTCCTAAGTTAAGTGTTGGAGATCCTTCACACTAGCTTTCATCTTAGCCCTAACTTCGCGAGGTAAAATAAAACTAACATTAACTTTCTTTATTCTCTGAGTCTTACTTCAGTATGTTGACCAAGACTACTATGTCAAATTTAAAGCTATGATCTTAATGGAAGATTTATCACTATCGAACAGACCGGGAGTTTCAAATTGCACGTTTTTGACTAAGAAAACAATTTAAGACGTTTTGTACAGTTAAACCTCGATTTAACGGACCCCAATTTACAGGAATTCGGATTTAATGGACAGCTTACAGCTCTATTAAAGTATCTAAATTGGTAAAGGAATTTTTTATAAAAATGTACCCTTTTTTCAAATGGGTTAAATCACTTTTATAGGTTATGTATTTGTATATTTTATCAATTGTTGAGATAGCAATGAGCTTACGACATCACGATTTTGATTAAGGTGTGGCAGTCTCATAACACCTTGGGGTGAATTAATCCTGATTTAACGGACAATTGGCTTTAAGACTAGAGCCAGTCTAATATAGTCCATTTTATAAGGGTTTACTGTAATAGCTAAAATTTATACGACCATTTTCACAGAAAATATAACTAATATTGTACGTGTGTAATATTTTATTTTATAAACATGTGTTTCTCTGCTTCAAACTCTACTAGTCATGTTCACTAACCCTCTTGATCATCCTGCTGTTGGATTTCAAAGTAGTTGTATCTATTAAAATAGCAAAAGTAGTTACTACTAATACTGAGGTATATTTTATCAGTAACTAAATCGAACGTTATGAGAAAATTATTAAAAAATAAGAAAAATGTCCAAAAGTACTACTCTACGCGCCCTGCAGCAATTTTATAGGATAGGAAGAATAATAAAGTGAAAATAGGCCTCATGAGTACAATAGTATTTGGCATAATATTTGAGTGAATAGAATAAACATACGGAAATTTTTCGTTAATTCAATACCACTACTTTGTCAGTTACTTCACCACCACTACTTTTTTATCGCAATTACGGTTAGGTTATGTTAGATTAGGTCAAGTTAGATTAGGTGGCTACTAAAGTTGATCACAAACTGGTAAATAAAATGATTGAATTACCGCCGAATGCGCTCTTCGTGTGTAAGTTCTTGGAAAGCGATAAGATAAGGCCAGCGATTTTGGATTTCTAGCAGATAAGGAATACCACAGTGGACGTAAAAATGATTGGGGAATAGTTTATACAGCAACAGAATAGTTATCAATTGGTGGTGAATTAACGGAAACAAAAATAAGTAGTGGAAAAGATCCAAACATACTTTAGGTGTATGCTATGTTATAATACACAGAGTTGGAAAAAATGGAAACTTTCACAACAATGTTATTTTTCCATATATGATTTCATAATTTTTTTTAATAGTTGTGTTCCAAAAAGTGTAATTTTTGATCAGAATAATTTACTTAAAACCGTTAAAAAGAGGAAAAATAACAGATTTCAAATTAGTTACTTTAAAATTCAAATGACCTCTACTCTGGAAAGGACAGCCCGGTTTGCGGCAGTTAATTTCTCCTAAATAGACCTTTCATTTTCAACCAACCTAAATCTATGCTACGTTGAAGATTTTCCTCGTGGTCCGTTCGCCTGAAAAGATGAATGCGTAAAAAAGTATGGACTTGGTTCATGATCATGAACAAGATTTCACTTTTACAAGTGAAGTCATACAAAAGTTGTGAAAACGTTTCCATATTTTTTCCACCCTGTGTATCTAATAAAAAATATACCAAACTGGATTTCTTTATTTGTGTTCAAATCAAGAGAGCCTGGCTTCCAAAAATTGCCAGACGGCTAAATCTTCAGTAGACATACATGCCAACTCATATTTTGTGGTTTGTGGCAGCTTTTATTATCAAGTTATCTACTTGTGTGTGGGGAAGCCATTTGTCACGAAAGTAGTTTTCCACAATATTTCAAGAAATAATTGTACTAGACCAGTATAGTTTTCAAAATCGTGTTTATTTTGAAAAAAAACATATAAAAGTAAATACAGTCACCGAAAAATAACAGAGATATAACAAAAAATAGGATTTACAATAATATAGATTTTTAAATTTTTTTTCACGGGGTAAAAACTATTTTAACAGATATTATACATCTGATTCTACCCACTAAATCAGATCTATAGATTTAGTGATGGAAATGTTAAGAACTATGAACTATCTAAATATGTATAAATAGCAAACAAAATTACCAACCTCATTATAACGTTTTTCATCTAGGTTGTGCAATAAGTTTTCTACGCACAACCTAAACGAACAGTATTTCCTGCACAGCAGTACAAATAAATCTCTCTGTTTAAAAACTCTCTATCGCCCCATTATACAGCACCCCAGCCCTCCACTAATTTGATAAGCCTTATCTATCTTCACTTCGATACAACTTTCAACATTTATCACTTTGTTTTGCTTTTATATTACTTGCAAAGTTAGAAGCAAGTAATTTGTTTCTCTCTGGGATCAAGTTATTGAGCTTCCTTTTGGACCATGAAACTTGAGTGAACTATAAGTAACAACAAACTCAAGTGCATTGTATATCATTTTAAAGCTTATAAAATGTTCATGTGTTTTATGCAATAGTCTTCTAAAAAATAATAAAATAGTTATTTTAGACGAGTTAACATTTATGATTTTCTCGAAATTTCATAAACCAAAACGCTGTGGTTTTGGTTTAGGATATTTAACTAAACTAACTGTAGTTATGACCTAATTCCTAACTACAGCTGTAAACAAATGTGTTATTTTAAATATTTAAAAGTTTAATAATTTTGTGAAGAGTTAAATTATGGCTTGAAGTCTGAAAATAGGTTGAAAACGAGTGTGATATTTAGGTTTTACTATCCAAAGTATAAAACTCCACAAAATTAAAAAAAAACACACACACACAAAACATGTATGGACGGCATACTTTTTGGTATAGGACAATTTTACTGATACACCAAAATTTAGTACATAATGGGTACTAAATGTTGCTGTAGTTAAAACTTACAAGAATTAAACTTCACTAGTAGTTGTATTTCAGTCCAAAAGACACAAGCAATAATCACAAATTAATAAAAAAAAGAAATGAAATTATAGGGGTCAGATATTGCAGATTAAACCGTGTTGACTATGCAATGAATACAGATCTATAGATGTGTATTCATTGCTATGTGTGAACAGCTGTTTCGGTTATACCATTATCTCAATTGCACAGAAAACTGTATAATGTTCAATTGTGTAAATAAAGAAATTGAAATTGAAATTAGTAAATTACATCAGCATTTTATATATAGTCATTAGTGATCACTTGTATTAAGATTCAAAATGTTTTGACATCATTACAATATTACCAGCAAAAATCTATGAAGATGTTATTCATAAATACATTGCTAAGTTAAAATTACGCAGTTTTAAACAGAATTAATGTATTAATTAAATCATAAATTAAATCATAGATTAAAGATCAGGAAATTGTTTCATGAAGTTGTATCTAAATGGCTAACCATGAACTCAACTTTATGTATGAAATTGGCGAACGTATTTAGGCCCTACATACTAAAAATATATCTTTTCTATTGTGACAAATACTTTAAAGATGTATAATTTCAGAAAAATATAGAAAATCAAATATACATGTAAACTTGATAATTTACTGTATCTCATATATGTATGTCTGTTTGTCTTTCATGCAATACATCATTCATCTCATTGCCATGAAATGTTGGGAAGTTTATGAGTATACTCTATTCTATACTTTAGTCTAGAGCTACGCCAAAGTGTCAGTGGTAGTAAAAACAGTTATATTATTTATTTTATTAATAATTAGCTGCAGATGAAAACAAACAAAGAAAAACTGTTGAAATAAAATAAGTAATACTTCAATTTAATTTTAAAAATATAAGCATTGCTGTTTATATGTTTATCCCATAGCAAAGAACAGGAAACAGCTGGTTACAATAAAATGAACGAAGTTTTTTTGTTTCTTTTCAACCCTAGTATTGTCTATTAACTTTCTTTTTAAATAGAACTGTCAATTTTTATTTAAAACTTTCTTGTGATGTCACAAATAACTACAATAGAACTTTTGAACTGTCTAATTTGCGTTGGAGCGATTTACCAATAATTTATTAAAATGTGTTTCAGATTATACAGGGTGATTGAAACAGAATGACTCGATTCAAAACAGCTATATCTATTAGAAGCTGTACAAACTGGGCTTCACCCAAATATATTGGACATTAAAACAGTCACAAAAGAATGAATGAAAAGAAAAGAATGAAGTTTAAGAATATGCTAAGGGAGGAACATAAAAACGTTCTTCAATATATCCCACAAGAATAAATCACATGGTGTTATGTCAGGATCCTAGGAGGCCAAGACTGTGAACCCTGGTTTTGTGCTCCGGTACGCGTTGAGGCTAGTTGTAATAGGGAAACTGCTTGCGTCGAGGTGCCAGTGTGGTGGTGCTCCATCTTGTTGAAGATGAAGTAGTCGGAGTCAACAGTAAGTTAGGGGATTCACCAGTTACGTAGCATTTGTGACATTTTATTTAATAATAATAGTTCAAATCAATATCAAGAGCTAAGGTAGGAACATAAACATGTTCTTCAACATATCCCACAGGAAGAAATGACATAATGAAATGACATGACAGGTGGTGTTATATCAGGGTACCTAGGAGTCCAAGACTGTGAAGCCTGGTCTTGTGGCCCGGTACGCGCTATCCAACGTTGAGGCAAGTTGCACGTTGTAATGGGGAAACTGCTTACGTCGAGATGCCAGTGTGCGGTGCTCCATCTTGTTGAAGATGAAGTAGTCGGAGTCAACAGTAAGTTAGGGGATTCACCAGTTACGTAAAAGTAAAATATAGTAGAATCTGGTCATTCATTTTGAAACACGTTGTATGTTAACATTATACATAAAAATATTTATTAATTAGTTATGAAGCGTTTTACTGCAAACTTTTATATGAAGATAAACAGTACAAATTTGATGTAAGTTTGTGAAGTTCCGAGTGTATTTACAGACTTCACTGTAAATGAAGTCTGTAAATATAACGGCGTGGCTTAATGAGTGCCTTTGAACCTCTCGTATGTTTAAGGCCTTTACAATGTGGCAGACCACTCTCCATTCCCTCTTTTGAATGTTATTTCAAAAATGAGATTTTATTTAGCTACCCCTTCATTTCGGAATATTGTTTGGAAACACTTCAAAAAGGAATATTTCAATAAAAGACGTACAAAAAATAATGATGCATTTATTTGGCTTTTAAAAACATTTACTAAAACATTCTCATGGTTAAATACTCACATATATATCAACCTTTGAGTTATTCATTAAATAAAACATTATGATGATTTTCACCATTTTTATCGTGTAAACCCCCACCACAATGATCATCCACAGTACCTGGGAGTAACGTTAGTTCAATCGCTGACGTTTAAAAGCCATCTTAAAAAAAAACAGCAGCTAAAATTAAAACCAGGGCAATTGTAATACATCATAATTATGGCTGGGACAACTTGGGGACCCAATGCACACGTCCTGCGTACTACTGCTTTGTTACTGGTTTATTCAACTGCATAATACAGTACTCCCGTATGGCTAACTGGTGTACACACTAAAGAGATTGATGTCCAACTGAATAGGGTCATGAGAGGTATTAGTGGCTCTCGCGTGGCAACTTAACTTCCTTGGCTCCCGGCAAATAGCCCCTCCTGAGATAAGACGTCAGGAGACACTACTTAAAGAATTCAATAAGATCTTGAATGCCCCACACCTCCCCACTACCCAGGAACTCCCACGTCAGAACAGTCGCTTAAAATATCGAAACATTCGAAACCCACCTCTACGTACTGCTTTCCAGTTGAGAAGTTCAAATTGCTCGCCCAATACTAGCTGGGCTTTAGCGTGGAACAGTTTTGATGGACAAAATAAGTTCCTTATTAACGATCCATCAATACCTGAAGGTGGGATTAACATCCCTTGTAGATAGTAGACATTATTGAATCGGTACCAAACTGGACTGGGCAAATCTAACTACTGGAAATACAAATGGGGAGTGACACTAGATCAATCATGTGATTGCGGAGAGTCCATCAAAACAATAGATCACATAGTTACAGAGTGCCCCCTGTGCTCTTTTATGGAGGGATTAGCTAGCATAAACAGAATCAGTGAGGCAGTTCTTAAATGGCTTGATGGATTGTATTTAACTTTGTGACAGGAGATCACCTGATATTTTGATTAATATCACATGACATTTGGGCTTTTTTCCAAGTATGTGTCACAGCTTCTATATTTTTAAATTAATAAATGTAGCTGACAAGAAACTATACGCTATATATTTACCATATGAACATAAAATCACTTACTATCGATTTACTTGAGATGTTCAAATTGTTTAGTCATTTGGGTTCTGTGATAAAAAACTATCCAATTTTATAAATTTCTCTGGTCTGAGGAAGGTAAACGTGGTTTAGCGAAATATATCACCATCATTTTTTTACTTATATCGTAATATGATATATTTAAAAATTAAATGGATGTTTAACTTGAGCAGGAAAGGTTCAGACACGGGTGAGGTTTCTGCGTTTGTCAAGATGAGATGTGGGCGGATCCTTTTCTGTGGTCTCATCTTCCCTTGTTTACATTTACTTTTATTTGATTTTCATTTCAAGAATGACTTCATTTTATTTCTTTATCCAAGAATATTTCTCGTCTTGTTCTGTTTGTATTCCCATAATAAATATGAAGGTACGTTAAGCGCCCACAGTTATTTATATAATAAAATCCAATCCTGGATATGTAAATACTTAGAGGCTACAGGTTCTGTCTTAATACCAACACGGTGTCCACTTAAAGGTTGCTATTTGCTTGCACACTACCAGGAAAGTTTAAGGTGTCCGTGTTTGGTGGTGGCCAGGATTTAGATGTAGTCTAGCTCTAGGGAAATAACTAACTAGAAGGTTTTTCAGTTAGCCGAAAATCAGACCAGCAATAAGTGGTTTGGCTTCCAATATGAAGTGTGGTTCCATATTAGCACTAGCTATTAGGCTAATTAGTGAATTGCCTTTTCTAATAATCAGTCAACCCTAGTAACAAAACGTTGGCGTTCGATTGACAAACTTTCATAATTTCGATCAAGACTATAAAGGGAAACAGAATCTATATTTTCCGGGGACAACCGCGTCAAGGTGCTATGTACATTATTTACAATACATTATGTGGCATCATCAGAGGTATCTCTGAGACAAGTCTCAGTTTCAGAGATACCACTGAGGATGTCACTTCACAGCATGGGCGAAACGTCTGGTTATCTTGCCGGCGTGGTGGCTCAGTGCAAGGCCACACTAGATTCCCAGGCCGCGCTGCTCCCCCACCACTCACGGCTCGACGTCACTGCATGGGGCGGACGGCGGACAACACCAGCCACCACAAACACAGTGTCGCTCACCTTTTACGTAGTTTGTTGACTGATTTATATTTATGAGGTGGTGATATTTGGAACCTGTTATTATTATGGCAAGGTAAACGTTGTATTCCAGAATGTAAAATTATTTTAAGCCTTTATTTGATGTTTTTTCCTTCCCGAATGATCACAGGACAGATCAGACCTGGCTAAGAGTCATCCACAGAGATGACTATGATATATCTGCCAATTCCCGTGTATGAATAAAACACTTCGTTGAAAGATTCGTCATTAGGGAAGAGTCTATTAATCGTCTTGATGGAAGTATTTTGACTGTAAAACGGGATAGGTTAAAACTCAGAGACGATGCAGTTCCCACAATTTTTGAAAATCTTCCGCACTATATTACCAAAGATATTCCTCCCAAGAGGATGGACCCAGAGGAAAGGAGGATTGAAGCGGAAAAGCGAAATAAATCCTAACTGAAGAAAAATAACGACTAGACACAATTGATTCCTTCAGTAGCTTAGTGAATAATTATAAGAAGGGATGTAATTTAGACTCGACAAATGAGTATTCAAAACACAATAACAACCAACTGGTTTTATTCTTAGTTTCTCTGAAAGACAATATTTACCCTGTAGTTATTATTTCCTTAAATATCAATATTGATTTATCTTTTTGTATGGTTAAAAATAATATTTTGGTAAAAGACCATGTTTATTTGCGTACTTTTTCAGACAATTTAAAAATTGATAAGTGGTCCAAACTAAAAGAAATAATAGTTAGGTTGCCTAATGAAATTAATGAAATACCTCAAGAAAATAAAATAGAATGTATAAGCAATTTATTGGATGTCATGTCTGAGGAAAGAGGAGACAATAATACAAGTAAAAAATTACGTTTTTTAAAAGAACAACTTAAATTAGCAATTTCAAATAAGGTATCTTATTGTACAACCTCCCTTGTATGGTTTGCCACTCTATATTTTTGTTTTCCTACAGCATACAAACATGTAAGGGAAGCTAAGGTTTTTACTACGCCTCATCCTCGCTATTTACAATCATTTACCACGAACCTAAGCACTGGTAGCTCTGGTTTAGATTCGACTCATGTGAGATATTTAAAAAAGAAGTTATCTTGTTTGAACGAAAATTAAAATATCTGTAATTTACTTATAGGAGAAATTTATGTAAAACCAGATATGAGTTATAAAGGGGGCAAGTTGGAGGGAATTGCTCATAATATAAATAATGAATCTGTAGGTCTAGCCACGATCATTCAAGCATTTATGGTCTCCTCACTTCTGTCACATGATAAAGATGTTGTGGGATTATTTCCTTGTAGAGATCTAACTTGTGATTACTTACATCATTTAATTTAATGTTAGATTATCTTCGCGATTCTTGTATTTTTTCTTGCCAAAAATGCTCTACTAGCTCTTTAATTTATGTAAAAAAATGTATAACAATCTTTTGTAATATTATTCCATTGAATAAAGATGCAATAAGGTAACAAAAGAGAAACTTGTCGGGAAATAGAGAGGTAAATGTAAGAAAAGAAAGGTTGATAAGTTAAATCAGTAAGTTGATTTTACTTCAGTTAATAGTCAGAAGTTTTCTAGACATATTTAATTATAAAGCATAAGTGAATCATTTAACTTGAGTTTTTTTATCCCAAATAAATATTTATACAATATCAATTTATCATTTATTTACGTCAAACATGCTCACAGTAAACTTGTTAAAACTTCCTTTAATCTATCACTGGTAATTTTGCTTAAATTTTAATTACTATAGGCGTGTGAGCGAGCGTCCAATGCAAGTTGTACGGGTATAGAGCGCTCCGATCCGCCCCAAGCTGTGACGTCACAACATGAGCAGCGCGGCCTGGAAATCTAGGGGGCCTTGCTCAGTGTCTAAGGCTTCGGACTGCCGAGGGCTTTTTCCTAGGTTCGAATTCCCATTGAGCCAACGGTCGGCACTTCACTCGTTGAATAAAGTTGACGCACATGCCTTAGGCCCATGTAAACTGGCAAGTGAAGTTTATAAAAAAAAGTAATGTAGATAGCACCTTGACGTGGTTGTAACCGGAAATATAGCTATGACACCTGCCACTTAAGCCTATGTTCTACGATTATAAAGGGAACAGTAAGATATTTCAAATTGTGCTAACTCTTGTGAGAACATAAGAAAATGTAATATGTATCATACAGTTAACTAAGACTGATTAGTTATATCTTCTCCAATTCCACAAGAATTACCAACTTTTACGTGGTGTATTCCTCCTAGGACGTCTTTAAAAAAAAAAAAAAATATATATATATATATATATATATATATATATACGTTAGTAAAAGAAGAATTGATAACAAATAATGAACATTTTTTATATATGAAATTACGTATTTTTTTGAAAGGTATTCAATAGATTTGCTGATTTTCATCTAATATGAGCAAAATTGATTGATTTGTGCAAGCCTCAGTTTTAAAGATGACTTTATACATCACAATAATTTCTGTTATAGAAATAAATCCTTTTTTTATCAGTTGGATGCAAAAATATTGTTTAAAAAATCTGAATAACAGTATTAAACCAAGTCAAAGAATATATACAGTTACATTACACATATTACTATTTGATTAACTGAACTATTACACATTGATTAACAACTTTATACCTCCAGTATTGAAGAAACCGTCCAGAATATAAAAGTGGTTAATCAAAATCCAGTTGTAGGATAGACTTCTACATCTTTGAGAGGACAAGCGTTAGTCAAATGATTAAAAGTACTGTAAACTTTAACTAACAAAATAACTTTAACTTAACATAACAGTTAATGAACTTTAACTGTGACATTGGCAGTTTTACCAATAAATACACATCTATGTGTATTTATTAGTTTTACTGAGACGTTGGGACTCCAATGAAGTGATATTTTTATTATGATTGCGTTATCTTTAAAGTGTTCAGGACTTTAAAATATATGAGGTGAGATCATATAAAAATAAATTTACCACAGTTAAAATTTCCCATTGTAATAAGAGTGGCTTGCAGTTTTCTCTTAGGAGCAGAACAAATATGGTTTCATAGCTCTAACGGATTTTTTCTTGAGGACTAGAATTTCTTTGATTCTTCCAGTTCCCCCCGAAAATATAACACCATGTATTGAAAGTTAGCAAAATAAACTGTCTTTCAATTAGGTTTAGGAATTTTATCAGTTAGTAGACTTCAAAGATAATTACACAAGATTGTGTAATTTATTAGAAACATTTTAACAGGGAGTCTTTGAATCTAAACGTAGTATCGATCTTTTATATGATACTTTAGTACTAAATTTACTATTTAAAACAAAAATACATGAAACCATAGAGAAGAAGGAAATAGAGGTCACATCCCATAGCCAAATCAAATCGTTTTTTGTTCATTGACATTTAACAATGTTTGAAACATAGTCAATCAGTGTTTATATAAGATCTAAAAAGATAACAATACAATTATACATATATATAAGAACATCGTTAAATATAACAGTCATACAAATCAGAGAAAATTATTGATTGCTTAAAAACTCGTCTATTGCATAATATGCCTTGTCTAAAAGATATTGTTTTAACCTGCTTTTGAAACCTCTATCACTATCACTTTTTCTAATATTATCCGGGATACTGCCAAATATGGTTGGGCCAAGATAAGCAGATGATTTCTGAAAAAATGGCTTTATGATGAAGAGGTATGATAAAATTATTTTTATTTCTTGTTTTGTAGGGATGACTATGGGTAGGGAAAAGATATTGATTTTTGAAAACAAACAGAGTATAAGTGTAAATTAATAAGGATGGAAGGGTTAAAATAGACTGATTACGTTACACCTGCCTACAGCTGTCTCTAAATCTCAGACCGAAAACTATCCTAACTGCCCGTTTTTGAAGCTTGAAAACTCTATTAAAATGATGTGACTGGAGCCATCCCCCAGAACATGATTCCATATGACAAAACAGGAACAACGTATCCAAAATATAATATGATCTCTAAAAAAGATGTGTTGAGGAAGCCAGAGAGATATCTAAGTGAAAACAAACAAGAGCTCATCCTAGAGCATACCTTTGAGATCTGAGTGTCCCATTTTAGGTTTGAATCGACATAAATGCCCAAAAACCGAACAGAACCTCCATGAAAGTACGCTAAATGTGTGTCGAGTAGTTATTTCTCCATTTTGCCATGTGACGGCAGGGCCTGCATATTCAGTCCCTCCATTATTGCCCTAAATCCTCAAGTATTACTGTAGTAATTATCACTATATACTTATAAAGATGTACAGTACGCGCGCTGAAGGTCCGGCCTCCTGGCTGGCCTACTAGTCATATAAAAACATCGACTCGCGATCGTAAAGGGTTATTGAATACGCGTTTACGGAGTATTTTTAATTTATAATTAACACATTTTATTTTAGAAGAAAGCATGGAAAAGACTCCTTGAGTGGGAAAGTCTGGCATTAGCCAATGTTTCCAGGACTGCAGGCATATCAGGCCTTCCACCCATCCCCTGCCTATCACGGCTGGGCGAGGTCGAGGCCGGACCTTCACCGCGCGATCTGTACATTAGATGTAATCTATTTATAATTACCACATACACGTTCGCTGTGGCCATATGAAAGCGACCTCTGTATGTTTTTCTCTGTGATGGTAGTAAATCTGACTGATTAGATTAGGAAAATGAGAGTATTGGCTTTTTGTCTGTTAACCATGCCCCCCCTCCTCCACCATGTCTGTTAAGATCTTTTCAAAATATCATTACGTTATTATAATAAGATGTTGGTCTTCACAAGTAGAGAGTGGTGGAGATATAGAAAGCAAAACACAACTGTTATACAATTTCACTATTTTTCGTATTTGGGTTCAAACCAGATTAAAATAATTGTAAAATATTAACAATTTTTCAATATTTTATATCTGTGATAAGAAATCAGCATAGTTAGAATTTTTAAGGGTTTTTTCATAAATGAATATCATAAATAGAATAAATTTAATGGCATTACGTGATGTATTTTTAATAACCAAGCTAAACAGATAAAACGGTTTCGTTAGTTTCAGGTTCAAATTGTGATAACAAATTCTAAAAAAATAGACGTTATGAGTAGCTACAATATTAAGAGAAAAAAAAACAATCATCATTCCCTTCTTTCAAGGATCAATCCAACGGGTTTTGCATCTGTTTGGAGTCAATGACTTAGTACTGCCATAGAGGAAATAACAGAGATTGCTTTCTTATGGGTGCTGAGATCATCTCAGTGGTAGTTACCACTAATATAAATCATTATAACTGTTCAGTAATAATTATGGTATTGCATTTATCCTTAAGGATTTGGAGGTGAATAAAGAAAGGCACTGACAATATTGCTGGCCCTGCCATCCGCACAGGAACTGGGGAACTAACTACTCGACATCCATTTAGTGCACTATTGGATGCGACCTCTATTTCTTTATTCTTTGTGGTTTAGAAATGAGATGGTCACGCACTCAGGGTATATTATTTCTATCCTGCGTGGCTTTAAGTTTATATTGACTTCAGTATTTTAAGGATATATTTTCCGTATCCCTCAAAAAGGAAGATGGGATTTTGTTAAATATATAATAATGAAAAATAGTCAATCAGGTCGTATCTCAAAAGTGTTCATGATTATCAAGAGAATAAATATTTATTTAATTATTTTTTATTTACAATTTAGCCATATGACAATACCAAAAAAGCCCTCATCACAATAGTAAAAACAAATACAAACTACTAAAAATAAAATATATAAATTAAATCAATATTCACAGAATAGCTTAAAACAAAGTAAATCCTGCTTCAAACTAAAAACACTTAGAAAAATTTACACAGTAACGAAATTTAAAGTACCCTAATAATAATTATTACTCTAAAAAAACTAAATATACCAATATACGAACTATTAAACAATACATGTAAATATACGTTTGGGTGGAAAATTGAAATGACATTAATTATTACATCTAGGAATAAGAAATACAACTGTGGTTCAGTGGCTGAAGGCTTCTTGTAAAATGCTTAAGGTTCTTGTAACAAGGTCCACAAATAAGAAAGAACCAGAGGTCGCTTTCTTTAACCGCAGCGAAATCCTAAGTTTCAATTATATATAGATTACAACTAATTTACACCTCTGTACATCTGTGTTAATAATTACTACGTTCATTCTTGAAGATTTGGAGGTAATAAGGGGAGGGACTGACAAGATGATAGCCCTGCCACCCACTTGAAAACTGGAGAAATAACTCGACACACATTTAGCGCACTATTGGATGCAAACCCTATTTCTTTCTGACCTGAGCAAGCTCCAAATTTTGAATGCCTAACTGAGCTAATGGTTCATACTTAACTCGTTGAAAAAAATTCAAGCACATGCCTGCAGGCCCATATTAACTGGCAAGTGAAGCTAAAAAAGAGTGCTGTCTTAACTTGAAAGAAACAATATATTACAGTTGAAAGTTTTTTAAGGAAATTAACGAAGCTGCACTTAGATGACATTGCGGGAGTGAAACGTTTACATGTTTTCAATTCTATTTACCGGTAATTTAAGTCAAAAAAAAATGATGAATCAAAGTTAAAGCAGGGGTGACTTTTGTTTTTCTTCTGTTATCTGTCTCCCTTGATGGATATCGACGTCTCCCTTCTTCTGTGGGTGACAGATTGATCTGTCAATTGTCTGCAGTCTTCACAGCCGCACTAGAACCGTCTTTTGTGTACAAGGAAAAAAAACACATTGATTAATCTTTTTAAAAATAAACCATTTAACTATTTTAATTACATAAATCTGTACTGATTTAAATTGTTCTTAGAATACATTTTTACAACAGAAATTAGAAGTACTCACCAAAAGCTTGGCTTGCGCTCATTTACTTTGACATAAATAAATTATTCAAATTTGTTGAAATTTCTTCATGAATCCTGTATTTTACGCAGGGTGAGTTTACTATTTACTATCCAGTGAGAAGAGTGTTGGCAAGTAAACTAGCCTTGTGTGATATACTCAGCTAGTAAACTATCCACTATCCCGGCGAGGCGAGTGCACTTGAGACTCCGTCAGCTTTACTCGCTACTATCCTACTAGTTCACTAGCCATATAGTAAACTATCTGGTTGGATAGTGACTATCAGTCAGTTGAAAATTTCGTGTGAAGCTGTTCGTGCAAGGGTGGTTGTTGTTACAAAATTATCAATTGTGGGTTTGACATTGATTGGAAAGAAGAAGGAAATACGGTGCATTTAGTGCCCTGATTAGGTTAGGTTGGTTAGGTTAGGTTAGGTTGAGAAGTGAAAATCCTTTGGAAAACAAGAAAATTGGTCATATACTATCAAAAACCGATAATTGTATTACTGTTCCACTTCATTGTTATTACCATTCAGCACTAAACACAATGGAAAATAAAGCAACTTAACAAATTGCCAACTTAACAAACCAAAACACGGAATAGACGAAAACACTATTGGATGTCTAGCGAGTGAGCAAGAACTACTAGCTTTCGAGCTTTGTCTAGTCATATTTCGCAGCGCTAGTACTACTATTTTACTCTCCGGCTAGTAAGAGAGTAAACTCACCCTGTGTAATCGACCACTTTAACAACATAAAATAACTATTAACAGAATCACAATACATGTAATAACAAAAGCACACATGTAAAAGTGCAAAAACACACGAAATGTAATATAAAATATTTAATTAATTAAAAACATAATATATAAATGAATTAATAAGACTTACGATCAAATTCCTTTACCTGCCCGCTAAACCCAAACTTTTTCTATTACCGAATATCCATAAAGGAGATATGAAAGATGTTGCAGGACGTATTAAACACTCATTATACAGTGTGTCGTAGGCGCTTTCTCGACATGAACTCACAAAGATGTTGTTTATGTTAGGTTAGGTTACAGGCAAGTCCCTTCATTACAAATGAAGCTAATAACAACATGTTCTTGTAAATATATAAGTAGTTTAGGTAGTTATTGACATATAAAAATTTTTGGGTTTGGTGGGCAGCTAAAGTAATTTGACCAGACTTACATAAATGATAATCAATTTATAATACTGAATACACTTATTTAACTAGTGTTACAGGATATCCGTATTTTGTACGGCTGTTATATTTTGGGTCTAATAATGCCCATGTTTGTTCCGGACTTAGCATGGAATAAGAAAATAATATTATTTCCATATTTTAACATCATCAAGGGTGTTCTACCCACAGGCAGGTTCTGCTGCTGCCTTCTACCAAACCTCTCTGTTTTGAGCAAGTCTTGTTGTTGTCTCACTCATCTCTCCAAACCTCACTCTGTCTACCGTCTAGCAACTTCTTCATCCTTCTTTTCTCTTTCCTCTAACTTTTCCTTCCATATCTGTTCTCATCAAGCTTAGAACCTGTTCTCATCACATGCCCTAACCAATTCTTTTCTTCTTCGTATAGTTTTCAGCATTTCCCTCTCTTCACCCACTCTCCTCAGTATCTTTCCATCCTTTTATACATCCACACCTCCATTGCTTCTAAATCCCTTTTCGTCTTTTTTCCTAAGAGTCTATTTTTCCGATCCATACAACAAAACATTCCAAATAAAACATTTTATAAACTCTTTCCTCAATAAATGTAGTTATAATGTTACTCAAATCTACCTATGAGTTTTAAAAATCACCCTCAAATTGACTCAATAAAGAAAATACAAATTTATGCCAAAAAAAGCTCCTCCTACCATTAGTGTAACCAGAAGAGGTCCGTGGTTGGTTCTCTAGATTAAAGTAAATTTAGATTAAATCCGATTGTTTTGTTATCTATAAATATATAAAATAAATAAAAAATATTGTGAATAATTCGTGGCCTAACATCTAAACAATCCTGCAAAACATATTTCTTCAAAAGAAAAACATTAACTTTACCATCACTATTCATATATTAAGTGTAACTCATGTAAAATGACTTTAAAACTGTACAAAAGGATTTATTCACAAAACTAAAACTCTAGAAACATATTTTTAACAAGCAGTAGATTTTCTAAATCTCTTAAATCACACTATGACCAAAATGGATTACTGTTTTTACACTGTGTCAAATAACAAAAATATACGAAAGTTAAACATTTTAAGAAAAATAATTGCAACATATTTTTGGAAATAGAACTATATTAAGTAGAACATATTGCTGATATAATATTAAAAATGAAATTGATATATTTATATTACAGTTATAAGATCTTTTGGCATCTCTAAACGACTAACCAACCTTCTAAATATCCAGAAACCACGAATTTTAAACTATCTTTCCTGTTAGAAAAATCGCAATAATGAAACTCGATTATATTTCGACAAAGTTCAACAATTTTCAGATCTTAGTAGTTTGAATTATACTAATCATTACATGTAATTATTACATTGTAATCATTACATGGGGATGTGAATAAAGATCTAACAATATTAATGATTAGATGTTTCTCTTTTTACCATGAATAAAAGTTGAAGAGTCTACATCTTCAAGGTCGGGTAAATCGGTTGGCATTTAGCTGCTTTTATAATCCTTTTGGTGTTTTATTTATTTATTTCATTAAATGTCACTTTTTATTAGTGGTATCATATTTATATCAGTAAAAATAGACTGTACATTAACTGAAGAGCATCCAAAAACTGCTTTCAACTATCCTACGAGATTTTTTTGAAAGAATAGTTATTTATATATATATATATTAAGAGAGGCCAATATGGGATTATCCGTTAGGTCTATAAACTTACAAAATCTAAAATTCAAATATCATTCATAGCAAAATAACCTTAGAAACGAAACTATGAGTTATCAAGAAACCCCGCAAAACTCCAGATTGAAAGCACAGGATAAAAATAAATGTCTAATTCTTTGTCTTTGCTGAAAGACAAATGTTTGAGAGAATAAATAAGACCATATATGAAATAACTAAAAACATTAATGGAGAAAAGAGAGTAAATAGGCAATGCATACAAGTAAACAAAAATGTATCATATAATTTATCATTTCCCAAAGTGGGTTGGTCGAAAAAATCTAGTGAATTATTCTATAACAAAAAGTGAGTTTTTTAATGTCAAAAAGTTTTTTTTAGAGGAACACCTCAGTAAGATTTTTATTTATAACAAATTTCCATTTCCCACGAGAAAAGTCTGAGTTGTGACGTCATAGTCCACCCCCCTGACCTGCATTCTGCCTCGGCTACATCAAAGTACCGACAAAAAGCTTTGTACTGGAACCGCTTCCGTCGTGACGGATATTTAGAAGCTACAGAAAAGAAGGCAAGCATTATTAGCAGGCTGGGAAGACAGTAACCCCTTTACATTTCATATGATTTCTAAGTTTTTTCCTTAGTTTGCTTTATTTTATATATCTTATATTCTATGATAAATTTGATTTGTGAATTTAGTTGGGAGGTTTAAAGTCAAATCTGGTTTAATTCCATTTATCTGCTAGGTGTTTAAAACACTGATTAAAACTCACTTTGTTTGTATATAAGCCTATTGTTTTTTGTAATTAATTAACAACCACTAAGTAAATTATTCTTTATTGTATCCTAATTGCATATAAACACTTGCCAATAAATAATTAGAATAAGATAATTAGATATATACAATAAATATGTCCTGCTAATTGGTAATAAACTAAAATATTTGCTTCACTTTACCAAATAGAATTGAAAACAATCATTAACACTATAAGGAACTAAATCTACTAATACTAGCTTATCTTTAGTATTCGTTTAGATATAGTTATCTTTTGTTCCAGTTTGAGGTTATTTGGGAGGCATACAAGTGTACAATCATGTACACTTGTATGCCATTGTGTAACAGGTGTATTTTGGAAAAGGAGATTCTATGTTTTGGGAAGACCAGATCCAGTCGGTTACGAATTTTTTATGTATGTGGAGGTTAATAAACTATGGAATAGAGGTGTGGATTTTTTAAACAAATAACAAAGTTTCTAAAATATAAATGGACGGTAGAGTTAAAATCTTTTGTTGCTTAACAAGTGAACGGCATGATACAGTTTTTTCAGCTTAAAAATTGTTCGGTTGGCTTGTTTTTGAAGTTTGAAAACTTCGTTTGTTCTGACTGACTGAGCCCCCAAAACTGGAATGCCATAAAATAAGTACGGATATATGAGTCTGTAATAAACAGTCAGTAGAAGATTTATTTCACTAAATAGGGACAGCCTCCTTAAGATAAAGATTCCCCAGCTGATAGATCTTTAAGTTTTAGTCAAATGGTCATGAAAATTAAGATTTGTATCTATTGTTACTCCTAGGAATCTTACGCTATCAGAAGAGTGTACACCCATACACGTTCAGTGGTATTGACCCACCCGCCCACCCATACACGTTCAATAGTATTGACACACCCACCCACCCATACACGTTCAGTGGTATTGACAATTCAGCCCTACCACTTTACGTGTAGGGGTGAGTAGGTGGGTCAGTACCACTGTACGTGTAGGGGTGGGTGGGTGGATCACTATCACTGTACGTGTAGGGGTGGGTGGGTGGGTCAGTACCACTGTACGTGTAGGGGTGGGTAGGTGGGTCAGTATCACTGTACGTGTAGGGGTGGGTGGGTGGGTCAGTACCACTGTACGTATTTCGTATGGAATACTGCAATAAGTTTGTTTTGTTGTTGTTAATAAGGAGACGATTTTCACCAAACCACTGTACGAGGCAATTATTTTTCATATAAACTTTCTATAACTTTAAAAAGTATGATATAGGTAGTAAATATAGGTGGCGAAAGAATAAGTTTATTAGCTTTGCTGACAATATGGTTGGATAACAGAAAGTAAGTAACTTATTGAAATAATAAACAAGTTGAATAAAATAAGTAAAAAGAGTATGGGATGAAAATTAATACAAATAAAACAAAGATGGCAGTAGTAGAAAGAGAGGAGGGCCGAGTTCAAACTAATGGAAACTATAAACCCCAATATAGCAAAAACGTAGTTTTAAATATCAAGGATGTATGTTTGAAGGAGTAAATACTGAAAACTGTAAGAAAAATGAATTGATTTGTACATGTGATGAGAATAGAGATCCTGTTGAGAACAGCTATACAAGGAAAAGTTAGGGGAAAGAGAGAAAAAGGAAGAAGTAGATACATTTTTCAGATGGTGGACAGTATCATTAATCAAGAACCTTCATCGCAACCGATCCATACATAGTAGGCAAAAATCAAATATAATATCCATATCAAAATGTCCTTAAAAAAGTAGCAATATAATTCGGCCGGGTAGTAAGAGACCTGCGTGTAGGGGGTGTAGCTCATGTAGGGGTTCCAGCGGCAGAGGGGAATCATTCCTCCGCTGAGCTTTATTATTTACCGGGCATGTTCCCCCTCAAATTTTCAACTTTCGCAACAGTGTTTAGGGGAAAAAATTTAATTAATTATGCAAGTTTTTTTCTTTGCAATTTATTGTTTACTATATTAATTATTGGTTATTTCTATTGTTAATTGGTATATTAATACTAAATAACGATTTAATATAATATTTCTTAGCTTGATTCGTTGGTGTTAATCAAACCAACCTATGGTCACTGCTGCTAAATACGTAATGGGTGAGGCTTACTTTTGGGCCACCAGCACGCGGCCTTCCGTCATGGGTGGCATGACACATTTTCAATAGAATTACACGGTGGTGGAGGTAGAGTACTTCTCTGTCTTACATACACCAGGGCTTTGAAAAGGTCATTGTTTACTACGTATTGTTAGTCAACAAATAAATGATTGTATATATTACATTTATAGATACATTACTCATAAATGTACTAAGTAGTAGATATGTTATAAACACACGAAAGAGAAATGATAAGAAATCATAGAAAAGATGCAATGAAAATTTGACTTATAAATCTATATGCAGTATATAGTTTTATCCAAAAAGGAAAACTTAGTAATAGAGAAGAGCCTATGTAAAATTTGACAAAATTAATCTGTACAGAATTACGTACTTTTGCTAAATGATGTCGAGGCAGTTCAAGCTTATCTTTACATCTTGGTACAACAAAATCTGAAACTTGTAATTTCAATTTGGTGTATGTTAAAATATGAAAGTAATTTTTCTTAACAAAATAAGTTAAAATTATTCTGTTAGTTATAAAAGAATACTGTAATGTAATAGCGGGTCGGACATTTAAATCCCTCTAAGCCATTTAAACGTCTGATAATCATCGATGTGATAACCTAGTGACGAGCTTTCCGCATTCCAATCAAGGCCGTGGCCTTCCCCCTCCCCTAACTCAATCCCCTAGCTGATATTTTGTAGAAATATGAAGTAATACACACGCACACATACGCGCGCGCGCACACACGCACGCACGCGCACATTGACTACACATTCTAGTACAGTGGTATTGACCCATCCGCCCACCCATACACGTACAATGGCATTGATATGAATTGTACGTGCCAAAAAAAAATTATTGATATGATTTTAATTTTTATGAAAAGAGGTTTCCCTATTTTTAAGTGTTAACTATTTTCTTTAGTATTAAAAGTATATCTTTGACAGCTCTAAAATGACACATAAAATTATTCCATAAGAAAATATGTGATTGGGAAAAGCTAAATAAGCTAATCTTGTTAGAAAGTATTCAATTTTTTTTAATCACCAGAAAAATGCAAGATATTGTTTATGTATTAGAACCAGATAATTATTTCAAATTTTATATTAGTTCATGGTGACTTAAAAATTAAAAAAATAATTGAAGTCTTGCTTAAATAATACCGAAAATTCACATCTTACCTAAATTATTTAACTTTAAGATGGTAAAACAATATGACAGGAGAGAAATCATTGTCATGAATATTCCAGTAAAAGGCGAAGAAGATATCAGAAGAAATACTGCTGACTTCTTTAAGCAATGGAGATGAAAAAATAAGGGAGGAAATTACAGTACACCGATATGCAATAATCACGTTTGTGTAGTGCATTAACAGAGAAACAAGAAATCCCATAGTTGGTAAGTAAAAGAAAATAAAATCTTTTGATTTTTAGTAAATATGCTCTTAGAGACTGAACTGTTGACTTTTTTGGATAGGTGAGCTGATATATGAAAATGGTATAATTGACAAGAGTCAATGGTTTTATTCCTGGTAAATCGAAGATGTAAAATCTAATTATAGAAACAGACAGAGTCCAAAGTGATGCATTTACTGTAGACGCGTGCCTTTGCTGCTATCTAACTGTGAAAGGGTTAAACTAAAGGGCTTGGACGACTTTTTTGTGAAGTTTTAGAGGAGAAGAGTTGTGTGCGCTGTAGCTCAGTAGCTAAGCAAGAGTTGTGTGCGCTGTAGCTCAGTAGCTAAGCAAGAGTTGTGTGCGCTGTAGCTCAGTAGCTAAGCAAGAGTTGTGTGCGCTGTAGCTCAGTAGCTAAGCAAGAGTTGTGTGCGCTGTAGCTCAGTAGCTAAGCAAGAGTTGTGTGAGCTGTAGCTCAGTAGCTAAGCAAGAGTTGTGTGAGCTGTACCTCAGTAGCTAAGCAAGAGTTGTGTGCGCTGTAGCTCAGTAGCTAAGCAAGAGTTGTGTGCGCTGTAGCTCAGTAGCTAAGCAAGAGTTGTGTGCGCTGTAGCTCAGTAGCTAAGCAAGAGTTGTGTGAGCTGTACCTCAGTAGCTAAGCAAGAGTTGTGTGCGCTGTAGCTCAGTAGCTAAGCAAGAGTTGTGTGCGCTGTAGCTCAGTAGCTAAGCAAGAGTTGTGTGCGCTGTAGCTCAGTAGCTAAGCAAGAGTTGTGTGAGCTGTACCTCAGTAGCTAAGCAAGAGTTGTGTGAGCTGTACCTCAGTAGCTAAGCAAGAGTTGTGTGAGCTGTACCTCAGTAGCTAAGCAAGAGTTGTGTGCGCTGTAGCTCAGTAGCTAAGCAAGAGTTGTGTGCGCTGTAGCTCAGTAGCTAAGCAAGAGTTGTGTGCGCTGTAGCTCAGTAGCTAAGCAAGAGTTGTGTGCGCTGTAGCTCAGTAGCTAAGCAAGAGTTGTGTGCGCTGTAGCTCAGTAGCTAAGCAAGAGTTGTGTGCGCTGTAGCTCAGTAGCTAAGCAAGAGTTGTGTGCGCTGTAGCTCAGTAGCTAAGCAAGAGTTGTGTGCGCTGTAGCTCAGTAGCTAAGCAAGAGTTGTGTGCGCTGTAGCTCAGTAGCTAAGCAAGAATTAAATGTTTGAATTTTTTTAACTAGGATTACTGTCTAGCCTTTTACAATTGGCTCTTTTTTAGAAAAATTTAAATTGGTTCTAAAAACAGAGTGTCAAACTTATAAAGTTTTGATTCTTTCTAGAGTTTTGTGCAAGAGTTGTACCATACTTCTTATAAATAAACATTTGTCGTGGTAAAGAATATCAGTTTCGATGTCTAAAAATGGTAGTTTCACATTTTAACATATACATGATAATACATTTATAATCACTTAAACCTTTACAACAACAAAAATTCCGACCGTTCGTGCCAAACATTCTGTTGACGCTAGCGTTGTTGAGCGTTTAGCGTATGCCGAAAAGAGACAGAGAAAGGTAGACCACTAGCGCTACCTATGATGCCAGTACAACAACTAATTTCATAGGACTTGCTTCACGACACCCATATGAATGGGCAGTCTTCTTCTTTCTATAGCAAATGCTATAACAAATTATATTATACACGCAGTTCACTATAATAAGTTTGTCATTGCTCTAGATACAGATATTGCCAAATCGTTTGATGCAGTGAGCTGTCAAATTGCCAAGCAAATTATATAATAATTGTAATTATCGAATTGATAAATTCTTCAGTACGTATAAGTGAGATATTTGGTACACGCAATGGGTAATAGATAGGTACAAACCTAAGTTTCGAAGATTTTTCTATTTCTGAATATGTAAACTAGTTAAAATCAGAGTTAACCACAGAAATGTAATTAACTAGGTGGCACCCTTGCACGCTTCGCGTGCTAACCCCGACCTTCAACTGCGCTCGATACACCTCGGCCTTCGGCCTTGGCATATGACTTTTGACTGCCAATAATAATAGATTAACTGTATAACGTAAAATCACTATACCTTAGATTTTATTTACAGTATCTCACTCAAACTACTTGCGTTGCTGCCTATTTGTTATAAAAAAGTATAAATGAGCAATTGTATAACGTAGCCTATTTAAAACGTCTTCATTTCATTTGTTTTTATTTAACAGCTTAATATTAAACTCATTGTATTATATTAAAAATGCATTAATCACAGAGCAGCTTTGTTATGTGGTATCAATAGTACAATGTCAAACATAAAAAATAAATATGTTCATTTTTTTACAAAACAGCTGTTTTAATTTACTAAAATCAACCCAATGTTATCCTTATGAAACAATCGTTTAGATGTGGTTTCTACCCATTAGGAGTACTTTATCAAGATGAAAATACTTTAGTTATCCTATTTAAGACCTAAAGAAACTGTGTACTAAATTTCAGCTCTCTACCTACATGGGAAGTCGAAGAATTAGTGATAACTGAGTGAGTGATCCAGGCCTTTGCCTTATAAAAATATATTTAGCATAGTTATCCACATTAACGGACTTATTTATTATGTTTTTAGCTTTAAATGGTGCTGTGAAAATATAGTTATTTATTATTTATTATTCTCCAACATTTCCTTCACATACAGTCAGATGTTTTAAGCCATCAATGCTTGAGGGTCAGTGTTATTGAACTTTGATTTACAACATGTCGTTCTTAGTTAATTTCTTTATAGCTATCCCGGTATTTTTAAAGTTGTCACCTATTGCCTATAAATAAAATAATAAATAAGCCTAATATATAAGTTAAAGAATTATTTTTGTTACACTTCAATGGGTGGCTAACATTTTTAGCAATATAAAGTTAAACAACCTCAGCAATATCAATATTATTTTATGTTACAGATTTTTAGAGAAAAAGTAGTGAAATTAGTTTTTTAAGTTAAATACATATAGAAACTGGTTAGTTGGATTTTATGATTAAAATGTTTATGAAATCCTTTTTGTCTTGTGGCTTTTCCCTTCTCCTTTAACACTTTACCGTAAGTCTTTTCCAATACTATTCCAAAACTCTCATATCATGTTTAGTAATAGGGCTTTCTCATCTGGTATAAAGTCACAGACGCATTCTCTCTTTGCTTCTACCACACCTACTCTCCGTTCACACTTTAGTTGAGACTGTGTGGGTTATGGACGGTCGCCGCACTACTGTCTATCCTAAATACATCACATTTAAATAAAACGATTTTATATCGCTCTCAGTGTAACTGTCATCGATAGTGGGAATCATAATTCATGTAAAATGAATTTAAAATTAATTAATTAAATTACAGCAGAGTATTTATTTAAGCTCAGTTAATATCTATTACAGTAACTGTATTTAATAAAGGCAACATAAGTTGTCATTAATTTATTAAAATTGAAAACACTAAAAAAATATGAGCATAAAAAATCAAAACAAAACAATAGACACGTTATATAATACTCGTAAGATTTCTTTTATTTGAAAATGACGAAGATTTTTTTGAGTAAATATTTTTTGTAGTTATAATCAGCTTTGCAAATTAAAACAACATTACTGATTTATTTTATATATTTTTAATATTTGGTAATTTATTACAACGCACAAATTACTAACAAAAAACTACTTAAAACTAACGTAGAAGTATGTTTGTCTGATATAAATTCAGAATCTGAGAATGTTTTGTACTTGGCTAGTAGCGCGGAAGCTCCATTATAATTGCATGGGTAATTCAGCGCCCACAGTCTCAACTAAAGTGTGATCGGAGAGTAGGAATTGAAAGTAAAAAAATAGACAAATAATTTGGGATATTATGGTATTTTTACTATATTACCTTTACTAATCAATGTAATAGCGAGGAGAAATTTGCGGAAGTTACCTATGCCATAAAAACAAACAAGAAAACCTAATCAGCTTGTTATTTTGCAACGGTCAGCCAACCAGAGTTGCCTATTTAATGTATACAAGGTCACCCCCCTCTCAAATGACTATCCTTGCTTAACTTATTCCTGGTTAAATTTATCTACAACGTTAATGGTGAAACAATTAACCAAACTGAACCCTGGCGACAGCAAATATAATGATCTATTATAATATATATCTTCTATTTCTGTATACATATAAAGCATTATTATTGAGGACAAGAAAAAGAAGCTAGCGAAGAAAACTTTTGTTATGTTGTCAGGTTAACTGTAGTAGGACACACTGTATTGTGACACACCTCATGAAAATTTTATTTTCATTTTACTCTATTATTTGTTGAGAGGGGATTTATTCCGTCCATGTAAATTCAGGTAGTATCATTGCCTGCAGGTACCATGGACTGTCAGTGTTAGTACTGCTTTCTGTGAGTCACCAAATAACGTTATTTTCTCTTTGGGGTGTCTGTCACCCCAGTGTGTCTTTTATGTTAAAATTTTTTATTCTAGTACTTAGTTTCAGAGCTTTTTCTTATATTTTTTTAGATACCGAATATAAAATAATAATGCTTTAAGCTTTTACTTGAAGTAAGGGTACTACATTCTACCCACAAACATATAAATTATGCAGAAATGTCTAGAACATTTCGTAGTATAATAATTTATATTTGAAAGCTTAGCCTATATTATAAAGCCCTTAGCTAAGATATTTATATCTAGTTTTTGGTTTGTTTTTGTATTTAGTAACAAATATGGCTTATATATTCTAGTTTTAAATTGTTTTTACCACAATATTTTTATTTGTTAATATTTTTTAACGGTCTTATTACTAGCTACATGTTTTGTCACAATACGTGCCTTCTATCTTAGAAGTGAAACGAAATGCTATAAAATTGATTAAAATGTATTTAAATCAATTGTTTGACATTACAGAGAAGCAAATGTCTTATTTAAGACGTAAAATGACCAAAAAAGTACAAAATTAAAATATTTATGCGGTTTATATAAATGGGGTGTGACACACGTAATGTCACAAACATTTAGACTAGGGTTAATTTTGTAAGCGAGAAAGTTTTAGGAATAAGGATAAATTTATGTGTTAAAATTTAAGATTTTATGTGGACTCAATAGTTTTGGCTATGAGAGCTGGTATGATTTCAAACTGGCTTGACGTAGCAACACGGCAGAATGTCAGATGTTAATACCAACTAAACTGTACTATCTATTTTAAATACTAAATTAATTCTAAACAACAGGATTGATGTTCAAATATTTATCATTGGAGTAATCTGTATTCTATAAAATACTAAAATGAATTGAGTAAAACACATGACCTAAAAACAATGTTTGTATGACGCCCTTTACAATGGCCGCTTCCGGAGCTCGAGTTTACCATTAAAAAAATGAACTGCTTCTGCCAAAGTTGTATATAATACATCTATGTTAAGGGTCTGCAGAGGCTGTCAGCCATGTCGGTTTTAATCCCATGAGAACAATGTTATCTTTGCGAATCCATATTTTTTTCGTTATTTATTGACCAAAAGCTGTTTATTAGGTGTCATTTTAAACGTTATCATATTGCTTATTGGGTTTGCTTTTGATATTTCGAATACATACGCCTAGGTTTGAAAAATAAGTGAAAATAAAAACCTCAAACTAAATATTTTTATATTTTTTCTATAAAACCAATTAAGAATCCTCAAAAGAATTCCAAAGCGTAGTTTCATTCTTGATGAAATAAAATTTGTTTGGAAAAAATCCGTTAACAAATATATTTTTAGTTTGGATACGCGTAATCGTATGTCCGTTTAGAAAATAACATTGTTCTTACGGGATTAAAACTATCATGGCCGACAATGGGAAGATATTATGTAGTTGCAGCCATAATGGCCAGCTGAAGAGAAACATCAAACGACGTTCAGTCTTTCCAGCTAGCTCGTGGTCGGCTCGCGATTCGCCAACGCAGACCACTCCCGTCTACCCTCCTCTAGAGCCATGTGAGTCTTTTGTTTTGTTTGTAAAGAAGTGTTCCTTTTTTAAAAGTTAGTTTCGTTCATTTAAGGTAGATTAGTTTTATTTATGTATATATTTATCTCGGTAAATGAAACCAGTTCATTCTACTAAATTCTGTTCAATCACTATCGGTAACATAACCTTGTACATTCATTTTCAACTCTTTAAACAGCGTTCCTTTTGTATCTAATGTTATTCAGTTAACAACGGTAACTTTTACCACTCTCTTAACATGTCTTAACAGTTATTACCTTTGATATGTCACTAAATATTATAAATTGCTCAAGATTTCTTGTTATGCACAAATAACAACCTGTAAGAACATTCCATTGATTTGAAACATCAATACCAAGAAATTACGATTTTACATTGAACAAATTATAATATTTAGTGACATATCAAATGTAATAACTGTTTAGACATGTTAAGAGAATATAACGTTGTAAAAATCATCTTTGTTTGGCTGAATAACTTTATATGTAAAAGGCTAACAATAGGCCTAGTGACGGAAGTGTCAGTCGTGAATAGGCCTTGCTCCTTTTTTTTTAAATAAACTGCCATCACAGTTCATTTTTATTTCTACTCTGTGCTGTCACTTAGTAGGTGGCTACACTTCTGAGTGACAGTACAGAAAAGAAAGAAAAAAATAATGAAGGACATAAAACACTCAGTATATTCATGGTATACATTCACTCTTCCAACCGGCTAGAATCACTAGTTTACTTAGCCTTTAAATCGAACAGCTGTTTGAGGCATTTTATTTGTATTTAAGTATGCAGGTGTCGACTGAGGACGGTGTGGACCGATGTTACTCACTGTTCCTCAGTTATCTGTGATGGCGCTGAATCAGTATACTCAGATATCCGCCACACCTCTGATACCACAACAGCTGATGTAGCTGGTTCGATACAGTATGTGCTTTGTTCACTATCTTCAACATTTATAATGACGTATTATGCAAAGTCCACCGTATCTAAACCTGTTAGCGTAGAATGTCCAACAACTTTTAATGATTCAAACAACCATCTAAAATATATTCTATTGACTGCAGAGTACAACATTAGCTATCAAGAGACTCTAGGCAATTATTCAGTGGTTAAATTAAAAAGAAACTACTTTTATTAACTCACAACTACCAAAATTTGTTAATGTCCAATAGCAATAAAGTAGTAATTTTAACTAGTAATAACAGAACAAAAATGGATTTTCCTGGTCTTTACTTTTTTTATTATAGGTATAAAACAAATTTTTATTTAAAGTTGTATACAAAATATTAATACGTAAAATTAACACAATGGGTAGAGTTAATAGTTTCCCCACTCTTAACTAATCGATCAGGATAAATAATTAAGAATAGCCTACCATGCGATTATGAGATATTTTATTTTGTGACTATAACAGTGACAATGAGACTGTTTTCTCAAAAAATATTTCTTATAGTTTTACTTCATCCATTTTTAAAGTCGTTAAGATGATTTATCAGCATATTTTTCTACTTCCAGAAATGCCGCTGTCCCAGATCCTGGGTGCCCTCGGGAGAGGGTTTGGGGGCCTAGTTACTGGACTGTTAGGTTTACTGGGGTAAATATTATTTGTTTTACTTGACACTCTTATTGTTTAAGGCCTATATTAAATTCATGTTAGAATGATATAATTCTTATATATGAGACGCCGACACAACGTTGAGCGTATTTTAAGGTGAATATGAATGGTTTTTTTTATGAGTGTAGGATGAGTGTAGATGAGTGTAGTCTGGTTACTAACTGAGTTCAACTGTTCCTCAGAAAGGGCAATTTATTAATAGCCCAACAGCCAGGGCAACTAAGGGACCTACAGCTTTACGTGGAATCCGAACCACGTAGTGCTGGTCTGATTTTCAGCTAATTGACAAGCCTGATACTCAGTTATCTCCCCCACACAACATCCGCACAATGATTACCACCCAACATGGACACCCCAGACTTATCTAGTAGTGTTCACGCCGATAGCAACCACCGAGCGGACGCCATGTCGGTATTAAGAGGACCGAGCATACAGCCTATCGCCTACAATCTCCCAAACACTTTGTCCCCATGTAGCTGGGTTACAGCACTGCGCCACCACTATAGTTCAATGTTAACACTATAGTAGTCGCTTAAGGTAATTTGTTACAGTAGAATTCCAATTATCTGAATCAATTGGTACCAGAACCCATTGGATAATTGAAAATTCGGATAGTTAGATTTGTGTAATTTAATAGTCCATTTTATTTATATTACTAGTGTATGTTTAAATGAGATGAAAAAACAATATTTTAAAAGAGCATGTAATTACATTATAACAAATTACGTTCTCTGGCATAATTTGGATTTATTGTTTTAAGACGTTGTTACAGTTTACAGTATTTATTGAAGCATATTATGAATTATTTATTATGAATTTTAAAGATTAAAAATACTACTGTACATTGTTATTTGCTTTTTTTAGAATACAATTTAAAAACTAAATATTTTAATATTTATTTCATGACACTCTGAAAGCGATCCGCATAATCGGCGATTCGGATAGTTGGAGTATTTCATTAAACCTATACCTACAGTATACCTATACCGAGAGTAATATACAGTATACCTAAAAAGGGCAAATACCACTGACTCAATCACTCATCGCTGTAACTAAAAAAGTACTAAGCCTACGAGGCTGAAATTTTCTAGAGTCAAAGGTCTTGTTGTAGATGTGCAGTAAGAAGGGATTTTGAAAAATTCTTAGTGAATCTAAGATGGCTGCCTTTTTAGTGCCAAAACAGCGTTTCTCTAATTGGACTGTGCGGCTAAAAGAACGGTTCTACAGCAAAACTAACACCATTTTGTGCGTCTGATTTGAGATGATCTACAACTTTTTCCCTGTGACTTTTGCTCTATCTCAACTCCTTCATCCTTAGGTAGAGCTAGATTTTCAATTTGTGCGTTTAAATCAAATTTGTTAATTTACGGCCTCTAAGAGTAGACTTAGCAATTTTTCTGTATTGCAAAACTTTGTTATCAAGGAGAAGATACTGTATTCAATGGGAAAATAAATAATTTAATCTGAAAAAATGTATAACTAGGTCATAGGAAATGGCTAAACATGGCTAGAAACACGATATTTCACTGATTCAGAGTCAATTAACGTACTTTGCACCCTCTAAAAGTAGACTTACAGATTTGTCTAGACTTTGAAACTTTTTTATGTAAGAGAACAAACTGATTTCAATCGGAAAATTTTAAATTTAATTTTAACACTTGTATGGCCAGTTCATCGGACCTAGCTAAACATGGCGAGAACCCCGACGTTTCATTGATTTAAAGTCAATTGTCGTACTTTACGGCCTCTAAAAGTAAACTTTCAGATTTTTTTACACAATCAAAGTTTGTAAACTACAAGAGAAGTCTGATTGAAATAGTAAGATTATAATATTAATTTGCATACGGCCATAATTGACCTACTTTGCTCCCTCTTAAAGTAGGCTTACATTGTTTTACTGTAAAACAAAATATTAAGCTCGATGTTCAATAATTTATATAAGCGGAAAAAAGTTGCAAAGGTTATAGGTCTATTCAAAAATATTTCATATTATAATATATAGTTTGCTGCAATCGCAAATCTTTGAATATTCTTGAATTTATTGGAATGATTACTTATATTTTGATTGCAAGTCTTCAAACTCAATATTATGACCGGCGAAGCGGGCTATAAAGGACAACTATAAAGGAAATATATCCTTCAAACGATGTGCAATTTGCCCAATAGAAGCAAATAAAACCTTGTAAAACTTGTGACAAATGCACTAACTACGTTTCAAGAATCATTAAACAATTGTTGAGAAAATGCCATCAATAAGACAGCATATCGTACAAACGATTCTTGCTTTATTTTTATACTATATTTTATATATTTTTAGTACGTTTTTCTCAAATTTCTATTCTAACTAGCGATATTTATATATTTTAAATAACTAGTTACTTACAACAGATTTAAATTTATTTTTATCAAAGCAAACTTGATATTTAACATATGTAAGTTACAAAAAACAAAGTATGTTACACACTAATTTTGTGAAAAGTTAAGCCAGAATAATAATTTTATAAGCAATAAAATAAAATATCATTGTTATTTGAAACAATTAAAAATTATAGTTGTGATATTTGTTATCCACTGTATTTTATTGAATGAGTGTGATACATTCAATAAAAACATTACAGGCAAACACTCTGACTCACCAAAATTAGTCTGACTTTCACAGGCATACAATCTGACTCACCAAAATTAGTCTGACTTTCATTGGCATATATTCTGACTCACTAACATTAGTCTGACTTTAACAGATACTCTCTGACTCACCAACATTGATTTGACTTTAACAGATACACTCTGACTCACCAATATTAGTCTGACTTTAACAGGCATACACCCTGACTCACCCTCATTAGTCAGAATTTAACAGGAATACGCCCTGACTCACCAACGTTAGTCTGACTTTAACAGGCATACGCTCTGACTTACCAACATTAATTTGACTTTAACAGATACACCCTGACTCACCAATATTTGTCTGACTTTCACAGGCATACACTCTGACTCACCAACATTAGTCTGACTTTAACAGGCATACACCGTGACTCACCAATATTTGTCTGACTTTCACAGGCATACACTCTGACTCACCAACATTAGTCTGACTTTAACAGGCATACACTCTGACTCACCAATATTAGTCTGACTTTAGCAGGCATACACTCTGACTCACCAACATTAGTCTGACTTTCACAGGAAGACACTCTGACTTACCAATATTAGTCTGACTTTCACAAGCATACACTCTGACTCAACAAAATTAGTCTGACTTTCACAGGCATACACAATAACTTACTAACATTAGTATGACTTTAACAGATACACTCTGAATCACCAACATTAGTCTGACATTAGCAGGCATACACCCTGACTCACCAACATTTGTCTGACTTTCACAAGCATACAATCTGACTCACCAACGTTAGTCTGACTTTAACAGGCATACACTCTGACTCACCAACGTTAGTCTGACTTTAACAGGCATACACTCTGACTCACCAATATTAGTCAGATTTTAACAGACATACTCTCTGACATACCAACATTAATTTGACTTTAACAGATACACCCTGACTCACCAACATTAGTCTGACATTAGCAGGCATACACCCTGACTCACCAACATTTGCCTGACTTTCACAGGAATACACTCTGACTCACCAACATTAGTCTGACTTTAACAGGCATACATTCTGACTCACCAACTTTAGTCTGACATTAGCAGGCATACACCCTGACTCACCAACATTTGTCTGACTTTCACAGGAATACACTCTGACTCACCAACATTTGTCTGACTTTCACAGGAATACACCCTGAATCACCAACTTTTGTCTGACTTTCACAGGCATACACCCTGAATCACCAACATTAGTCTGACATTAGCAGGCATACACCCTGACTCACCAATATTAGTCAGACTTTAACAGACATACGCTATGACTTACCAACATTAATTTGACTTTAACAGATACACCCTGACACACCAACATTAGTCTGACATTAGCAGGCATACACCCTGACTCACCAACATTTGTCTGACTTTCACAGGAATACACCCTGACTCACCAACATTTGTCTGACTTTCACAGGAATACACTCTGACTCACCAACATTTGTCTGACTTTCACAGGCATACACCCTGAATCGCCAACATTAGTCTGACATTAGCAGGCATACACCCTGACTCACCAACATTTGTCTGACTTTCACAGGAATACACTCTGACTCACTGACATTAGTTTGACTTTAACAGGCATACATTCTGACTCACCAATATTAGTCAGACTTTAACAGATACTCTCTGACTCACCAACATTAGTTTTACTTTAATAGATACTCTCTGACACCAACATTAGTTTGACTTTAACAGGCATACACTCTGACTCACCAGCATTAGTCTGACTTTCAAATGCATACAATATGACTCACCAAAATTACTCTGACTTTCACAGGCATACACTCAGACTCACCAACATTAGTCTGACTTTCACAGGAAGACACTCTGACTTACCAATGTTAGTCTGACTTTCACAAGCATACACTCTAACTCACCAAAATTAGTCTGACTTTCACTGGCATACACTATGATTCACTACCATTAGTCTGACTTTCACAGGGAAAAACTCTGACTCACCTACATTAGTCTGACTTTAACAGATACTCTCTGACTCATCAACATTGATTTCACTTTAACAGATACACCCTGACTCACCAATATTTCTCTGACTTTCACAGGTATACACTCTGACTCACCAACATTAGTCTGACTTTAGCAGGCATACACCCTGACTCACCAATATTAGTCTGACTTTCACAGGCATACTCTCTGACTCACCTACATTAGTCTGACTTTAACAGATACTCTCTGACTCATCAACATTGATTTCACTTTAACAGATACACTCTGACTCACCAATATTAGTTTGACTTTAACAGGCATACACCCTGACTCACCCTCATTAGTCTGACTTAAACAGGAATACGCCCTGACTTATCAACATTAATTTGACTTTAACAGATAAACCCTGACTAACCAACATTAGTCTGACTTCATCAGACATACACTCTGACTCACCAATATTAGTCTGACTTTCACAGGCATACTCTCTGACTCACCAACATTAGTCTGACTTTAACAGGTATACACCCTGACTCACCAAAATTAGTCTGACTTTCACTGGCATACACTATGACTCACTACCATTAGTCTGACTTTCACAGGGATAAACTCTGACTCACCTACATTAGTCTGACTTTAACAGATACTCTCTGACTCATCAACATTGATTTCATTTTAACAGATACACTCTGACTCACCAATATCAGTTTGACTTTAACAGGCATACACCCTGACTCACCCTCATTAGTCTGACTTAAACAGGAATACGCCCTGACTCACCAACGTTAGTCTGACTTTAACAGGCATACGCTCTGACTTACCAACATTAATTTGACTTTAACAGATACACCCTGACTCACCAATATTTGTCTGACTTTCACAGGCATACACTCTGACTCACCAATATTAGTCTGACTTTAACAGGCATACACTCTGACTCACCAATATTAGTCTGACTTTCACAAGCATACACTCTGACTCACCAACATTAGTCTGACTTTCACAGGAAGACACTCTGACTTACCAATATTAGTCTGACTTTCACAAGCATACACTCTGACTCAACAAAATTAGTCTGACTTTCACAGGCATACACCCTGACTTACTAACATTAGTATGACTTTAACAGATACACTCTGACTCACCAACATTAGTCTGACTTTAGCAGGCATACACTCTGACTCACCAATATTAGTCTGACTTTCACAGGCATACACCCTGACTCACCAACGTTAGTCTGACTTTAACAGGCATACACTCTGACTCACCAACGTTAGTCTGACTTTAACAGGCATACACTCTGACTCACCAATATTAGTCAGATTTTAACAGACATACGCTCGGACATACCAACATTAATTTGACTTTAACAGATACACCCTGACTCACCAACATTAGTCTGACATTAGCAGGCATACACCCTGACTCACCAACATTTGCCTGACTTTCACAGGAATACACTCTGACTCACCAACATTAGTCTGACTTTAACAGGCATACATTCTGACTCACCAACTTTAGTCTGACATTAGCAGGCATACACCCTGACTCACCAACATTTGTCTGACTTTCACAGGAATACACTCTGACTCACCAACATTTGTCTGACTTTCACAGGAATACACCCTGAATCACCAACTTTTGTCTGACTTTCACAGGCATACACCCTGAATCACCAACATTAGTCTGACATTAGCAGGCATACACCCTGACTCACCAATATTAGTCAGACTTTAACAGACATACGCTATGACTTACCAACATTAATTTGACTTTAACAGATACACCCTGACACACCAACATTAGTCTGACATTAGCAGGCATACACCCTGACTCACCAACATTTGTCTGACTTTCACAGGAATACACCCTGACTCACCAACATTTGTCTGACTTTCACAGGAATACACTCTGACTCACCAACATTTGTCTGACTTTCACAGGCATACACCCTGAATCGCCAACATTAGTCTGACATTAGCAGGCATACACCCTGACTCACCAACATTTGTCTGACTTTCACAGGAATACACTCTGACTCACTGACATTAGTTTGACTTTAACAGGCATACATTCTGACTCACCAATATTAGTCAGACTTTAACAGATACTCTCTGACTCACCAACATTAGTTTTACTTTAATAGATACTCTCTGACACCAACATTAGTTTGACTTTAACAGGCATACACTCTGACTCACCAGCATTAGTCTGACTTTCAAATGCATACAATATGACTCACCAAAATTACTCTGACTTTCACAGGCATACACTCAGACTCACCAACATTAGTCTGACTTTCACAGGAAGACACTCTGACTTACCAATGTTAGTCTGACTTTCACAAGCATACACTCTAACTCACCAAAATTAGTCTGACTTTCACTGGCATACACTATGATTCACTACCATTAGTCTGACTTTCACAGGGAAAAACTCTGACTCACCTACATTAGTCTGACTTTAACAGATACTCTCTGACTCATCAACATTGATTTCACTTTAACAGATACACCCTGACTCACCAATATTTCTCTGACTTTCACAGGTATACACTCTGACTCACCAACATTAGTCTGACTTTAGCAGGCATACACCCTGACTCACCAATATTAGTCTGACTTTCACAGGCATACTCTCTGACTCACCTACATTAGTCTGACTTTAACAGATACTCTCTGACTCATCAACATTGATTTCACTTTAACAGATACACTCTGACTCACCAATATTAGTTTGACTTTAACAGGCATACACCCTGACTCACCCTCATTAGTCTGACTTAAACAGGAATACGCCCTGACTTATCAACATTAATTTGACTTTAACAGATAAACCCTGACTAACCAACATTAGTCTGACTTCATCAGACATACACTCTGACTCACCAATATTAGTCTGACTTTCACAGGCATACTCTCTGACTCACCAACATTAGTCTGACTTTAACAGGCATACACCCTGACTCACCAAAATTAGTCTGACTTTCACTGGCATACACTATGACTCACTACCATTAGTCTGACTTTCACAGGGATAAACTCTGACTCACCTACATTAGTCTGACTTTAACAGATACTCTCTGACTCATCAACATTGATTTCACTTTAACAGATACACTCTGACTCACCAATATTAGTCTGACTTTATCAGGCATACACTCTGACTCACCAATATTAGTCTGACTTTCACAAGCATACACTCTGACTCACCAACGTTAGTCTGACTTTAACAGGCATACACTCTGACTCACCATTATTAGTCAGACTTTAACAGATACTCTCTGACTCACCAACATTAGTTTGACTTTAACAGGCATACACTCTGACTCACCAACATTAGTCGGACTTTCACAGACATACAATATGACTCACCAACATTACTCTGACTTTCACAGGCATACACTCAGACTCACCAACATTAGTCTGACTTCCACATATACACTCTGACTTACCAACATTAGTTTGACTTTAACAGATACACCCCGACTTACCAACATTAGTTTGACTTTATCATATACACTCTGACTTACCAACATTAGTTTGACTTTAACAGATACACTCTGACTTACCAACATTAGTTTGACTTTAACATATACACTCTGACTTACCAACATTAGTTTGACTTTATCATATACACTCTGACTTACCAACATTAGTTTGACTTTAACAGATACACCCCGACTTACCAACATTAGTTTGACTTTATCATATACACTCTGACTTACCAACATTAGTTTGACTTTAACATATACACTCTGACTTACCAACATTAGTTTGACTTTAACATATACACTCTGACTTACCAACATTAGTTTGACTTTAACATATACACTCTGACTTACCAACATTAGTTTGACTTTAACATATACACTCTGACTTACCAACATTAGTTTGACTTTAACAGATACACTCTGACTCACCAACATTAGTCTGAATTTAACAGGCATACACCCTTACTCACCAAAATTAGTCTGACTTTCACTGGCATGCACTATGACTCACTACCATTAGTCTGACTTTCACAGGGATAAACTCTGACTCACCTACATTAGTCTGACTTTAACAGATACTCTCTGACTCATCAACATTGATTTCACTTTAACAGATACACTCTGACTCACCAATATTAGTCTGACTTAAACAGGAATACGCCCTGACTTTTCAACATTAATTTGACTTTAACAGATACACCCTGACTCACCAACATTATTCTGACTTTGACAGGCATACACCCTGACATACCAATAGTAGTCTGAATTTAACAGGCATACACTCTGACATCAAAATTAGACTGACTTTAGCAGGTATACACCCTGACATACCAACATTAGTCTGACTTTAGCAGGCATACACCCTGACTCACCAATATTAGTCTGACTTTCACAGGCATACTCTCTGACTCACCAACATTAGTCTGACTTTAACAGATACACCCCGACATACCAACATTAGTTTGACTTTATCATATACACTCTGACCCACCAACATTAGTTTGACTTTAACAGATACACTCTGACTTACCAACATTAGTTTGACTTTAACATATACACTCTGACTTACCAACATTAGTTTGACTTTAACATATACACCCCGACTTACCAACATTAGTTTGACTTTATCATATACACTCTGACTTACCAACATTAGTCTGACTTTAACAGGCCTACACTCCGGCTTACCAACATTAGTTTGACTTTAACATATACACTCTGACTCAACAACATTAGTCTGACTTTAACATATACACTCTGACTTACCAACATTAGTTTGACTTTAACATATACACCCCGACTTACCAACATTAGTTTGACTTTAACATATACACTCTGACTCACCAACATTAGTCTGACTTTAACATATACACTCTGACTTACCAACATTAGTTTGACTTTAACATATACACTCTGACCCACCAACATTAGTCTGACTTTAACAGGCATAAACTCCGACTTACCAACATTAGTCTGACTTTAACATATACACTCTGACTCACCAACATTAGTTTGACTTTAACAGGCATAAACTCCGACTTACCAACATTAGTTTGACTTTAACATATACACTCTGACTCACCAACATTAGTCTGACTTTAACAGATACACTGTGACTTACCAACATTAGTTTGACTTTAACATATACACTCTGACTCACCAACATTATTCTAACTTTAACAGGCATAAACTCCGACTTACCAACATTAGTCTGACTTTAACAGATACACTCTGACTTACCAACATTAGTTTGACTTTAACATATACACTCTGACCCACCAACATTAGTCTGACTTTAACAGGCATAAACTCCGACTTACCAACATTAGTTTGACTTTAACATATACACTCTGACTCACCAACATTAGTCTGACTTTAACAGGCATAAACTTCGACTTACCAACATTAGTTTGACTTTAACATAATACACCCTGACTCACCAAAATTAGTCTGACTTTCACAGGCATACACCCTGACATACCAATAGTAGTCTGAATTTAACAGGCATACACTCTGATACCAAAATTAGTCTGACTTTAACAGGGATACACCCTGACTCACCAAAAGAAGTTTGATTTTCACAGGTATACTCTCTGACTCACCAAAATTAGACTGACTTTAGCAGGTATACACCCTGACTCACCAACATTAGTCTGACTTTAACAGGCATACACCCTGACTCACCAAAATTAGTCTGACTTTCACTGGCATACACTATGACTCACTACCATTAGTCTGACTGTCACAGGGATAAACTCTTACTCACCTACATTAGTCTGACTTTAACAGATACTCTCTGACTCACAAATATTTGTTTGACTTTAACAGGCATACACCCTGACTCACCCTCATTAGTCTGACTTAAACAGGAATACGCCCTGACTTATCAACAATAATTTGACTTTAACAGATACACCCTGACTCACCAACATTAGTCTGACTTTTACAGACATACACTCTGACTCACCAATATTAGTCTGACTTTAACATATACACTCTGACTCACCAACATTAGTCTGACTTTAACAGATACACTGTGACTTACCAACATTATTTTGACTTTAACATATACACTCTGACTCACCAACATTAGTCTGACTTTAACAGGCATAAACTTCGACTTACCAACATTAGTTTGACTTTAACATATACACTCTGACTCACCAACATTAGTCTGACTTTAACAGATACACTGTGACTTACCAACATTAGTTTGACTTTAACATATACACTCTGACTCACCAACATTAGTCTGACTTTAACAGGCATAAACTCCGACTTACCAACATTAGTTTGACTTTAACATATACACTCTGACTCACCAACATTATTCTGACTTTAACATATACACTCTGACTTACCAACATTAGTTTGACTTTAACATATACACTCCGACTTACCAACATTAGTTTGACTTTAACATATACACTCCAACTTACCAACATTAGTTTGACTTTAACATATACACTCTGACTCACCAACATTAGTCTGATTTTCACAAGCATACACCCTGACTTACCAATATTAGTCTGAATTTAACAGGCATACACTCTGACTCACCAACATTAGTCATACTTTAACAGGCATACTCTCTGACTCACCAAAATTAGTCTTACTTTCACAGGCATACACTCTGACTTACCCACATCACTCTGACTTTCATTTTCATACAATCTGACTTACCAACTTTAGTTGGACTTTCACTGGATTACATTCTGACTTATCAAGAGTGGCAGTCAGTCTGTCTTCGTCCTGACACCATAGTCATAAATTAACCCACAATCAGCAAACAATTTAAATGTATCCACTCCCACTCGTCTCAATTAAAACCCTATTTATCACTCATGGCAGAGTGGAAATTTTTCCACTCTTTTTTAAAGCTTGTATTGTATAAACTTAGGCATATTATATTTTATTAGTTATGTATGGCAGTTTTTTGAACAGTTCTGTTTATAGCTTACTACTTTTGTGTTGTTTCAGAAGGGGCACCCAAGAACCGACCCTTTGGGACATGGCCAGGTCTTATATTAATTAAATATTATAGTTTTAAATAATAGTAGATTTAGAGAATATTTTCAGCAAAATCTTTGTCCGGAATGTTTAAGGTTTGGAATGGATAAAAAGATATCAGACAAAGGAGCAAATTTATGCAAAAGATAATTTTTAAAACCCATTGGCAATAGAAACAAACATACTCCAAAGCAATGAACTTGCTGTAGACGCACTTGCTAGTGCTGTTATCTAACGGTGATTGGTTTCAAATAAGTGCTTGGAATGCTGTTTGAGTCACTATTTGCTCAGCTATTAGTAACCTCAGAGCGTTCTGCTGGAAATAAAATGAAAATTGTCTTTATTAGGCTGAGTTAGGACTATTAAATTCTCTCTTCCTCTCAACCTTAATATGCTTGAGAGTGACGGGAAGAGTGATGAAGAGAGATTGAGATAGGGAGACAACTGGCGCTACCTGTGAAAAACGATCAGTAACTAATTTCACTGAACAGGGAAATTGGCTTCACGGAACTCATATAAATGGAATTATTGTTTATATAGTCAATGGTGAAACATTTACAAGTTTTCAGCTAAGTTCTGCTTTATTTGACTGAATTTTATGGGATTCTTTCTGCTCAATAGAATAATTATTTTTAAAATACAGTACAGTTGTTTGATATTTGCATAAAAGCATTGTAAAAATTGTTATGAATCTAACCTATTATAAGATAATATTTGTTTATTATAGCAGTATACTGGGTGTTCAAAAAGTCTGGAACCACTTTAATATTTATTTTATTAATCAACGCAGAACAATGAAACTTTAGGAATACGTTTTATCTGTAGTTACTGACTTTTTGTTCGTTTTAACAGACCTTTTTCGCTTTAGGAGGACGTCCTGGCGAGGAAATCTGAAAAATCTTAAATGTAAGCATAGGTCGAGTTATACCTTATTTTAAAGGTTAGAGAAACACATTGCCGCAACCCCGACTGAAAAATGCATATTCGTTTGGAAATAACAGCCTCTAAAAGTTTGGTCTCATTGGAAATTTGAGAGGCTGCTATTTTCAAACGAACAGTCCTTTTTCAGTCGGGATTGCGGCAATGTGTTTCTCTAACAATGACCTTTAAAATGAGGTATAACTCGATCTATGCTTACATTTAAGATTTTTCAGATTTCCTCCACAGGACGTCCCCCCAAAGCGAAAAGGACTGTTAAGATTGCCAAAAAGTCAGTAACTACGGGAGGAAGTAATCCTAGAGTTTCATTGTTCTGTGTTTATTAATATTATATAGTAAAAACTGAGGGGGTTCCAGACTTTTTGAACACCTGGTATATTGAGACATTTTAGAATTATGACAAATGTTGCAATATTTTTAAAAAAAAACATTGGCTTACTTGAAAGGCTCCCAAGTTATATAGCTATATTAATGTTTGGCTAAATCTAAACTGTATTCTTTGAGGTAAATTATACTATATCAAATACAGAGCGGTATGCAGGTATGTCAAACATTTCAATTCATAACTTATTAGTCTTGTGTTGTGTTGTTCCAGGGGGGAGGAGGACCCCCAGCCCACCCTTCATGAAGACCTGCCAAACCTGTAAGTATAGTGAATTTGTATTTTCTTATAGTGTGAAATTCAATTACAATTAGTATTTAGCAGTTTTTTTTCAGTAAGAGGCATGGTTTTTATTGTTTGAGATTATAAAAGGGTTCAAAAGATAATGGACAGTGGAGCAAATGTATGTGATAAAAACAGCAGTTCTTAAAACATTAACAAAGTGTCAGACAAGAGATCGATCAAGGTCTTACCAATGAATACGCACCTATAAGAAGCGAAAAGCAGATGTTAAAAAGTCAGACTACTTTGTTATTAATTTTGCTGTCTTGACGCGGCCGCCGCTAGGTTGAGCTTCTTGCGCGGCAGTCTAGAATGAGACAGAGAATGACTGAGAGGACAGCGTGGTTGACTGGAGAGGGAAGGAAGATTACAAATTGCCACGAGAGTAAGAGAGAAAGGAAATGGCAGATAAGGGTATTGGGTTGGGAGAGGGGTACGTGATGGAAATTTTCAACCAGCGCTGCGTATCTGCAGCCGCGCTAAGCTCGTTTGGTCTGCTTCTGGAACTCTGACCATTACCATATCTCTTTTAATTTCTTATAGATTTGTATTTATTATTCTTACCCTTATTTTGTGTATTATTTCGTCTAAATTGAGTAATTTTGTTCAACTCGAACCGGCCATTAGATTTTCCCATAGCCTACCACCAGATTGATTATAATGCAGTTTCAAACATGTATTAATCCATAAGAATTAATAAAATTATATAAACCCCAATTACATTATATATTAAATGCAGTACGGTATGGAGATATGTTAAACACTTCAATTGATAGCTTATTACTTCTGTGTTGCGTTACGAGTATTTCAGAGGGGAGGAGGCTCCTATTTGTACCTCCATTGAGAAGTATAACCATTGATTTTATACACAAATAGATTTCCCATCCAATGTTAAATTTTGAGTCTCAAAATATCAGCTGTTTTTGTGGTCCACTGTGGAGCGCTAGTGTAGTCCCATGTAAATGTAATGCAGTTTAAACCAGCTGTAGTTGCGGGCCTCACTAACTAACAAAATTACAGGCACAAATATTCCTATTAGATGGTTTATCTATTGTAGATGTATATAATCAATGGTATAACCAGCTCAATGAGTAAGTATAATAAATTTATATTGTTATGTAATATTTATATTAGATCTATATTATATTATTATAATAAATATTAAATATAGGCATAGGCCTACAACTTGTAGTATCATTTTATTTCACCTAATATTTTCAAAAATGCTTTCTGGAAAACAAAAAAAAAAAAAAGAATGGGGGTTTCCCTCGGAAACGATTTATACTACTAAATAAAAAATTCCAATATAGCACAAATATTTCAAATTTTATCTGATTTTAGGATATACAGCTATTTTATTTTATTGGGGGGGGGAGGCAGAACATACTTATGCTAATATGACCGTATATAGTACATATATGTAAAAATGTTTTACCACAGTAAAAATATTAGGTAATTACTATATACGTCTATTAAGTACTAAAAATTCCACAAAAATATGTTTTTAAAAATAAATTTACTTGTGAAAAGGTGTCCATAGGCTGTCAGCTCAGGGGTTCATAGATTTTTCCGGCATACGATCAAAAATGTTGCATTCTCCTTGTTGTCAATTTTTTTCTTTCTTGAGAAGAATAATATATCTTTACATGTTATAGAGCAACTCTTCTAGTTTCCAGTGGTGTATAAATCATGTTAATGTTGTATCAAGTCAAAGTTTAATAGCATAATGGATCTAAACTGCTAAATTTAGTCGTGTGGCAATTGAGAAGTAGTATAATTCTTAGCTGTGTTTCTTTCGTCTTGAAAAAACCCAATCATACACTACACTGTACCAGTAACTCTTCCCGTTTCTAATGGAGTACAAATAATGTCAACATCATCAATATTACATTATAGTAGTGTTAGGGTGCAACACGGTTAAATTTATACGTGTGTCAGAATAGAAACTTAAATGATATGCTGTAATCCAGCTACTTGGGAACAAAGTGCTGTGGAGATTGTAAGCAATACGTTCTATGCTCAGTCCTCCTAATACTGACATTGCGTCCGCTCAGTGGTTGCCATCAGTGTGGCCACTACTTCTGGGGTGTCCATGTTGGGTGGTAGTCAGTTTCCGAATGTTGTGCAGGGGAGAGAACTGCGTATCAGGTTTGTCAGGCTGTGTTCCTGTACGACGGTTAAAAGACAGTTGTTTGACGTTTGGATGGATGCATTGTAAACATTGTCAAAAGAGTAACCTCTCAATCGACCATATTTGATTATTCTAAGAGTATAATTTGAGGCATTATAGAAAAATTACAATTATAGTTGAAAGAATTTTAAAAAATTGTGCTACTTTAAAGCCTCCCAATTTATGTAGCTACATTGATTTTTTGATAAATCTATATTGTATGCATGTAGGCAACTTACATAATATTAAATACATTATGAGTAAATGTAAACATTTCAAACTATCGCTTATTACATTTTTTGACACATTGTTTCAGAATGGATTTCCCAATCAATTTGGATTTGGATGAAGACAATCGGTAAGTATTATAAATATATATTTGAAAATTCATAATATAAATAATTTTTCAAGCATTTAAAAGTGGTGTTTGACTGAATTTTATGGGATTTTTTTTCTGTTCAATAGCTCCTATGTTTAAGATACAGGACAGTTGTTTGACATTTATATGAATGCATTGTAAACATTATCGTATAACAGATTAATTTTTGATATAATAACATTTCTTTAGTCTAAAACAGAACAACAAGACTCAAGATGTACTATGAAAAGCTAACTGGTTTTAATAGCATGGTACTACTCGAAATGCTCCAAATTAATCTAGTTATATCGATTTTTTTTAAATCTATACTGTATACGTTTCGGTAAATTACCTTATATTAAATACCATACAATATGAGGGTTTGTTGAAAATGGCAAATTATAACTTATTACTTTTATGTTGCATTGTTTCGGAGGGAAAGCAAAGTCCCACCCATGTACATATTGCGGTATTGACCCTGCCATCCACCAATTCACGTACAGTGGTATAGAGCCACCTACCCACCCATTCATGTAAAAAGATATTGATTACCCACCCATAGAAGTACAGCTGTATTGATCCATTCCCACCTATTCAAGTACAGTGGTGGGATCTACCCTACCACTCCACCCATTCATGTGCAAGTATTTACCCTCCCGCACACTCATTTGGTTATAGTGGTATTTATCGATTCCCACCCATACACGTACAGTGGTATTGACTCACCCAACCTCCCTTACACGTACAGTGTTATTGATCCACCCTCCCACTCAGTCACGTAGAAGTATTCATCCAACCACCCACTTACTTCTACATGTACAGTGGTATGGACCCACTCAACCACTCATACGGCATGGTGGTGATGAATAACACCGGATATGATGGATCAGTACCACTGTGCGTGTGTGGGTGAGTGTTTTGTAAGTTAAGCAAAACAACATTCAAAGATCATTTTTATTTGTTGGTCACAATATATTCAATCAACTATCTAACAACTTAAAGAATATCTTGTTTTAACTCTATATCTTATACAAACCAATGTTAGCATTTTTATGACAGTTTTAAGTTGAAACAAATCGTATTATCCTACATTTCTTATGTCTCATCAATAAAAAATAACATGACCATTTAAACATCTCAACAACAACCAGTCTGATTATCTTCTACTTTGGTGGGTGGGCTCTTGTTGAACGTGTATTGTGGGGATTTCTTGGTTACGTTGACCAGTTACAATAATTTATTAAAAATATGTTTTAATTTGTTATGTAAAAAATAATACAATTTGTAAATCAATAATAACCATTAAGTAATTTATAGTATCAAAGAAAAAACTTGTTTTATTTTTTACATAGTAAATTCATTTATAATTTTAAATTTATGAATATTAATGTGTACGGCAAATGTGTTACGATATAAAATTCAAAAATATTATTTCTTGCAGTGGAGTAATGTTATTCAGTTGTTTGGCTTTACATTTAGAATGACGTATATCATTTCAAGTGCTTTTTAATTTAAAATTCAAATGCAATTACACTTCTTTAAACTCTGTCGTATCACGCTGTGATGTGCTTCGCTCAGAGTAAAATATTTTTAGAAGTGTATTTTGTGACTGAAAATGCACATTTTACTTTTGTGTTGTTGATTGCCGTTACTAATTTTGGAAACTATACTCCTGAAATCGTTTTATAAATAAAAAACAATAGTAATGGAATAAATTATTTTCATTGATTTCATTTTCCATGAGGAAGGATATGTGGGAAGGGAGCATGGAGTTCTCTCTCTTGTGTGTACTGTGCAGTAGAATATTCACCAGTTGCGCTTAAAACTTGAGACAGGTTTGTTTCGTCTAGTTTACTGTACCATGACATACATCAAGTTTTCTATTTATTTTTAAAATTCGATTTTTTAAAATTGTAACTAACCATTTAAAATTTGACTAGCCTAACATAACATCATGAGTCACCCACCCATACACGTACAGTGGTGATGACCCACCTGCCCACCCATACACGTAGAGTAGTGATGACCCGCCCGCCCACCCATACACGTACAGTGGTGATGACCCACCTGCCCACCCATACACGTAGAGTAGTGATGACCCACCCGCCCACCCATACATGTACAGTGGTGATGACCCACCTGCCCACCCATACACGTAGAGTAGTGATGACCCATCCGCCCACCCATACACGTACAGTGGTGATGACCCACCTGCCCACCCATACACGTAGAGTAGTGATGACCCACCCGCCCACCCATACACGTAGAGTAGTGATGACCCGCCCGCCCGCCCACCCATACACGTAAAGTGGTGATGACCTGCCCACCCACCCATACATGTACAGTGGTGATGACCCACCTGCCCACCCATACACGTAGAGTGGTGATGACCCGCCCGCCCACCCATACATGTACAGTGGTGATGACCCGCCCGCCCACCCATACATGTACAGTGGTGAACTCAAGGCCTACTTTTCAACTTTTTTGAAAAACGTGTTGCTACTGGAAGTATCCCAAATGTTTAAGCTGTTTTTATTTATGTATTAAATTTTTTATTAAAATAGTTTTTAAGTTGAGTTGATAGCTTATTCCTTCTATGTTGTTTTGTTTCAGAACCAACAAGAACAGGCGAAATTCCCTTCGGCCTTCTATAAAAAAAAAGAATTGTCACATTTGTAACTAACTAAACATTAAGAAAAAATTATTAAGTAAAATTTTCTTTTTTAACTTTTCAAATTATTCCACCGTAGCCCAACGCTCCATTATGGTTTTAAGCATTAAGGCAACTGTATGTGCCATGCGGCTACTGAGTATGAACGGCTGCAAAATTTTCACATGGTTCTTGCAGTCTTGACGTTATAGCTCAGCTTCTCTAATCGCGCATGTGCTCTGACACGTGATTTCCTACATTTTTCGCTACCTAGCAGGTGTAGTCCAAACAAGTATAAGTCGCGCCAACTAAATACTGCTCTGGCTCGACCGCTACTAGCCAAACTCCATACTACGGCTAAGGGTCTGCACATTTTTGCTATAGTCCCTCTCCGGCCCAAGCACAAGGATATATTTATTGCCTTATCAACCCCTGTGCCTATAAAGGATTGTTTTGTGAGTTACTGGACAGAAGACAGTTTGTAACTGACTAGTGGTGTGTCGGTCTCCTTTAGTACACTAAAAACCTAAGGGAAGGGCTCGTCTCTTTAGAGCAAAAAAATCATAAACTTAGTTGGCTTTTTTCACAGAAACTAATGTTTTTAGGCTGAAATTTGTTTTTTTATCCACGCACTCCCCGCATCCTCACTCACAAGGGGGCAGCCAGAGGAATGAGTTCTAACTTGTGCCACTTATATGAGCAAGGCAACTTGCATTGAACGTTCGCGCACACGCCTATAGTAATTAGAATTTTAGCAAAATTACTGGTGATAGCTTAAAGGAAGTTTAAACAATTCTACTGTGAGCCTGTTTGACGTAAATTAACGATAAATTAATGTTATATAAATATTTATTTGGGATAAAAAAACACAAGCTAAATGATTTACTGAAGCTTTACTATGAAATATGTCTACAAAATGTCTAATTAATAAGACTGAAGTAAAATCAAGTTACATTTTCTTCGCTCTTTCTCGACAAGTTTCTCCTTGAATACATTACTATAGTTATTCAATAGAATATTACAAAAGATTGTTACACGGCAAGAAAAAATATAAGAATCGCTAAAATGATCTAACATTAAATTAAATAATACAATTTTTTATTGTTTTAACCCAAGAAAGTTATTTTCATATCAATCACTAATGATCAATTTAAAGAGTTTAAGACAATCAGATAAAATATTCACAACTAAACTAGAGGGGTATTTTAAAACCCCCTCCCCCGGTCTATAACCAGTAAATAGGAACTATATACATTATTACAAGACAATAACATCTTATTTCCTAAAAATACTTTTCACATTTTTACATGTATTATTTTGTAATACTTTAAAACAAACATATCCTCCTATCCTATAAGTGAGAGCCACTATATAATCTTTTGAGATAATAACATCGTTTGAACCCCCAATTATATCTTCACTAGAGACATCTAGTGTGGCCTCAGTATGAGTAATAAAGGCTAAACACAGTACAAATTCAATGTTGCTTAGTTCAGATTCAAATAAAGCATTTATTTTGTAAATTCTAAACTTATAATGGTTTTTAAACTTGCATATACAAAAATTACCGAACTGTGTATTATGATACAATTAATTATCAAATTAATTACGTACTTTACGTAAGTACAAAAATGTTGTGGCTCTTTGCAACAATACAACTTATCCAAAAATATTACTTGGCCGTTTTCTTTATAAACATCCAATTTTAATTAATTTATATGAATACATATAAGTTATAGATAATATTTACCTTGGGTCTATACCTTATAAACTTGTGCGTAGAGTAATGATTTGATATTAAACGTGAAAATTAAATTTTGTATAATTAATAGTGTTAACTAACTTATTTATAAATTGACCCAACTAAATCAATATCAGGATATAACAAATTCAAATTCAAATTTCTTTATTGTCCAGAAAACAATACATTTACATGAAGTAAAGTCTGTTATAGACATTGTCAGATTGGTTTATGAACTAATACTATAAGCTTACATTAATAACAAGAAGATTGACTGAGAACATGAATAAACAATTCATTGGATTAGAGATAACTATGTTAAAGGTACTTAAAGCTAAGAACATAAAGATTTGTTTCTTAAAAATTATGGTCATAATATTCTTCAATGGTGTAAAAACAGTTTTTTATCAACAACCTTTTAATGACAATCATAAATTTATTTATTTCTAACATTCTTACTGAAAATGGTAACTTATTGTATAGTTTAATTGAAGAATGTTTGAAGCTTTTTAAAGTTTTAGAGTAATGACAGAATTCTTTTCTTACATTGTTTACATTTCTAGTGTTGTGGCTATGTACATCAGAGTTCAGGAGAAACTTACACAAATTTTTCTTAACGTATATGAGACATTGAAATATGTATATGCAAGTGAAGGACTTGACATTAAGCCTAATAAATAAATCTTTACAATGACTCCTAGCTGGTGCTTTACAAATAAGCCTAATCGCCTGTTTTTGAGCAATAAAAACATTATTTGAAAGGTAACTGTTACCCCAAAGAATTGTACCATAGGTAAGATGTGAGTGGATGTACCCAAAATAAACTGAGAGCAATACATTCTCATTTACAGTTGATTGCAGCTTCCTAATCATAAAGATGCCTCTTGAAATTTTGGGAAGTATATAATTAATATGAGCATCCCAACTCAGATTATTCTGCAGTAGTATACCTAAGAATTTAACAGGTTGAGTGGAGCAGTTGGTTACAGAGTTTCCATAAGATATTGCTAATTCCTGAGTTTTCTCTAAGTTTATGGATAAGCTGTTTGAATTACACCAATCATACAAGACATCAACTCTATATAAAGTATTAGTATCCACATTATTAAGACTTGAACAAGCACTTATACAAATATCATCAGCATAAATATAACAGTTTATAGACTTTGATATGCCTACTATGCTTTCTGGAAGGTCATTTATATACAGGATGAACAGAAGTGGCCCCAGAATAGATCCTTGGGGAACACCATAGTTTACAGGTAAAATCTTTGAGTAAGAATTATTGAAAAAGACTGTTTGGGTTCTGTTGGACAAGTATGATTTAATTAGTTTAGCAGCGATTTCCGAGAAACCGACTGTTTTTAATTTAAGTAAAAAGGTTTTGTGGCACACTGTGTCAAAGGCTTTTGACATATCAAAGAATTTAGCCCCAATAGAAAGCTTGTCTTCTTTTGCTTCAAGACAGTCTTGAATAAATTTCATGACTGCATCACAGGTTGATAAATTCTTTCTAAATCCAAATTGGCTTTTTGATAGCAGCTGATTAGTTTCAAGATATTTCATAATTTGGACACCCATTAGTTTTTCAAAAACTTTGGATAGTGTTAGAACTATAGAAATTGGTCTATAATTACTTGGGAGGTTTTTATTACTCTTTTTGTGAATAGGAATTACTTTAGATACCTTTAATTTCTCAGGAAAATATCCTTCATTAAAGCAACAGTTGATAATGTGACAGAGCACTTCTGAAATATTCCAACTACTCAGTTTTATAATCTCAGAGGTAATACCATATATGTCTGAGGATTTACTATTAGTGAGAGATTGAATCACAGAATGTACCTCTTCAACAGACACATGTTGAAAATCAAAGAGGCAAGGCCTATCACTCAAAATATTATAATATGCCTCTTTTAAATACAAGCTGGGGGAATTTCTACTACAGGGAATACTATTTACAACATTATCCACACTATTTACAAAGAAATCATTAAAACTATTGGCACTAAGTATAGTATTAACATCTTTTTCCTTGCGACTAGTTGGTAAATTGTCATTTATTATTTTCCAAATTTGTTTTGGCTTATTTATGGCAGATGCCACTAGGTTGTTGTTATATTCTAGCTTAGCTTTATTAATTTCTTTCCTGTACAGGTATTTTAATTCCTTGTACTCATTTCTAACAATTTCAGACTCAGAGTGCTTTGTCAGAAAATGAAATTTGTCACATTGATCCTTAAGCTTTTGTAACTGTGGTGTGTACCATTTATTGACAACAGAGCTTGATTTATTACAATTGATTCTTTTTTTATTCAATGGGAAACCACAATCGACAGCCCAGATAAATAGTTGGAAAAATGTATTGAATTGATTCTCTGCTGATTTGTTCTTATAAATTTCAAACCAATCAATTTCTTTCAAGCAATTGAGGAATAGAGGGGTACTACAGCTATTTATACTTCGTTTCGTAACCTGTGTATATTGCTTTACTTTGTAAGTAGATTCAAAAGAAGTTTTCACATGAAAAATTATACTATAGTGATCTGAAAAAAATGTGTCAATAATCTCTATATAATAGTGTGAAGGGTGAAGTGTAGTAACAACATTATCTATACAGGAACCTACACCATTAATACCGGGCCTTGTAATGAAATTTTTTAGCATTATATTCATACCGAAACCTTTTATGGAATTGCAAAGCTTGACAGTATCAGAATCAGACAGATTAAAATCTACATTAAAATCTGCCATGATTATAGTGTCCATTTTCAATGAATACAGTAAGTTCAACAAGACATTAAACCTTTCAATAAATGTTGTTTTATTTTCAAAAACTGGGTTTCTGTAAATACAAATGACAATAGTTTTCATTAATTCTACAAAACAAGCTAAAATCTCAAAGAATTCTTCCATTGCTAAATTAGTATTTGGCAGTAACCAAATAGTAACATTTATTCCTATGAATTTTGTTTTATTTGATAAATGAAAATCTTATGATGTAAAATGTTTATACAGTACTGATACTTATAATACTTGATGATATCCCATGGTAGCACTTCTGTGCCATGGTCGTCAGGGTTGTTTGGCCTATTATTTTTGGTTTAAGTACTCTTCAACTGAGTAAAAAGGCCTCTTCACAAGATTTCTGTTCTTGAATTTGTCAATGTCTTCAGTGTTTCTGATTTCTAGTGGTACTTTGTTATATATTTGTCCAAACATATGTCTAGGGCCATTTTCCGCTAAGCAAGATGTTACTTGTATCACATGGATCTTGCTCTTTTGTCACTGGTTCTATTCTTTCTTGTCCGTGTATACAGTTGAAAAAGATATCACAAACAAAACTTAGATACTGTAGTTTAAACATTGCACCTATTTGCATTACTAATGTTATTGACATAAATTAATTGAACCAGTATTCAGTATTCATATATTCCAAATATCTCCAAACGATCCATAACAATAAAAGTACCTTAGCTTATTTTTATGTAAATAAATACTTGGTTGGCATTAAATATAATTCTTTATGTATCATATTTTTTATTTAATTATATCTTTCATTTTTTAGTGACAAAAAGCGAACAATGTTACTCCTCCTGTGATTTTCCAGGTTTAAAAGTCAGCCGTCATCAAAAGCAACATTTGCATTATTTCAAGCATAAATCATGTTGGCTAATTAGATGGTTATTAAATCCGACAAATTGGCTGAAGGTAAAACTGCAGATTAACCATTTTAATTATGAAAATGGTAAATTATGTCTGTCTAATAATAGTTAATTGTGTACATTTTTACAATATCTTTACTGATTAATTATTTTATTGAACGTTAGTTTTACATCTAAAACAAAACTATAAATTGTAGTAATGCACTGATAATAATAACTTAATAAAATTATAGTATTAAAACTATTACACTGAATTAACTAATCATATAATTATAATACTTGCTTAAACTTGTATGTAAACAAATGAACATTTGTGTTGTCTTCTGCTGCTAGTGAAAGCGCTGAGCGATAGTTCTCTCGTCTACACTTGGTTCTACGTTCAACTGTCAGTACAGGCACAGAGTATATAGATATAACTACATACTCTGTGGTACAGACCTTATGGAAGAACGTCTCCCTACTACCTATTCTACAAAACCAAGACCTATTCTTTTCAAGGCTTACCTATGGAATATCTTGCTGGGGTGGTTCCTATTCTTATACTCTTTATCCTCTAGTAATTCTTCAAAAACGTTTCATGAGGGTAATGAATGAATATTTTGTCATGTCTACTGTTGGACAGTCAAGAGGAGTCGATACAGAGAGTTTGAGTGATAACAGTGAAGTGAACAGCAAGGTACAGTACCGTTGTGACCTTTATTACCCAATACTAAGGTTCTCAGTTTGATCCCAATCAGAGTCAATACATTTTGAGAAGGATCAGCTGATAACCACTGGCTGTTCATTTGTCATTGGGCTATTAATTAATGACACTTTCTAAGGAATAGTCGGCCTTAGTTTGTAACAATGACTACATTCGCTCATCTACACTCATCACACTCATTCGAAATCCATATTCGCCCATATCTTGACGATCGGCGTCTTATGAATAAATAAAAAAAAAAATAAATAAATACCTGATATTTTGATCAATGAACTCAAAAGAAGGTTTGCCGGTGAAGCAATGGAAGTAGCAAATACGATTGAAGGGTTCCTTTGCCTCAATGTAGAGAAATCGTTTATACAGAAATATCCAGTGCCCGGATTGAACCAAGCTATACTCATATCAGAAATGAGCATCCTACTGAGTCAGATGGTATCAACCCGAAAGAAATACTGCTTAAAGAGTTGGTTAAAATATTAAAAGTACTGGTTTTAATTCAAATGATATTTATCCCAAATTCAAACTGCTTTTTAAGATTTGTCTTACCCTTCCATCTAATAATGCTACTTGTGAACGATCGTTCTCGACAATGAGAAGAATTAATCAATGGCTTAGGTCATTCATGGGCCAAGAAGGTTTCTCCAATTTGGCTGTCATTTATTCAGAATCTGATTTAGTAAAAAGCCTCAACTTGGATAAACTAAGGGATAAATATGCAAAAAAAGGTAATAGAAAATTTTCTCTTATTTAATTATTAATAAAGGAGTACTAATATTGTAGTGCTTATGTGTTAATATAAGGGTTACATTGCATGACAATATGAGACCGTTCTAATGTAGAAAGTAAATATGTATATACCTGGTTTATATTGCTAAATAACCAATATTATGTTTATGTTTGATAAAAATAAACATCAATTTCATGTTCTGAGTTTAAGTATTTTTCATTCAAAAGAGGTACTTAAATGTCATGTTTTTAAGCTGCAATTTTTAAAAATGTCCCCCAGACCCCCCGGAAAAAGTAGGATACAGGAAATTTAATGCATGGTAAACTTGTTACTTTTCCCCCCAACATACAAGGTCTGACTCTGCCCATGCAAACTACTCAAGATTCCAAGTTACTAACTCATTGCCTATTCAACGCACTATTACACATGACCTTTGTTTCTTTCTTCCAAAGAAACACAAATGCAAGAGGTTACAAGTGCATCTTAGTCGAAAACGTCAAGATTAAAAAAAAATCTGTAATTAATAAACCTATGTTAGGGATTATGAGTGTTAAAACGGTAAACACACATATTACTTCATGCTTTAATAGAACAGGAGCAACAAACTGACCATGGTCTCCAACATGGACACATCACTTACCGCAACAATGTCCAGCCATGTGTCAGAAGTAACTTTATGATAAGCTGCATCTAGCTATAGGTAGAATAGTGAGGTTGCAAAAGTGCATACCGGTATTTGTTTTTTAAAAGTAAGTTTTGTAATTGGTAGGAAGTCAAAACAAGTCAATGTTCATATCCTCCATGATACTGGCAAGACTCTTATGAGCCATAAAATGAGAAAGATTGCACTCAAAGTCCAATAAACAACCCAGATTAGGTACTCTGTATTAGAAACTGAGCAAGATCTGTGTACCATTCCTTGTGATGTTCAGAAAAAAAAATATTCTGGTCGTCCTTCCACTAAGGTAGGTATCAGAAGAGAGTGATATACGAATGGGAAAGTAGTACTTTACGAAGATTGTTACTCCATCACCTCTTTTGAGGAGTCGGTAAGTTCTAAAAAAAGTGCAGCCAGTCAGTTACTGTTTAATTATTGTTAAATAAATCCAAGCCCCAGAAACTACAATAAAAACAAATGAAGAAGATTCGAAAATTGACCTGAACTCATCCACATGGCAAAAAATGCCCGATGTTTGTTTGACTTTGGTGATTTTTAGGAAGCTTTAAAAAGGAGTGTTTTTAAAATTAGATGTGAGATAGAAGGGAGTGCAAGTGCGAGAGGTTCACTACAAGACACCATGGGCAGAAGATGGTAGGTGACAAAGACAGTGGGTCTGAGGAAACCGTCTCACACACACACGCACGCACACACACGCACAGAGAAAGATGTATTATAGATATTTAAATCATGTTTATTACTATTATTAAGATACATTTTCAATAATGTTACAAAGTAATGTGAGTCAAGCAGTAACATGGGAAACATGAATAAACCTATGTATCTAGGTATACTATTTTAAAATAATTTGAACATTTGTTTAAAAAAAAAGAATATATTTAAACATATTTCTTGTGTTATTGGTCTAATTTCAACCACAGAACGCGTTAATACATCACTTGATTATTTTTCTACATGCAAAACCAATTTTTATAACTAACCATGAAATTGTACTTGTTGTTTTAATCTCTATGCATGAAGGCCAAGCATAAAATTTGTTTGTTTACAATTTGCAATTGACTCAAATTTCATTTTTTTGTGTTTGATTTTAATTTGAAACTGAAAAGTGAAAAGCGTTCCTTTGTAAGTCTTGTTTAGGTTATGCGGGTTGTAATGATACAGAAGTTTATTACGTTATTTTTAAAATTTTGATAAGTGTTAGGTGAGTATTGTGTTTTATAGTTAATGTCATGTATATCATACTCGATTTTGGAATAAGTCCAACTAGTTTTTACATCTAAGCCAGTTCTTGATCTTTCATTCATCCATTTCTAAAGGATCAAATGAATTAACATTAAAGAGAATTAATCTAAAGAGAAATTAATCACCATAAATTAAGTATCAGTTAGATTTTGGATTGGATTTCCAGATGGTTAATTTTAATTGGGCAGATGTCACAACGGTTAGGAATACTTGGGAAACAATACAGTTTTTCTCACCTGTCACCTAAGGCATTAGCATATTTATCCATTGGGTATCTATGCATTTTCTGCTTACAGCTAACGTCAGCTTACCTGACACTTGACCAATAGATAAAAATGTTATATTAGCCTATAGTATGAACGTTGTCTGCCGTCATGGGGGTTGCGTCAAATGTCCTCGCGACCTTTGTGAAGGCAATCCTATAAATGAAATACAAAATGATGTAAGTGATGTTTTTCGTTATTGTCAGACAATGAGTGGGCCCTATATAGGCCCACTCAAAAACTTATTTGGCCAAGGGGTTTTTGGCCAGTTTTGCAGACTCACACTTAAACGCACCTAACATATCGTAATTTTATGAAAACCTTCTCATGTTATCTATAATTTTATTAAGAACTAAATAGGAATTCTATTGATATGTAAGCTAACATCATTTTTTTACTACACAGAAATCATGGTTTTAGGGCCTCTTCAGTCTAGGATAGGAATCAATGAGTGTCGGTGAGGGTGACATGATGACTCGAGGGAAGCAGGCAGCTTGGGTCCCCATAAAAAAGGTCCGGTATTTATGCAGTTTCTTGCCACCAAACAAATTTGGAACATTTTGCTTGAAATGGGTCTAGAATTAGCTGTATTTTCACGAGATATGCTTTTTATTCTGTGGAAATAACCTATTTTACAGAAAAATTCGAAAAAACCAAAGTCATAACTTTTAGTATTTTTGATATATTTCAGTTAATTTAAATGATATTTTAATGATCTTTTTTTATTTTGATGTGTTTTTTTACGCTGAATACAAATTTGAAAACTATTTTGGTGTATTACAAATATTTCCTGAGATATAACAGAAAAAACTATTATCGGCGCGGATCGCGATTAGCGGCAATTACACGATCATTATATACAACAACTATTAATTACAAAATCCGAATTCACCTATATTGGGCAAGTGTCACGGAGGCCAAACACTTGAATTTAACGCAAATTACGAATCTTTGTTGAGAAAATAGACAAATAGAATAAGTTAGGTTAGCCTATGTCTGTAAAAAATGCATTTTTCAGGCTGAAAAAATAGTTTTACTACAAAACCAGTTATATATTTGTGTTCAGCATAAAAAACACGAGAAATTAAAAAAATTTGTTTTTCGAATTTTTGGTCAAAAACGAGTTTTCTGCGGATGAAATCAAACTCCTCAAGAGATATAACCTCATTTTTTACCACTTTTTCAACATGAAATCATATTTTCAGAGGTTGTAAGAAAGTGCATGATTACCAAAGGCCCCAAGTAGACCTTAGCCTAAAATAGAATCGAACATGTTGAATAAGAAATCAATTTAGAGGCTATCTATTGATGCCTGGATCTGATTTTTGAGTGGATGGAGGGTGTATTACATGACAGTGGAATGGATGGTGTGTGGGCAAGTCTAAAAAGACTATTGGATCCTGCCCGCCAACCATGAGAGTAGCAATGCGGGGGGCTATGACATTTAGAGAAGTGTTAGGCAGTGCCTATGGAATGAAATATCCTTTGTATATCACCTAGGGACTAGACCTATATCCATTATTTTTAGTTATATGAATTTTTAAACTGTTTGACATTTGTTTTAAACTGATTAAACTGCTTTCGAATTTGTAAACTATTTATTTTGGTTTACTAGAATTATTTCTGAAGACATGACATCAAAAAATACTAAATCATTAAGATACAGTCATGATGTGATACAAGGAACTACTAACCACAAAAGATAAATTTGCATATATTTTTGCTGGACAGATGGCTGGCTGACCATCTCAGAATGCACCAAAGTATGAATATTTTATATATGAATTTATTTTTCATAATGAAGTTTTAATTAAATGACCAGTACTAAATTATGATAAATTCTCTAAACTCTCAATTTGGCAATCAACTAATATGTAGGTAATGTATGTTTAACATGCATCTGGCAACTGACTAAGTTATGGTGTAATGGATTGTGTACTGTATCTTTCTTTTTTCTTCTTTTTTTTCTTTCAGTTATTTTACAGAGTAAATATATTTTAATTGCATCATACCTTAAATAATTTTTCTCAGTACAACCTGTTTATCAGTTTGGCTTGTAAATATTATATTTTATTAAAAAATAGTAACACAGTGAAGTTTTAAAGTTGCCACAGAAAATCATCAATTTTGAGTGCCATTTCAGTGCAACTTGGGAAATATCCAGTTTTGTCAAGTTGTTTAAAGTAGGTAAGTTTGTATGGGGAAAAAGTAAACATATTACCGAATTTAGCATTTTAGTTTTCTTGTATTCTATCACCTGGCAATCCGATTTTATTTCCAAAGTATGTCTCCAGGCTTTCTAGAAATCTACTTAATTTTTTGATCCATAGTTTTTTCTCGAATGTAATTTGATATTTTAAAACATATGTGTATCAGTTACAGAAATACAATGAGTGCTAGAAATACAATCATTAGAAAATACAACGTTTGCAAAAGAAAAAATTTTTGTTGTTGTATGAAGTGTAATTTTTGCATATTTATAAAAATAAATTGATTACATATATATATATATATTGTATTTTATAATGTTTCACATGCAAAAGTAGGTTATTTAAATTTTTATTCTTAATCTTTTTCTTAAAATTTACTGTTTGGCCACTAGATTGGCTTAAAGACAAGAGTTTGACCCGTCTGAATCGCCGTGCTGTGAACCGCATGACTACTTCAGTACCGATGCAACTCAATTTTGCAATCTGATACGTCAATACCAAACAATTACATTCAGTTTGATATAAACTATTTTACATGTTTTATTCTCTGGAGTGAAATATGCTTGTATAGTTATGGTTTTGTTACTTAACAAATTATAGTTGAAACGCAAGATTTTTATTTTATGTTATTTACATGCTTTGATACAGTTAAGAGACCAGATAGGCTATATTTCCCCAATATAAATAAGAAATTCTTAACATCGTAAAGCCTGAATATATCCTACAAGACTTCTATTGAATAATTCAATCCTATTTAGTAGAATACTATTTATAAGACTGTAACATAATAAAAAATGACTAGATATACTGTTTTCCTATTAATGAAATGTTGTAATGTTACGGAACAATTAGTGTTCGCTAATTTAAAGGTCAAAAACATGTTATTTTTCCTTAGTATTTAGAAAGAAATGTACTATTGGTAAAATGTATATTTTTAGTTGATTTATGAATTTGGAGCATTCGTGATTTCAAGAAAGTGGTTTTACAAAGTGAAAAATAAAAAAATATTTATTTACTCCACAACAAGTTACAACATGAACAAAACAGAAGTTACCTAAAAAGTTACAATATTCTCATATAAATGGAATTTAGAACAAAGCCAGCATACAACAAACAATTAAAGTAAAACAAACAAAAATACACTTATTTGTGATGTGTCTGACGATGATAGCCTTGCTATCGAAAGGCCTCACTAATAAACTTTTTATTGGTTTAAATTGTGTTATTTTTAACAATTATATACAAAAAACCATTACAGCTCCATCTTCAACATAGAATAAACTGTATCTTTATATAAGTGTGTATGTTTTTATTTTGTACATTTACTTATATACATATATAATGATTACTTACACCTATGGTGATATTAACATTCGTCATAAAATTGCTTTTACTGTAAAAATATTATGTTTATGCATTTTGCTATAGGCGATAGGTCTTATTAAAGATAATAAACACGTTTACTTATAAAAAGTGCCAATTTGTTTATTCATACAGTATTATAAATATTTTTATTTTATTTATTTATAATAATAAAATATTATTATTATAAATATATTTCACATTGATTCATAAAGACTAATAATTTTGGTTAAAAGAGGCCTATAGCCACATACTGTACTACGCCTACTTATTTTATTTTAGATATTTTCCAAACGATAATTTAAGTTACCGTAGATAAACATAACTGTCTACACAATTTGGCATGTGCTGGTAGAATATTAAAGAGCAAGGCCTAATGTTAAAATACGTTTCTTAGCAAAGAGGAATTATTATTTTCATATGTATTAATAAAGTCAATTGATTTCTATAGCAGAGTTACAAGAAATTGATAATAAGTAATGACAAAAGCTAGGTAATTGATAGTAAAAATCAAACACTGTTTAAATAATTTCAAGCAATACAATTTTAATACTGTAGTAATGGAGGTTCATTTGGAAGTTTTATATGAAATGATTTTCTTGAGTAACATATACCTGGCACTTTATCTCTTGTTGTATTTTTATTACAATCATAAGCAACACAATAGGGCATCGTTTCTTAGTAATACACAGAAACAAAAGAGGCGACCTGCCGAACGACAGGCAATTTTCAGTTCGTGGCGCTCGGTAGTGGGTGACTCATATCTCGTCATCCCCACCACTCAGGGGCTCGACGCGACTCTGCCAGCTTCAACCGTACTGCTTGATTGCCAGGTTATGTTATTCTTTGGTCTCTGGCGTGTATATATAAAAAATTTATTCAATTAGGCTATTACAAGAATGACAAAAATTTTACCACTAAACCTACCTGTACACATTACTTTCACTCAGATGGGATGTCAAATGCGTCTTCAGTGTCATTTATTTCAGACAAAGACAACAGAAATTTTCGTCAGCTGTTAATTTCGTTCCATGGATAGAATGAATTAAAGTGAGGCATGAATAAACCGTAAAACTTGTTGATTAATATATAAAAAAAATAAAACGGTTACTGCATTCAGAAACCAAATTACGCTGTTTTAGGCTAACTCTGCAAATACGTCGACACATCGACTTTTATCACATAGAGGGTTAATTTTTAAATATTGTCAGTAAAAATTGAGTAGTGCTGTATTACTACATATGGCTTCTTGGCTTGTTATTTTGATGATGGAACCAGTAAACCCTGCCATAGACAGAGTTTCTACATCGCATTTAACATTGTTGTGGGTATTACTGGATACGTTTAGAGTAGATTTGGAGAATAAGTGCATCCCAGTTAGTAAACAGACTATAAAGATACCAATATAATGTGGTCTTCAGATGTTCACCACGCCATGGAGTTATATGCACTATACACATATATTGCCAATGTTTCGACCACATTACATTAGGCCATCTTCAGGGCGAGTGATACATGCAAGTATGGTCTCAACTAGCAGGAGCTGGCCTAGTTCATATTATTGTTAGTGACGAACATGGAAACTTATCTATAAGAATTAACTGTAAAGATAAGAACATATCTTTAAAACATGATATATTACATCCATGTAAATATCCATGTTTGCTTTAATAGTGTATACTTCTCATATCTCAGTCTGTACTGTATGTAAATATAACCTCACTTTGTGTTAGGTTAACATGAACAGCGGTAGGCGCACAGCACGACAAGAAGAAGAATATCATGTTCTTCGCCGCAATGCTGAGTTGCGCAAACAAGAACAATGGAATAATGTAGCACAGTATTTCAAAACATGGGATGTAAAGGCTTCTAAATATGCTGCATGGACATCTCCACTATATTTCAAGCAAAGGTAACTTATTATATATTGCCTTGTTTCCTGCCAAAGGTTGCAATCACTAGGTTTAGTAGCATTTTTTTTCTGGATTAACCCTTTAAATTAGAAGTTATATTTTATTTTTCTATTATTAAGTTTTATTTATGTTAATATATTTTCATAATCTTTGCTTGTATGGGGGCTTTGAAATGTCCAGTTTTGTATGTACTCTTTAATGTCCTATACACCTATCACAGTCGGGATGAAGAAGAAATACTATACGCTAGTTTAGGGGAAAAATCCTGTCCTCCTCCTTCTCCTCGTGCTCAATAGTAAACATTTGCAAAACGTGTTGGTTCCTTGCAACTATAATGTAAACACTGATTCTGTGAATTTCAACCCCTTCCCTCCCATTCTCGAGACCAGTTATTTTACGTGGACCTTATACAACTATGCCACAGACCAGTGCCTCTTGCCTCTATGAAGCCGCACGGAAAAAGGTACTAGACACATGTAGATTGGAACGGATGATCCTTGGCTTTCCACAGTATAACGTAATGCCTAAGATAACTCATCTGTTTCAAAATCAAAGGTGACTTAGTATTTTTGTGTTAACAATCTATAATGTTATCTCATCAAATTGCTCCAAAGGGTTAATACATTTTTTCACCAACTTGGTTAATTTGTATCAAAATTCACATATATCACTTCTGTAAAGAAATATTAAGTAAAAAAGGATGGACATTTTATAAATTACAAATGCAATTTCTTCCTCAATCCTCTTTACAGCAACAGTATTAACCCTTTTAGTGCCAAGAGTCGCTGTCAGCGACGCCCCTTACTAGTGCGAGAAATGCCAGCGTCGCTGTGAGAGACGCGCTGTATTTGTTATAGTGCATCGTTATGTTTTATTAAATGGCTGCCAGAATAATACCAGACGCTTTGCCAATGACCGCTGCACGCAGTTTCGCTCTTGGACTGTGTCTAGATGACGTAACTGTTCCGTGACAGACACGTAACTATTATGTCGCTTAGCAACCAATATGTAATGTTTTAGTTATAAGTTTGTAAAGAGATAATTTTAGAAGTATAGTAAATGAAATTATATGTATTAGTTCAGTTTTAAATGCTCTATAAAATGCCGTTCAGGACAATATTCTAAAATAAAATTATAACTAACATACGGACCTTCAAACTTGAAAAAAAATATAAAAAAATTTTTTTTCTCAAGGTTTTTAGAAAAAAAAAAATTTATTACAAAGAAAGGTTAAATATATATACATAGTTCTATAGACCACTTATTGCTCTTTCATTTAAAAAAGAATTTATATAAATAAGACTAAAAACATGGATTCTATAAATTTTTACCTGGAACCTTACATTTTTGCCAAAATTGGCCTGGCACTTTTCGCATAGGAAATGCAAAAATGGCCTGGCACTAAAAGGGCTAAGCAACATGTCTGAACCTAATATAAAATATTGATATTAGTTTTCAGAAAGCTATTAATGTTTTTTTAATATTTAATATAATACTGTCAGTTAGTGCATGACAGAACACGATATGCTACTTAAGGGAACTAATTCTCCAAGAAAAACACCCAAACATGGCTTTCAATTTAATCTATTTGGTCTTATCGCAGTACAGTGGAGTCCCGGTAATCCGAAATAATTGGGACCAAAACCATTTCGGATTACCGAATTTTTTTTATTAAATAGATTTTCTTAAAATGCTTTTTTGATAAAACATAACATAAATAATGTTCCTAACATTAAGTACAGTACTTAAGTTTTGGAAGCATTAATAGCCTATGTTTATAAAAAGGAGAATGAACCAATTAATAGAAGAATACATTCAACTAATACGTAAGATCAAACACTGTTTTTCAAGACCAAAAGTTAGAGTAACTAGCGGAAATCAATCCTGGCCCTAGCGCTACTTGATTCCATTGCATTTGCCACTTGGCCATGTAATCAGATGATGGAAGTTGTGTGCATATTTCTGGCGTTCTCACGCTACCTCAGGCAGCACTGTTCCCAATTTCCACTGTAAGTCTCTTTATCAAAAGTTCAAACTCGTGTGTTTGTAGCTCAGTTTTGTTGTAACCCATACAGATGCTCCGGCTGCTTTTGATCTCACACTACGCTACGTAGAGCAACACTCCGACACAACCCCAGTGGCTACCATGTTTTGAGATACTGGCGTAATTTATTTTCGAGTGATAACACTTCTTTAAAGTAATGAAATTTTAATTTAACTGATATTTCCAAACCAAAGTAATATTTGAAAAGTTTATTAACAGTTAAATACTTTAAATAATATTTTCTTGTAAATTTTAGATATAAAATAGTGGTTCTTATGGTAACTGTATTTTAATTTTTGCAAAATCAGTTGTCAGTTTCTGTTTCGGGTTAAGTAGATTTTCGGATTACCAAAGTTCGGAAGCTATTCCAGTGGAATATAAGTTGGTTTTTATAAAAACTTAAGTGTTTTTATAATTTTTTACAGCTAAATATATGAAACTTTGAGTGATTCTTGACTATCACTTTCATATTTAAAATGTCGTAATATCAACTTATGATCTACTAGATTGGACATTTAATCATACAGCGTTCAGTTAGCTAATAATTATAAACATGAGCCATACAGTTGAAGTAGAAAAGCGTGTTTTTGCCCACTGACAGTAAGATTGCATGGGTGTCAGGGCCTGTGATTTCCCAGCCTGCCTGATTCCCTTAATGGTGCCAATCCGTAGATACAAACAGGTGTAACTTTTCGGCTATCTTGAGACAGTTGAATGTTATCATAGTATCCAAAGAGTTTATTATATGGGTAAAATAATCCATTTTATTCTTACTTATTTTTTATCATAAAAAGTTGAGTCATTTGTATGGTAATGTGTAACAATTCTGTAAGTTGATAATTACGATATCCTTGATATGCAACTGCAATATGCACATGAATTCAAGATGTTTCTTTTTACGTTTTCTTCATACACCAACAGTAATTATTTGAACTTAATTATCATTGTGTAGTGAAGAAGCCAGAACTACAGCAGAAAAAAGAGAAAAGAGACAGCAAGAGCTTAATGACCGTAGAGAGAAACTTAGGCAACTTCTTGATGCAGAGCAAAGAAGATATCAAGATGATCTTAAGGTAAAGTAATAAAGATTACCAGTTTAACCACCAAGTCAAAGTCTAAAATCTTAAATAACTTTTTTACATACACATTAACCCAATAACTGGGGAAAGCTGTATCCGCCGAAAGTTGCTGCCGTCCAAATGGCAACACCGGATGGACAGCATTTTGCAAGAATTTTGAAAACATATAATTTAAATTGTTATTTAGTGTTGTTTTCCTCTTTTAGTATTTGATATTGATAGTCCAAATGGCAACACCGGATGGACAGCATTTTGCAAGAATTTCGAAAACATATAATTTAAATTGTTATTTAGTGTTGTTTTCCTCTTTTAGTATTTGATATTATGTAGGAATATTTATTACATAGCTTTTGGTTGTTTTGAAATATTATCACTCAGTGGAATGTACAGGTGAATATTTGTTTTGACAACAAAATCAGCTGCAGGTTTCAACTGTGAGGCCTATTACACATAAAATTATAGCATACACATTCTTCGAAAGTTTTTGCCACTCCATAAAAATACTCTACCCGCAGTTTGTGTTAACAACCCTTTTAGTGCTATGCCATCTGGGCTATGGATATACCCAAAAGTGCTAAGCAGTTTTGCGCAAAAATGTAGAGTTTTGGTAAAACGCTCATAGATTCGTTATTTGTTGTCATATCTTCATACTTTTTGTTTTGTATTGTAACAAAATAGACATAAAATAGCCCTATAACAATAAAATACATATAAAAGTATTTTTTATTTTTATAATTATGAATAAAATAAGAGTGCCTGAATATTTTTTAAATATTTTTTTACCTTTTCCACTAACAAAGAACAAATTTCATATATTTTCAGTTAATTTTTATACAAAAATAAGGAGTATAGAGGAAATATAAAAAGTATTGTCCTCGCAAAAATTAGTTTAGAACTTGACATGTAAAACATATGTTTTGAACAAACAAGCAATAACTATTCAATCATATTTATATGGCATTGCACTGTTTTATTTCTATAAAACCATTACTATAATAACAAATTATTGCAGTAATTGAGGTATTTTGGTTTTGGAGCATCAGCTCTTCATCAATAACAATGCATAGCAAGGAATCGTTCACGGTAAAGTTTTTACTAGCTAAGCTAAAAACAATGAATTTATTATAAATACGGATCACAACAGTTAAAAATAAACGTTTTATAAAACAAACTATTTATATGTATAATCATTTCTGTTGAATAAAACATTATACAACTGAACAATAAAAAGCACTGCAAACTTCACAAAAGAAACAGACAAATATAACCTCGATCTTCCTTTGCGTGAAAAAAATATAAAAAGTCGATTGTCTGCAACCAAATGGCCATATATCGATTCTCTAATTCCTTTGGAATAAAATGACATCGATAGCGGCCAGTAAAATAAACAGGCCTGTCGTGTGTATATATATATATATATATATATATATATAATACATATCGTCTACTATTTATGCCCTCGCACTTTTAGACATAATCCCTTATTAAGCACTAAAGGGATTAAGACTGCTATAGCACATATTTCCAACTATGTTTTCATCAGTGTTGTTTTTCAGTCTGTAGACTAAAATTGTACAAATCTAAGAAAACCCATCAATTTATATAAATTATGTCTTTGCAGTGGTTTTAAAATTTTAGTCATAGTAATGCAAAATATGAAATCATGTACAACAATTTCAAATTGAAATAATATTTTTTTTAAACCTAGTTTTAATACTCAAAAGATATTCTAGCATCTGAATAAAAGGTACAATGGGTTCAGACATTTTTGAGCTTTGAAATTATTTCTTGAGCCAAAGCTTGTTTGATGCTATAATAGGGTCTTTCATTTAACACTTTAAATTGAAAGACTTAAAAATTAATTGCAAATCTGTTGACTATTAACTATCAAACTGGCAGAGTGCGCTTTTAGAGTGGTAACAAGGCCTCAGCTATATGTTATTATAGTACACATTAAATAAGCAAGGAGAAAGTTTTTTATATAATGGAATCTACATTGGTAACTAATGAAGTCGCCAGTTACAATGATAAGCACAGATTATTTGACTTGACATAACGATTTCCAACATTAGAACTTTGCCGTTTGTTAATATATTACCATGGAAATTTCTGTTGTGTAATTATGTGTTTTTGACTGTTTATATGTTGATCAGTGTATATTAGGGGGTGTATTTAGTGATATTATAATAATATAAAGTGAAATATCATCTTTATCTATAAGGTCAACTTGTGTCATAAAATATTTATATATGTCGTAACCTGATAGGTTATTATTTCGCATATAAATATTTTTATATCTATAAATATATTAATAACCTTATTTTTTATTTGATAGAGCATGTTTTTAGCTAAATTTCGATATAAAAATGAAGTTTTGTTGGAATTTGTTTATTATTACTGTTTTCATGGTAACAAATTTTCTGCTTATACTGTATATTGTTTGTGGATGTCACGTATTTTATTTTATCATCCCAACATTGTTTCCAAGGGTTTCTATAACTTTCTTATGATTGACAGCAAATTTTATATAGGTTATTTTATATAGACAAAAAAAAAGTTTTTTTGGATATGATTTATATATTATATGATAGCCTACATATTTATAAATAAACATATTGATACTAAATATAAGTAGGTTTATTGTAAATAACTATTTTTTATGATCTTTGTAACAAACGTCTGCAAATTACTCTAAAATGGCCTCTCATTCTGGGAAAAATCAACTGCCAGTTTGAGGGTTAATAGACCATTGTCATCTGTCTGTCCATCTGCTTCATGGATCACTGTAGATCACTCGTTAACTGACAAAATTTGTTAGTTATATTTTAGCATAACTAAATGCGGTAATGACCTACTCACCCGCCCATACACATACAGTGGTAATGACCCACCCACCCACCCATACACATACAGTGGTAATGACCCACCCACTCGCCCATACACATACAGTGGTAATGACCCACCTGCCCACCGGTACACGTACAATGGTATTGACCCACCCGCCCGCCCATATACGTACAGTGGTATTGACCCACCTGCCCGCCCATACATGTACAGTAGCATTTACCCACCTGCCCGCCCATACACGTACAGTGGTATTGACCCACCCGCCCGCCCATACACGTACAGTGGTATTGACCCACCCGCCCACCCATACACGTACAGTGGTATTGACCCACCCGCCCACCCATACACGTACAGTGGTATTGATATTTTATATTATGACAAAAGGTTACAATTCATTCAATATCAGCCATTGGTGGGTGATAAAATATGCAACGTGTAAGTCATATTTAGATTGTTGCACAAAACACAAAATAGCATTTGGGTATTGCTCTATGTCTATTATGTGTACATGTCTACTAATGTACATTTTACGATACAAATTAATCATAAAAATAATCGTTACGCTAATTTATGTTACAATGTTGATTTTAGTCATTAATTGTTTGTACCCACCCACCCACCCATACACGCACTGTGGTATTGACCCACCCGCCCACCCATACACGCAAAGTGGTATTGACCCACCCGCCCACCCATACACGCACTGTGGTATTGACCCACCCGCCCACCCATACACGCACTGTGGTATTGAATGAATTGTTATATATTTGTAATATATTTTTTAAAACTTCATATATTTTTAAACTGATTTTAATATTCACTGATCACCGTCATCGACAGATGAGATGGAGGGCCATGTAGTCCAACATTTATTTGTTTATACCAGTCCATTCCCCATAGGCTATTGCCCATACAAGAAAAGTGGCATTGACATACCCACACACCCGCCCATACAAGAATTTGCATTTTACACCCACCTATACACGTACAGTGGTACTGACCTACCCGCCCACCCATACACGTACAGTGGTACTGACCTACCCGCCCACCTATACACGTACAGTGGTACTAACCTACCCGCCCACCCAAACACGTACAGTGGTACTGACCCACCCGCCCACCAATACACGTACAGTGGTACTGACCTACCCGCCCACCCATACACGTACAGTGGTACTGACCTACCCACCCACCCATACACGTACAGTGGTACTGACCCCCATCGTCCACCCACCCACCCACACACGTACAGTGGTATTGACCCACCCGCCCACCCATACACGTACAGTGGTATTGACCCACCCGCCCACCCATACACGTACAATGGTATTGTCCTACCCGCCCACCCATACACGTACAGTAGTATTGACCCACCCGCCCACCCATACACGAACAGAGGTATTGACCCACCCATACACGAACATTGGTACCCACCCATACACATACCACTGTATGTGTATGGGTGGGTCAATACCACTGTATGTGTATGGGAGGGTGGGTGGGTTAATACCACTGTAATTATTTGGAAAATATATTACTGAGGGACTCTTTGATTTTTTTAATTATTTAAGATCATCACCAATATACATGTATTGGCGGGCGGGCGGGTATTAGTTAATAATTATCAGTATTTGTTTATAATTATCTCAGTTTTGGAATTTTTAACTGAAAAGTATAAGAATATAAACGTGAGTATTCCTTTAAAGTAGGATTTCATGAAAAGCCTTGTTATAGACATTGTCTATTGGCAAGGCACTAACACAATGGTAGTAAAGCCAGTAGTGGTTGTGTTCACCTGACGAGTGGTTGGGAGGGCCAGCAGTGGTTGTGTTCACCTGATGGGTGGGTAGGAGGGCCAGCAGTGGTTGTGTTCACTTATACGTTGGTGATAACCCTTCCAGCAACCCATACTGATATGGTGGTGATAACCCTCCCACCAACTATACATTAGTGATGACTCATCTACATACCCAATATACCATAGTGGGTGTATTGACCCACCCGAAGTTTCACAAAAAAAAAAAAGCTTGCGCAGCGCCGAAAAAAGGACCTAGCAGTTGGAGCACACATTGGTTCACCTGATGCTCACGATCTTAGGATTAAAATTTCTTCTTCGCACATAGAAAATCGGTTGGTAGTGTAGTTGGTTAAATGTTAATTAATTACCACTGTATGTGTATGGGTGGCGGGTGGGTCACTGCCAATGTATGTGTATGGGTGGCGGGTGGGTCACTGTCAATTTATGTGTATGGTTCGCGGGTGGGTCACTGTCAATGTATGTGTGTAGGTGGGCGGGTGGGTCACTGCCAATGTATGTATATAGGTGGGCGGGTGGGTCACTGTCAATGTACGTGTATGGGTGGGCGGGTTGTTTGCTGGACAACAATGGCTGTATACTCTCTCTTCCCTGTTCAGTTTTAATTAGTTGCCCACTTGGCCACCAGGCAGTGCATTTATCAACAGATGACACCAGCGTTTTGCAGTTGAACATTAGTTCTCTTGCAGACCTATCAGCTTACATTTTTTAAAGTATGTATTTTGAGTTTTTACATGCTTTACTAGATAAATATAGAGCACCATGAGATAAAATGTTGTTATACTAATTTTAGTTGTTTAAAAAAATACTAAATCAGAACAATGGTTATTTGTATTTACAATAGAAATCGAAAGATAAAATAAAACCTGATCTTATGCTGCTCTAGACAATTCTGTTCTCATTCAAGAAAGGTTAAGTAAAGTGTTAGTCTTACAAATAAAGCTTTAATCTTTATTGGAATTCAACATCGGCCTTGTGGTGAATCAAATCCAACATGGCAGCAGTATAGCAGATCCTTAAAGCCCAGATTCATATTCTTAAGAAACTTTCTTACCATCCATATTTCCTTATATTATTTTAACTTTTACGAGAACAAAATAGGTAGAATTATGTCATTCTGGAGATCATACAGTAGATTCTGACTACGTGCTTTGACATATAATCTATTCGTCAGACAACATTTCATCAACATATTTTTTTATTTGTCCTTTCCCACCCTACTATCCAGACCCCTGCCCTCTGCTGTACTCTGATTTATTTCTAGCCAAACCATGAATTGTATAAAAACTAACCTTAAAAATTTAGTTCTTGTACAGATGTTAACATAAATACTGTTTTTATCATTTAATAAATGAACTTATAAGTCTATTATGAATGTAGAAAAAATATTTCGGAATATTTATACAAAAAAAAATATCAAAAAAGATTAAAAGCAAGTTTAATTTTGTTTAAGTTTTACAGGCACTGAGAGAATAATAACTAGTCTCAGGTTACTGAAAGCTTATACAAAAATTATTTTTTTTTTATTATTGGCCTCCATTATGTTAGTAAAATAACTTATATTCAATTTTTATTTAATTTTATATTCTAAACATGGCTGTAGATCTAAGTCTCCCTGGCATCATAATTTTACAAAACCCCACTAAAAATTATTTTAAAAAAGTCAGTGTGAGTTATTATTTTGTTCTTGCGAGCCTTTACCATTAAAATATAAAATCTATTGTAAATATAAGTATTACAGTTGTTTTCCTTATCCATTAGACTTATTCCATCCAACCTAAATACATTCTTAGCCTACATTGGATTATGACGAATCATTTATTGAAACAGTCTACACATATTAAAACCCTTAAATACTAATGCTAATTCATAAGTATTCTAAAACGTGTAGATAATAATAATAAAAAGAAAATCTGTAAACTATTACAATTAATTAACAATAACACCAGTAATAACAGCTGGCAGAATGAGCATAAGCGAAGTACTGATTAGCTGTGAAATACACTGTTAAAATAGCGTTATTTGTAATAATTTGTACTGCAATTTGTTAAAACAGTTTATCGTAATAGTACTGGTTGTTGACAACACATCGCAGCACATTTAGAGCGCTTGGGAACTGTCTTATCAACGCTATTAGACTATAACATAATCCAAAAGCTCTACCATTAATTAAATGTACTAGAGGTTGGACTAAGTAATCAATAATTGACTTGAGCAAGTCCGCGGTGACACCATCACAGCCTGGAGTGGAACATTCACCTTTAATATAAAACAATTTGAGTTGTAGTGGTGAAATTAACATTGACTCTTATAAGAAGTTCAAGAGGATTTAAAAATATTGATTTATCAAGGATTTTGAGATATTGAGGGTTGAGTTATCAAGATTTCAATGTACAACATAGTAATAATGTGCAAAGACTTTGGATCCGACGTTGTAAGAAACATTAGAAAACAATGTGTCAGCTAAAATAGTGACATTGAAGATGCATTAGACCTCCCATTAAACTAAATGAAAAATAGTGTGTACAGTCAGGTTTAGTGTAACAATTTGTTTTATTATCATGACAGTTGAATAATTTTTTTTAATAGATTCATGCACATGAAATTCTCTACAATTAGTATATTTTGCAATTGTTTCTGAGTACTATAACATTTGTGATGGTTGTCCAAACCAAAAACTCTTTTTGAAGTTAAATAATTGTGTTCAAGGATACAAAGAAATTGTATTGAGTGAGATAGTATTTTTTTTTTTAAATATACATTTATTTTGCATTGTTATCTTAGGGATATATAACATCTCCGATCAAAATCGGTTATTTGCCCACAAAGAGTTTTTTCGTTGCGAACTGTTTTAGAACTGTAAGGACTGTTTTAGAGCTGAATCGAGAAACATTCTATCCTAACCTAAGGTTGATCATGTATGCTACCCAACCTACATCAGCTGGATTGGCACTAAATCACTGTTGGTTACCCCTCATACTGTCTTCTAACAAAATATTATCATTTTAGAACGCCTCAAGTTTATAGGAAAAAGTTTAGATTTTTCGGACATGTAACCAATTTTGACCATTATCTCCTATCTTTGTAATACAGTAATTACTATTTTTTTATTCATTTTTAATTAAATTCTTACAGGATTTTCCAATAGCCTTTATCACTTTTGGTTTTATGTTTTACAATTGGTGGATTAAAAATTGACTTGCTGTATGTATTGTATAGGATATTAATTTTATTTTTAGAGAGCTTGAAGTACCCTAATCTTAGTCTATTTACTTTAGAGACCTATTCACTCCAGAGATATGCCTTTGGAGGAGTTGAAGAGTATCAACTATGAGCTCAAGAGACGTTCAGAGGAATTACGTAAAAGAGAAGCTCAGCTTTTGGAGTATCACCAGTGGAAACAACAGCAAAAAGCATTAAAAGATGTAAGCACTTCATCATTAGTTTATCAGAGATCACTGCTCTAAAATTAAGTATCATTTGAATGGCATTATTATTTATTTTTTCCTTCTGTTAAGTTCCTTCTATGTTTCTTATGAACTAGGCATAGCTTCCAGGTTCTTGCTGAAATAATTGTTAAGTATGGTAGGAACAAGTAAATGCTTTTTAAGTTTTTTATTTGTCCTCATGTTGGGATGTAAGAACTGCATCGTTTGCATGTATGGACTTTTTTCACTTGTGGTGGAAATATCACAAGTAACATCTCACATGCCTCATCTTAGCATGGGCAGAACATTTTAAGTACATATTGTAAATAGTCTTTTGACATCATTGAATGTGAATTACATCAGCTGTTTGAGCTTAAGTAGAGGTATATTTAAATTTTTATAATAGACTTGGGATCCAGAAGAGACTTTATGGCAGGGTCGAGGAAAAGTATCATTGTAAAGGGCGTCTTACAAACATTTGCTCAAATTAGGTCACTGGATATCTCCTCTAAACTTAAAAAGCCTAACGTTGCATGGCAACAAATATTATTTGAGATTTATGTTTGTACTGCATGTGAGAAATTTTCCAGTTTGTTTAGTTCAGATTTTGGCTAGATAAGTCTAGCAAAATCTAAAAATTGGCTTGGTAAATGTTTTATAAATACTATTCGGATGGTGACTATCCAGAATCTGTCCTGTCTGGATCAAAGTGAAGGTTGCATATTCCTTCAGCGGTAAAATCATGTTGATTCACACTACTGTATACATGATATAATAGTATAGCGGTAAATATGTGCTGCAATTGAAGGCACATTCAGTTCATGATCACTTTATTGTGCTTAAAATTACATTTTCTGCCCCTTACGTCTTTATAGAATGTTGTAGTAGACACCACATCTCTCAAGCAATTTTATTTTTAGTAACTTTTTGACCCAGCTGTGAAGTGAAGTGTAACTACAACTTTCTTCCGTTTTTCAGCCATTATTAAAATAATCAAACAACACATATTTACATAGAATATAAACACAACATGATAACTTCAAAATATCTAAACATAAAAGAATTGAAGAAATAAAAATGCAAAAAATTAAATTGAAGTGTAAGATGTAAGTTATTTTAATTTTTTAGTTATTTTTAATATGAGAAACTCGCAAGTTACATATAAAAAAACACAATGAAAAATGAAATTAACATCATAAAAGTATATATGTATTAGTATATTCATAAAATCAGCAATATTTAATCTTAGTTCTTCTTAAATGTGAAGTTGGTCATGCAGTCTGGCGACGTTGTCCTCTGACAATATCAAGTTCCAAAATTTTTATCTAGACACTTATTTTACTCTATCATTCTCAAATCCACCTATTATTAGTTACACGTAAAACAGGAATCGAAATCGAATGTATTGTTAGATTGATTAAATAATACAATTAGAGAAACAGTGGCCGAGTGGTCTTAGGCGTCAGGACCTTGCAGCTGAGTAGATATGCGTAGGTTCAAATCCTGGTCTAGACTATTATCAGTAATGTTCACCTTGTAATGTACTGGTTCTCTTCCTTACTCTGTCTGATTAAGTTCCCCGTGAAGGTCTATGAGGAATGGGCAGAGCAAGGTTAAAAAGAAAATCGACCTCTCCTTTTTTTATAAAAGAAGATCAGAATTGCATAATATAATCAGAATCAAATTTTTGTTGGCATAGACTCATCCTAATTAGAATACATTAGGAAAAATTTATTTAATCTGTAATTTATTTACTAACATCTGTGTTGAATGATGTATGAAAGTAATCTATAATTTTTACTGTTGAAGTTTGACAGGAGGCAGCATTTGGAATTCATGAAGAAGTCTTGGATAGATCAAGTGAAAGAAAGAGAAGCTGCAAGAGAAAGACAGAGACAAGAAGAATATTTAAGAGCAAAAGAAGAAGAACTAAAGTTAAAAAAGAAGGAAGAAGAGGAAATAATGTGCCAAAAACGTAAAGAAGAGGAAATTAAACATTTAAAAAATCAAATAAAAATCCAAATGGAAGCAGTCAAGTTAGTAAGAAGATAATTTTGTGTAGGTGTTTGATAATAATTAATTAAATATACATAAATACGCTCTGACAGGCTTGTTAATGCTATAAGTTCAAAGAAAAGTATTACTAGAGCTATTAGTGACAGTGACATTAAATATTGTTCTGTTTGTTATGACAGTATAACTTATCAACATAAGAGGAACGTTATTTTGCGTTATTTTCTTGTTCATGGAAGGGGTGATTAAGCCTCTTATCTTGTTTTTAAAAATTAAAAAAAATCAAGTGATCATTAACCCTTTAGTACAGATGAGGTAAACTAACCCAGTTCACACAAGCAGACTGTTACACTACTAAAAACCATTGGCGTAGCCTCGCGATTGCAGAGCACGGAGTAACGCTTCGGACTGACAGTCCGCTAATACATTGACTAGCCGCGCCATTTGCAGTGTGTGAGACATGTTTACGCTCTCATTGACGTAATTCTATTCTTAACTAATTAATGTATTTATTGAGGATATGAGATAACGTACTAGGAACCATAGCCATTAGATACAAATAGTTTTTATATAATATTGATTATTCAGAAGTGCGGACTCTCAGTCCGATACTCATGCACTGGAGGGTTAACATTAATATAAATAATATTCCCATCAATCCAATAAATAGTTTAACAAGACCGTAGAGCCAAACAGTTTGAGAAAATAATAATAAAGGAAATTTATTACAACCATGCCGTGTACAAATAATTAAGGTATCATAGGTGTACACAAGAAAATTTATTATTTTTACGTGATACAATGAAAAGAACTTGTCACTCGTCTTAAATTTTTATCTATCTATTCTGGTGTGATACTCTGTTTAATACCGATGGTGACAGCACAGTCTGGCTGCTGACAGCGTTGCGTGACACACGTACAATGACAGAGCATCACCTCTTGTACTGCAAGACATCATAATTGTCTTGCAGTATCCATCTTACACCCAAAATAAATATTCTATAGTCAGACAGCATGCTTTTCATGGTGTATTAATATATAAAACAATTCACAAAAGTTTAAGTTGATTAACTTTGTGTTTTAAAATGGATGTATATTATTAACAATTGGTTTAGGAACAAAAAATTCTGATAATGTACTTCAAATAATGGCATTCTGGATAAACACGTTCCTAAACCTATTTGCCCTTATCTATTTTCAGCTATAATGTAAGAGTTTCTGAAAACTTGCAAAGAACACACATTATTCTTCTCTTTTTTTAAATGAAGTAAATACCAAGCCTTTCTGACCACTGCTCTTTCCTTATAAAAAGCAACTAGTGTCAAAGTGTTACTTTTTATAACTCATTTCCAATTATTGTTTTCTTGAGAAATACATTTAGTAAATCTCATTCCGTTATTAATATACTTATTTTGTACAGGCCTAATTATGGTGTTCAGTATGATATTTGATTCCTTCCCCTCACTATTATATATAAATAATACTGGAATTTTCTTAAAATTGGTTTACTGAAAGATTTATCTTTTTTTCAGAGAGAGTGTGCAAAAGTACAAAGAATTAGAAAAACAAGAGGCTGAAGAACGTAATTTTCAAAATAGAATTGAAGAAATGACAACTCAAAGAAAATTAGCTGAAAGAAAACAAGCTGATAAACAACTGGCGTGAGTTAAATTTCTTTATGGCTGTAATCTGTGTATGTGGAAGTATTATTTGGGTTGTTGCAAAAAGTCAACATTAAAAAAAAATACTACAATTTTAACTTCTACAAATCTTTCTCGCTCTTAGCACTGACAATATGTGAAGCAGTAGGTTAGCTGAATTAGGCTGTCCAGTCTAAATAAACGCTTTATAAAGGCCTTTGGATTCCCTTCTCAATCCATGTTCTAATTGAGAAGGATTGAGCAGGGAAGTTTATCCTCTTGGTATGCAAACTTGAGCAGTAGAGAGGACGATACTTGTGAACAGATTATGTTTTTTTTTTATTATTATTATAGAATGTTCAAGTTGTAAATACCTCCCACTCGGCTTCATTAAAATTCTATTTATAGGTTGCGGAAAGATTAAAATTAGGCCTACAGAATCCGTACTGGAACCAAAACTGCCCCATGTAGAGTGGAGAGGAAGGCATAAAGAAATTTCTTCTGTACATTAAGTGGCCTCAAAGGTTGATCACAGGAGCAGAAGCTTAAGTCTTGTGAGTAATAACAATGCCATCAAGCTGAGTAAAATGTTGGTGAATATTTTTAAAAATTGTTAATTTCAGTGCAAGTTTGCTCCCCACTGTTATATCATCGTCAGACGTGTGTCTCTACTGGCTTTGGTGACTAGACAATAGACAATATTCTTTATTTACGTATTTATAGAGAATAGTACAGGCGTCATGAAACAAAAAGAGTTTTGTAAATAAAAATTATACAATGCAAACAGTTTTTTTTACATATATATAACGCAAAGTTGTTTTTTTATGTCCAAAGAGAATTCTTGTCTTAGGCTGCGCTTTGTCAGGTGTTCAAGAATTCAAACTCAGAATAGTAGAGCCTTTCTTGGAGCCATTTTGTCAGCTGGTTCTTAAAACATTGAGGTGTCTGGTTTCTTAGTTGATCAGGCAAGTGGTTAAAAAAAGAGTGCTCTTTTGTATGAGGTACAGGGCCTTTTCGAAAAGGCTTAGGCTGTGTGGGTGCAGGGTGAAGTGTGTGGCATGTGTTGTGTTGTATAGGTGCAGTTTATGATGTCTTAGTTATTTTGAGGCTACTGCATACAGAATGGTTTCCTAGATGTAAAGAGACGTTGTGAGAATTTTTAGCTGTTTAAAAGATTCTTTGCAACTTTCTTGGTGTTTTAGTCCTGCTAGGCACCTTATTGCTCGTTTTTGTTGAGTTAGAATCTTTCCCATATTGAACACTGCTGTTTCCCCATGATACTATTCTTTACCTTAGGTGCATTTCAAAAAGAGAGAATTAGGCAACTTAGGCTATCTCCAGGCTACATATTTGTTTAATTATACAAATTATATAGATATTTGAGAGGAGTTTCATACTTAGTTGGTCGATATGTGGCTTCCAGAGTAAATTGTGATGCCGAGGTATTTAGTTATGGTGCTTACTTCTAGGCCGGGAGGGGTGTAAAGTTTGTAGTTTTGTTTTTTGTGTTGAAGATTATTTGTACTGTTTTATTTTCATTTAAGACTAGATCACTGTTTTTGCAGGACTGTTTAGCTTCGTTGAAACATGCAGTCGTGTTTATTTCAAGCGTTTCAGTTATTTTATTAGATATGGTAAGTACGGTATGGTCTGCATACATTACAGTTGAACAGGCATCATCTAAGCAGTTTGGCATATCATTTGTGAGGAGAAGGAAGAGCACTGGTCCCAGTAGACATCTTTGTGAGATCCATCTTCTCACATCAGTTGTTACAGATTGCATTTTGTAATTTGTATTATTTTGGGTGTATGTTATTTCCACTAGTTGTTTTCTTCCTTTGAGGTAGCATTCAAACCAATCTGCTTCTTTGCCTCCCACGCATAAGGCTCTTAGTTTTTGTAGTAGCTGGTCTCGAAATTGAAGCAAAGTCTTTATTGAAGACGAGGAATAAACTGGTTGTTGAGCAGCCTTCCTCTAGTTGGTCTATATGTTCTGTCAGCTGTATTAGGGATGTGGTTGTTGACCTACCCTTAAGGACTGGATGGTCCACATAGTGATTATTGGTAACTGCTTTCCGCAGCAAGGTTTCAAGCTTCCACCAGAAGCTTCTAAATAAATGATTCTACTAACAATTCATTGCAAAATTTCTTTGAGAAAGTTGCTTTAAAGTAAAGTAATGTTATGCCTGAAAGGGCTTTAGTGCTTTTAGACAGAAAAAAACACTATCAAAATATTATCAGGCAGTCGTAAGATAGGTTTAATTTGTTATGCATCAATATGACTTCTTTAAGCCAAATGTTCAAACAGTACTTGCTAGTAAACTGCAAGATCAAGACAGTCACTAAGAGATTGAGCGTTATAATTTAGGCATTTTACTATGTTTGCATAGTTTCACGCTTTTATGGGCTAGGTTTTTTACTATACAATTTTTCATGATTTCTGTAAATATGTAGTTATTTTCCCTTTTTTAAATTTAATTTATCAAAAATATCTTGTAGTTCTCCAATAGTTTTGTAAGTGTCTAGTGGTCCTGGAGATAAAAGGTTGGGAAGACAGGATAATAAAGATTGACTGCACTGCTGTGTGGTTTCACTGGGTATTAGTAGTTTTATAAACGTTAAATTTATTTGTCTTTACCACTTTGGACTTCCAAAAAAAAAGTAAATTTATTGGATCATTCGTTCAAATTCAAAATTCTTTATGAATTGTTCAAGGAATGCAATTGTGACACATATGTAGAATATAAATTCATATAATACAAATCAAGGAACTAAAATGTTAAAGACCACTAAAACGCTGGTTTAATAGAAATTTTGCTCCTCTTTATGAAGCGTTTTTCACGTAAATAGGTAGTCAGAGTAGTTTGAGTCATTTTTTTGAGCTGTGTGGGCATTTACAGGAAGATTTTGAGCTGTGTGGGCATTTACAGGAAGGTTTTGAGCTGTGTGGGCATTTACAAGAAGGTCTAATTTAGCCATAAAGACTGTGATTTGCTCTTTTTACAATGTTCTTATATTTACGTACAGAGGACGTCAAGGTCTATCAAAGCGATAATATCGAGTCACCATAGGTTTTGAAATGGACAAGCGGTCTAAGGTGTTGTACTGTGGTCATGTATATAGCATTGAGGATCATCAGTTTGAATCCAGTTCTCGCTAGTACTTTTACCGTACAACTATGTAGAGGCACTGGTCTGTGGCAGAGTGATATAGGGCCCACCTTAAATAAACGGTGTCCGACATGGATGGTGGAAGTTGACAGGATCAATGTTTCTATTTTAGTTGCACAGTACAACACCTGTTTTGCTACTTTTTACTTACAAGAAGAGGATGCATGTTTTTCTAATTTATATTAAATTGGCTGTATTTTATATTTATTTAGAATAATAATATGTAAAATAAAATACACTAAAAGACATGTAAATAACTTGACATAAACAATTTGACAAACATTTTTTTTTTAAATGCATACAATTAAAATTAATATTTATTTAATAAAAATTAGGACATATTACAAAAATTACTCATTAAAGCGTTAAGTAACTTACAGTGTTCAGTCTTAAACAGAGCTGTTCCTCTTCTCTAAATACAAAGTTAAAATTACTCATTGAAGCGTTAAGTAACTTACAGTGTTCAGTCTTAAACAGAGCTGTTCCTCTTCTCTAAATACAAAGTTAAAATTACTCATTAAAGCATTAAGTAACTTACAGTGTTCAGTCTTAAACAGAGCTGTTCCTCTTCTCTAAATACAAAGTTAAAACCCGTCCATACTACAATCCATAAATGCTTAATACTTTGTTTAGAGCCTATTGGACACGCCAGTACCAACTTAAACTTCAGAAGACAGCCAAAGAAATGGAAGAAGAGATTAATCAAGATCAGAAGATGTTGGAAAAACTAAATGAAGAGATTGATCAGGAAGCCAAGACAAAGGCTGAGACTAGAATGATTGCCAAGAATGAAATGAAAAGTGCTCTTCGAGAATTACAATTACAAAAGCAGAGGGAGCTGCTCCGACAAAAGGATTATGAACACATGTTTTTGTAAGTAATAATTTTCTTCAATAATTATACAAATATAAAATATGTTATGTGTATATTTTGAATGGATAGGACATTCAGTCAAATCCAGCAATAAATTTTAATTAAATATTGATATTCTACTCAATTGCTGAAGAACCCTTCTAGGTTGACACCTCTGCACTCTATCCTTTTAGTCAGTATTCTCGTTTCACCTCGGCCTTCAGCCTCAATCTGTGACTACAATAAAATTAGCAGGTAAATTGTACTACACAACTACTAAAAGCAACTAAACAAATATTTAGTATTTGTTTTGTTAATTAGTTGTTTTTTAGATTTCTTTAAAATTTATGTAAATCTATTCTTAATGTTGGATCTTTTATGGTACCTTTATTGTATGATTTTCAGCAGTCAACATGCTAACCAGTGTTTTTGTTTAAATCGCAAATTCCGTATTTTGTTCTTTTATTTTGACAAACTCCTTACATTCCCAAACTGTCATCATTATCTAGGTAGTAGTCATAGACCAGTGGGATGAATGTTCATTTTTAGTGTAGTACACGTGTTTTTTTAGATGCAGTATTCTTCCAATTTACTTTGATCACTGCTCTGTCTTCATCAGATCTGCCCTTCTGCTTGTTTCTAAAGCTGATTTTTTACTCATATTTTTGCCAATACCCCTTAATTTTACTGATATACATACATTAGAGCATCGTTATCCAACATTCTGTTTTAACTGACATACTCGTCCTACAAACAACACTAATAAAAATTTTCTGAAAATAATAACAAAAACTGTACCTGGTGATATTTTTTGCTAATCAGTTTGCCGTTTTGTTGCTTACTGTACTTTGTTGAGCGGGGATTGTACCATGTGAGCAGGTTACATACCTTTGTCAATGTGTTATGTGTAAGGTATTTTTAGGGCAGACAGCACTTGATGGGAGGGGGAATAGCTAGTCTTCAGATAAGCAATTAATTAACAATAGCAAATTTTTTCAAAATCTTAAATTCATTTTTTTTTTTAATTACCTTTTGTAACTGTGCATAGTACATTTTTTCAAGTGCCTTACAGTTTAATGTTAATAAATGTTTCCTAATGTGTATTGTAACTGTTGTAGATTGTTACATTTTTGTATCATCTTATTGTACGACTGCAGTATTTAATATTGTACATTAATTTTAATAGGGTAATGTATTAGAATATTTTGTTATTGAAACATTTTAACAATAAATTAATTTTTGTTCTATAAAAACTGAACAAGATTTATTATTTGTACAGTACTGAAATGTAAACACGTAATAAAATTTATGTATTTCCTACCATGTAACAGTTCTAGTTATCCGACGTCATCACTGCCCATTTTACATTGTATAAGTGAGGCTCTATTGAATGTAAATTTGATAGTATATACAGGGTGTCCCAAAAGTCGACGTCCAAACTTCACAGGCTTGTTATATGGATTATTTCCAACAAAAAATGTCCTTTGTGTATTTATCGTATTGTTAATACTTACCGAGCTATTGACTTTTTAAATATTTTTAAAAATATGTGTACTGCAACAGAAAAAAATCATTTTTATGTAAGAAATAATGCACACAGAGCCCTAAAACTTTTACAATATAATTTTAATCAGTGTATTTGCATAATTATACAGTTTTAAGACATTTCGGGATGTCAAAAACAAAAATTAATAGTGTTTAAACTTTATTTTTTTAACTTAAAATAAAGTTACTAATACATTAAAACGGTGACTGCAAATGTATTTTTACCCTAAGCTAATGCCCAAATATCTTAAAAACTTCCCGAATTAATGCAAAATTCAAAAATACTAACACATTAACAAATTCGTTAACTTCTTTAGAGAATTGGTGAATTTTTCTAAATAAGTACACGTTTTTGCGGGCTGGCCACTTGTCCACCCTCGCGTTGCGGCGCTTCTTCGCGAAAGTTTTACGCATAGACAAAGCTAAGAAGTCATTTCAAAAAGGCTAGAGCAATAATGTAACTGCTATTTAAACACACATTTTGTGCTGACGTTTACAATTTTATTAAATAAATAATTGTTAAACCCTTTACATTGATTTATTAAACTTGTTTAGTCTCCTGCAGTACATTACAAATAATCCCACTAATATCAGGGCCCTACAAATAAAATCAGCTATAAATAACACACAAAACAAATCAGCTGTTGTTGTTGGATTAGATGTTTTATTGTTGACCAGATGGGTATTAATAAACATTGAATATTTGATATCAGTGCAAGGTTGAAAATTTTCATTAACAGTCTTTTGTGTGTTGTTTGCTGAAATAATCTATTTTTTTTATTTTACGTTTGTTTTTTAAGTGTTTCAGTTTGTATTATGACATGTGTTACACTGTTAGGGTTTTCCCCTATGAGGAATATTTTTCAAAGACGTGCATTTTTGTTGTATGGTCTTTGTAACGGAAATGCCCATGCTGTTGTAAGGGAATATAAAGTTAGGTATATTAACAGAGAACGATTTCCTGATCATATAGTATTTCTGTATCTGCATAGATCTTATCAGGAGGGTAAGATTCCCGGACGTTTTGAGAGGTTAGGCAGAACCCGTATTAACAATAAATATGATAAATAATTGTAAATATGATGGAAGAAGATCCAACTACAAGTGTCCACCGTTTATCCAAACAGACTGCCATACCAAGTTCATCAGTTCACCAGAGCCTTAAAAGTTACCAGTTATATCCTTATCATATGCAGCGAGTTCAATCTCTTCTACCCACAGATTATGCTAGAAGAGCGCGCTTTTGTAGAGAGATGCTTAGAAGAAATTAAATTTATCCTGGGGTTTTCAATAACATTTTGTGCACTGACGAAAGTTTTGTCAAAAGAACAAAAATGTACAATGATCACAACACACATTATTTGTCATATGAAAACCCTAAAGTAATAAGAAATGATAACTTTCAGCTCTAGTTTGGAATAAACATGTGGGCTGGTATCGTTAAAGGCAAATTAGTTAGGCCATTTGAGTTTCCAGGTAGACTGAATGGAGCAAATTATTTTAACTTTCTGTATAAAAACCTTAGAAAATCCTTGAAGATGTTACATTTGTCATACGTGAAAATATTTGGTTTCAATGTGATGGCACTCCAGCCCATTATTCTCATGAAGTTGGGCTCTATCTGAATGCTGAATTCCAAAATTGTTGGATTGGAAAACGAGGAACCATAGAATGGCCGCCCAGATCATCTGATCTAAACTCCAAGGATTTATTTTTGTGGAGATACTACAGGGAATTGGTGATTTCTTCTGATTTCCATACACAAGAAGAACTAAGACAACGAATAACAGTTACCAACACAATTAAGAATAATAAACAATCCTTTCATTCTCTACGGAGAAATTGTCGTTGTTGTCAGCTTTGTATCAGGGAAGAAGGTCGGAATTTTGAACTTTTATTTCAAATTCCGACCTTCTTCCCTGATAGGTAATAGGTAATAAGTATATTTCAAAAAATGGTACTGTAATTTATTTAATCTATTTCCTTACCACTGTACAGGTGGGCCATTATCCTTATTGCTTTGTTTGCTTGTAACAATTAATTTCACTTAAAAATTCGCCAACTTTAATGTTACTGTATTACACTAAATATTTATAAAATTATTTACTTAATAAAATTATAACGTCAGCACAAAATGTGTGTTTAAATAGCAGTTACATTATTGAAATGACATGTTAGCTTTATCCATGCATAAAACTTCCGCGAAGAAGTGCTGCAACGCAAGCGTGGACAAGTGGCCAGCCCGCAAAAACGTGTACTTATTTAGAAAAATTCACCAATTCTCTAAAGAAGTTAACGAATTTGTTAATGTGTTAGTATTTTTGAATTCTGCATTAATTCGGGAAATTTTTAAGATATTTGGGCATTAGCTTAGGGTAAAAATACATTTGCAGTCACTGTTTGAATTTAATAGTAACTTTGTTTTAAGTTAAAAAAATAAAGTTTAAACACTATTAATTTATGTTTTTAACATTCCGAAATGCCTTAAAACTGTAAAATTATGCAAATACACTGATTAAAATTATACTGTAAAAGTTTTAAGGCTCTGTGTGCATTATTTCTTGCACAAAATTGATTTTTTCTGTTGCAGTACACATATTTTTAAAATATTTAAAAAGTCAATAGCTCGGTAACTGTTAACAATACGATAAATACACAAAGGACATTTTTTGTTGGAAATAATCCATATAACAAGTCTGTGAAGTTTGGACGTCGACTTTTGGGACACCCTCTATATGTTGGGATTGAGAATATGTACTGATGTTGAGTGTTCAGTTATTTAGATTGAATATTTAGACAGTTGAATTTTATTTGATTGTCATACATCTCCTAGCTTAATTATTTGACATTTTGTGGTTATGTGTGAAAGAGGGCTCAATATTTCTATATTTTCCATTTTTTTAAAAATATTTTTAATGATCAATAAAGACATATTTCATTCCATTTGCAATTTGGAGTACAGTTAAATCTTGGTAATCAACAGTTACGGTACTGACAGGGAGTCGGATTAACAAAAATGTTGAATTAGCAAATTTTGATTTCTATAAACGTGTGAATTATCACTTCTAAGAACTACTGCATATACTACAGTTGCTGCTGGTTACCATAATTTGTGATCTTCCAGCTATGGCAGCTACCACACAATATGTAATGTAAATCTATTACATTACATTCATGTTTATGTGTAAAAATCAGGCATATTTATTGAAACTGAAAATGTAAGATCTAATTCAAAATTTGTCATATCACATTTTTAATGTGTTTAATTTGTATTTGTTTTCTTCTAGTGAAGAAGCAAAAAAGGCATGGGAGGTGCAAGAACATAAGTGGCTTAAAGAACAACGAGCTAGAGATTCATTGATGAAAGAGGTTCTTGAAACCATCAAGAAGCAGGTAATTAAATTTACTTAATTTACTGTTTAGGATCAGTATTACTTTGTCAGTATTTAGTGTTAGACAATAGATAGCATTTATTGTGCATTACGTTAGTTACATAAGTAATTTACAAACAGTTACAATGTCAAATAATCGTAAAGACAAAACAATAGTCTTCTATATAGTTCTACTAGTAGCCAATTTTAAACAATGTCAAGCCCCCCATCCCTGAAATATGATGGTAAACTTTGGGTAATTACTAAGGACAGTTTTTGTCATCAAGAAACTTGAATATAGTAGTATGCTTTGTCAAGCAAAATGTTCCTCAATTGCGAAGTAAATTTACAAGTGGTTTATGTTTTTAAATTATCAGGAAGATTGTTATATATTTTAAGACCCATGTAGAGTGGGCTTTTTAGCCTGTGAGTGGGATATTGGATTATGCTTCTGTTTCTTGTATTATATGTATGATTTGGCATGTAATTTTGAAATAAAATTATGATTTTCATAAACCAACTTTGATATTTCAAAAATAAATATTCTTTTTTTACTAAACTTTACTCGCCAGTTCGCATGGCCCTGCAGGCCTGTGCGTGAACTTTATTCAACAAGTGAAGTACTGACCGTTGGCTTAGTGGGGATTTGAACTTTGAACTTTGCCCTCTGCAATCCGAAGCCTTAGCTACTGAGCCACCACACCAGCTCTAATCAAGGGAGTGTAAGCATTTTTAATTTTTTTTAAACAGGTTCGCAGTTGGCTCAAGAATTACAGTGGACAAGTGTTCTTATTATAGACTTTTGAGTTTTGAAAATTTTGTTTGTGTCAGCAGCAGTCCCCCAAAGAATTATAGCTTAGCAAGGAAATGTAATCAAGATCAGCTTTGATGCATAATTTATCTTATTTACTAACAGTTGCATCCATTTTAAAAGCTATTTTGTATTAAGGGGCATTCCTTTAAATTAGACAATCTTATAGTGTAAAATAAATATTTTCTTTTCTATTTTTAACTAAATTATTTTATCTAATCCATCTTAATCTTAATTTATCTTGATTTTGTTTTATTTCATTTTTACATTTGCTATTAATACCATTAGGTAGAGGAAAAGTTGCGGACAAAGTCAGCTGAGAAGGCTCAGGCATTGGAAGAACGAGAGGAACTACTGAGAGATGTAAATGATCTCTATAGGCAGTGCAGCCAACGGGAACAAGAGGTGAAGCTGAGCAAAAATAAGTACTGCAAGGAGTTAGACAATCAGGTAATTTCACTAAGATTACTTAAAATTAAAACATTTTTGCTGAGCTTTTAGACCTCAAAATATCTTTACAAAAAAAAAAAAAATAAGTTTTGTATCAATTATTTATTTATTTTTTTTTTTTTTAACATCTTCAAAGATCTTAAAAGGAAAAGAAAAATAAGTCTGTTATCCTAATTAAGTGGAGATTTCAGTCTGATCTCTAATAATAATAATTAATTCTGACGCATGCAATACAATGTAAAAATTGTCTAATGCAATAAAGATTATTATTGTTATTATAACAAATTACCTGACATTATAAAAGTATATCATGGAGTACACCAAGGAACTGTCTTGGTGCCAATGTTATTATTTATACTAATGATTGTTCTTCCATTTTTTTTTTTTTTTTCAATGATTTTGTAAAAAGCTATATTTTTGCTGAAGATATTGCTTTAAACTTTCAAATTTAACTTCATTGCTTACATACATTTTACAAATCATTAATACAGAAAAAGTTTCTAACTGAAGTACTGCAAATAATCTCAGTTTGAACAAATCTAAAATTCAAGATTTTGATTTATCCTTCAAGCATAATCATTAGTTGATTACAGCCAACTTCCAAATAAGCTCTAGATTTAATTGAGATGATCGTGGGGATTCTATAGCAAAAAATATTTCCAAAAGCATCTTTATGCTGTTCATGCTCAAGTTTCTCTGAGCAAGTTTCGAGAACTATAATACTATGTTTTGAGAACTGTTAATTTTTCTCATATTCATAGCCATTTTTCATAGTATAATATGGGGGTCGTTGTCATTCATTTGCTAACAGAATCTTTTTTGTAGAAAAAAAACATGTTGCCTGATAAACGTAAGGTTGTACAAAAAATAAAAAACTTAATGCTCTGCAAACAATGTATCTCTCGACTCTATCACAGTCTTTTTTCCTCACATCTATTTGAATATTAGTAATAATTTATAAGCAGTAAAAAGTTACTGAATATTCCAAAAAGGGACGAATTTTCAAGGATGGGTACATTAAAAATAAATATGTTTGTATTATGGGAATGATGTTGGAGCCAATATACTAGCGGTTACAGGGTAATTCCTGTCAACCTTCAGCATTTTGTATGATGGGAGTGGAGTGATAAGTTGTTATTAAATTTTAATTTTGTTGCAGGTTAAAGAAAAAACTACCGAAAAAGCCAAGATGGCATTTGAAGAATCTTTAATAGAAAAACAGCATGAAGAGGCAGAAAAAGAGGATGAGCAGAGACTGGCCATGGAAATAGAAAAAATGAAACTCAACAACAAAAATTATAAACCACAAGTAAGACTCAGATAAAGGGTTTATTTTTAACTCAAAAGTTCAGTGGACTCGTGACTATCTGGATCAATGTGGTGGTGAACGGTCTTATACGATGATGCAGACGTCAATGATACTTAAGAGGGCTCTAAAGGGAAAGAAAATGTAGAAGTCATGCGACACTGGCAGGAGAAGTTGGAACTACGTCCAGTTTTTTTAGGCGATGAAGTTTACTCCGCCAGACAGAATACAATGTAGTTATTTAATCATTTCCTGTATAGTAAGTTTTCGTAGTATTTTCAACCGGAAATCCCAATTATCCCTCCCTTCCACCTGCTGCCTCCTCAGTTGGCTACGCCCGACCTTCTCTTTCTGAATGTATGTTGAGCAGAAAGGCCAATTCTTTTCAACAATTGTCAATTTGGCAGTCAGTACCGGTATTGCTGCTGTATTTTATTTCTTAAAATGTTTTTGTCATTTTGTTTTGGTAAAAAATAGTAATATTTGTTTAGAAAAGTAGACTTTTACAGTGAAATCAAATTATTCACTGATAAAATTGGGGGTCTACTAAAATATTGAGTTTCTACTTGAAACGATTTCCAAAATCATAATTCTTGTTAAAATCTTGTTATTCTCAAAACAGAGTTAAAATTTAACATAGTTAGGCACAGGCTTACCATACGTATATTCTACAATTGAAGAGTTTGATTTATAAACATAAAGATACGCTTTACTAAAAACTGAGTAAATTACGTTACAAAGCATGGTTTTTGTAAATATTTCTTAAAGCTGTTGGATTGTGCTCTAAATATTGGTTTTTTTGTGGTAAAATATTTAATAAAAGGCATCAATTTGAAAAAATTGTATTTCGTATCTTGTTATGTTAGCGCTAAATACTTATTTGCCAATTAATGTATTTGTCGTTTATAGGATATGATTTTATTGCGTAAATTAAAGCTGATGTTAAAACATATTTAGAAACAAATTAATGTTATTCTTAATTAATATATATATAAAAAAATTCTTGAAAAATAAATTGATAATAAATAATTACATTTAAATAACCAATTACCAGAATATTAAAATATATAGATACATGAGTTGACTGAGTAAGTCGCAATTTTATAGTCACTATTATTTGTTAGTAATAAATCTTTCAAGAACAGTTACATACATTCAAAACGTGACCAACATGGGTTGTAACAGTTACCTTGGGTACCACCCGTGATTAACTTGGGTAGTATCTGTGATTATTTTGCGTAGAACCTATGGTCAACTTGGGTAGTACCTGTGATTACCTTGAGTAGCACCCATGGTCAACTTGGGTAGTCACCCGTAATTACCTCGATTATAAAACGTGGTTGACATGGCTAGCCACTCGTGACTACCTTGAGGAGGACGCGTGGTCAATATGTGGGATTGTCTTTGGTAGCACCCATGGTCAACTTAGATAGTAATTGTGATTTTTTTGGGTAGGATAGGATCTGTGGTAGACAGGGCTTGAAAAGTCACCTGTGATTACCTTGAGTAGACCCTGTGGTCAACTTAGGACATGTAATTATCTTAGGTAATATGCGGTCAATATGGGTAGTACCTGTGATTACTTTATGTAGGACCGGTGGTGAACGTGGTCAACGTAAGTAGCCCCGGTGGTCAACGTGAGTACTACATGTGATTATCTTTGGTAGGATCCGTGGCCAACTTGAGTAGCCACCTATGTTTACCTTGTGTAATACGCGTGGTCAACTTAGATAGTACATGTGACTATTTTGGGTAGCACTCGTGGTCAATTTAGGTAGCCACCCATAATACCAGTAATCATTTTGAGTAGTACCTGTGATTGACTTTGGTAGTTCCCATGATCAACATGAGAAGTACCTGTGATTACCTTGAGTAGTACTCTTGGTCCTCTATGGTAATATATCTCTGATTACCTTGGGTAGCACCGCCATTGATAATTTTGCGTATTATATGTGATTTGGGTAGCTCCCATTGTCAACTTGGATAGAATTTGTGATTACCTTGAGTATAACCCGTGGTCAACTTGGTTACTATCTGTGATTAATCTTGGGCAGCGCCCTTGGTTAACTTGGGTAGTAACTGTAATTACCTTGTGTATTACCAGTGATCATTTTGGGTAGTATCTGTCATTACCTTTGGTAGCTTCCATGGTTAACTTCGATAGCACATGTGTTTACCTTTGGTAGCACCCATGATCAACTTAGGTAGTCACACCTCATTACCTTAGGTAGTACTCGTGGTCAACTTAGATAGGACCACAGATTGTAGGATCCTTTGTGACTTGGGAAGCCACTCATGATTACCTTGAGTAGAGCTTGTGGGCAACTTAGGTAGGAGCTGTAATTATTTTAGGTAGAACACGCGGTAAATTTGAGTAGCCACCCATAATTACGGTGGTGAACTTGGGTAATGCCTGTGATTACCTTGGGTAAGACCCGTGGTCAACGTGAGTAGCCATCCCTGATTATCTTGGGTAGCATCCATGATAAAACTGAGTAGCCACTCATGATAACCTCGGGTAGCACCCGTGGACAACATGGGTAGTACCTATGATTACTTTAAGTAGCACAGGTGGTCAACATGGGTAGTACCTGTGAATACTTTGGGTAGGACCCGTGGTCAACTTGAGTAGCCACCGCTTATTAAATTTGGTAGCACTTGTTGTCAACTTGAGTAGCCATTAGTGGAGAACCCGTAATTAATTTGAGTAGCCACGCCTAACTAACTTAGGTAGTACCTGTAGTGAACTTGAGTAGCACCCGTGGTCAACTTGGGTAGTACCTTCGATTATCTTAGGTTACATTAATCGAACAACTAACCTCTGTAGGCAAGTGTTCATAAGTTACTGTACTATACATCCCAGTCCTGTATTTATCCCTGTCTCTTCTGTTATGCTTATGCACGTCTCGCCCCCGAACTAGTGCTTTTTGCGGTACTAAACAGTATTGGTTCAAAAATGTAGAGGCTAGGGAATGTTAGAATGTTGAATTCCTTAAAAAAAGGGCTTGCAGGAATCTCTGTATCCAACTTTAGCATCAAGCAGATTGCCTTTTCTTGTAGTCTAAAAACTCTTAACAATAATTATTGATTCTTTGATCCTGATCGCCATAGACAAGGTGGGGATATATCAAACCATAATATGCCATCATCAGTATCTGAGTAGGGCAGTATTTAGCTAGGGATCTCAGGCCTGATGATAATTTCACCCACCCGCCCATCCATACATATACAGTGGTATTGATCCACCCACTTACACATGTACCGTAGTACTGACCCACCCGCTCACCCATACACGTAAAGTGGTATTGACAACAACAACGAGTATACAAACGAGTATATACCTAGTCTTGTCTGGTAGAATATGTGATTACCTCGGGAAGCATCCGTGATCAACTTAAGTGGCCACACTTGGGTAATATCAATGATCAATTTGATTAGGACCTTTTATTGATTTGGGTAGCTCCCATGGCCAACTTTTATAGCATCTGATTACCTTTGGTAACAGCCATGGTCAATTTAGGTAGACACACCTAAATTACCTTGGGTAGTATCCGTGGTCAACTTAGGTAGTACCTGTGATTACGTTAGGGATTACTTTTAATCAACTTAGGTATTATCAGTAATTGCTTTGAATAGCACCAGTGGTCAAATCGAGGGTAATAAGTGTGATTATCTTGGGTAGCACCCATGGTCAACTCGGATAGTACCTGTGATTACTTTGCGTAGGACACGTGGTCAACTTGAGAAGCCACCTGTGATTATCTTGAGTAGAGCCTGTGGTCAACTTAGGTAGGACCTCTAATAATCTTAGGTAGAACACGATCAATTTAGGTAGCCGCCCATAATTACTTTGAGTAGCTACCTTGGTGAACTGAACTTTTGTAATTACCAGTGATTACGTTGGTTAGCACCTGTGGTTTACTTGACCCATTACTGACTGACTGACTAGCCACGAGTGCTAGCCAAGTCCATGACGGTGGATGGCCAAGTTTATTACGGGTACTACACGAGTTGATCATTAGTGTTAGCCATGTTGATCACGAGTGCTAGCCAAGTCCATCACGATGACTACTCAAGTTGATCAGTGTGGCTGATACAACTGAGCTGCCCAATTAGGTCAGTGGATACTCAAGTAATTAAAAGTGCATTAAATTAATACAAAACCAAACTGAGCAGAACATCTTATTTGAGCAATTTAATAATAGCTTAACAATTTTATGTCAATACACAAGTGAACGTTACACAATGCAAATTTCATACAGTATAATACTTATACTGTATTTATAAAAAATAAGTGCAATGTTCAGTTTATATTAATATTGTATTAAATTCATTTACCAACACGTACTATGCTAATTAAGAAAACTTTTTTAAATTCGTATTTTATTATTTTTCTTCACATTGCACAATGTTTAAATATCACTTATTTCAAGTTTTACCGTCCTAAGTCTTCTCATTGGCTGTTCAACGGAAGACACCGGTGGTACGAGGTTCCCAAACTCTACCTCGCCCCATGACTTCAAAGTTCTCAAAAGGATTGCCGCTCCGACCCGCCCTGTCCCCCGGCTGTCATATTTTCTGTCCTTGTTACCGTTTAGGAAAAATATATGCTTTGAAGTTACCTTCTTATGAAAATAAAAATAAATGACCTAGCATCTTTCCTACCTCAACATTAAAGAACTATAATAAATTATTAGTTACGAGTTAACATTACTGTATTTATATTTTAAAAATAAAATAAAAGTCAATAGAGACAGTGACTTAGAATTAATTATTGCTTTGATCAAGCCGGAATCATTGAATTAATATTTTTACTGTACACATTCGTTAATGTATTTTATATGATTTATTTCATAGACATGTTCTTAGATGATTATTATAGTATTTGTCATGCCATAATAAATATTGTCACTGTCATTACGAATAAACGTTTTATGCTTTACTTTGTGGTTAGATTATATCAGGAACCACATGGAAACGCACATTTTAATTTAAACGAAATAAGCCATACAAAAGTAAATAGACTAACTCTTAGTTAGAAAATCAGTATGTAAAATAATACTGATATCAGTCGTCATAGGCCTACATCGATGTTAAGTTAAATGAAGAAAGGTTTTATGAATGAAGTAGTAAAATCCATCCGCGACTAAGAAGTTCAGGTTTTCGCCACTTGGATCTCACGAATCACAGCTTTTTTAGCAATAAATTACCATGCAGGCTTTTGCGCGGTCCTATATTGTGGCTAAAGCTTTACAGATATCGATCTGAAACCAAAACTAAACTGGAACTAGATAAATTTCTGACTAAAATCGCTTTTTAAAATTTCGATAACAGCTCCAGTTTTATTGTGGCACTAGTTTGAATATTGGGTAACTTCAATAACCTATAACTTCAAAATGAAGGAGAATTCGAAAATTTTAAAAAGCGATTTGAGTCAAAAATGTCTATCTTTAAATAGATACTTCATTTATAATTTTACGACAGAAAATAAAGGCAGTATCTTGGACCGCGCAAAGCAGTTTTTACGCTTCTCAGCGCGGGGTTTAGAGCCCTCTTTCGTTATGGGTATTAGATTATGTCTTTAATTTCATAATTAATTAATGTTACTATGTTGATTCTGTACATAAAGTTGATAACCTAATGCTAAAATGTAGGCTATGATATTTACTACACTACTTATAAACTCATGATAAATAAAGACTTGTATGTAAATTTTGTAATCACTTACAGTGCTTGATCCCACTCCTAATTCTGAAGCAATTGTTTTGGCAGACTCTAACTCTTCTATGCAGGTTTTGTACCAAATTTGTTTTCTTGTTTAATTCTTCTACTACTATGAGTTTGTATTTATTTTAGTTTATTGTGTTGTGTTCATATTCTGTGTACATACATAGGTAGTTACACTTTGGTATTCAGCTGGGTCACTGAACTACAAATAACATTGTGCGTGAAACGTGGTGTCCATTGCAACATTCTATAAATACAGAAAGGGCGGTAAGTATAATATTAAGCACAATAAAAGGATCCTTAATTGAACGTGTCTTCATTTGCAGCACATGTTTACCACTATACTCTTGTCATACCTTTAGCAGTGCAAACCTACCTTGTTTTACTGCTTGAGAAATAAACCACCTTTATTGTTGTATCGGATCTGGTTAGGATGGGTTCCGAATAGTTGCGAAGCCACTGTATCAGTGTTTTTCAAATTTATATAGCCTGATAAAGATTAGTCCATGAAGCATTCTAGAGGTTTTTATTCAGTACATTCTCAGTTACGTTTGTTTTACCTTAGTTTTTTTTATCTACCACTTAAAAGTTGGTTATGATATATTTTTAAGTCATAAATGTAATACAGTACTTCGTCTGCAATATATAACATTGTTTAGTATTTTTAACTAAAATTTTGATTTAAATTGCTTTTCTCTATAATCCTTCATTATTATGCAATAATATTATTTGATTAATTTCTATCAAAACATTTTCTTGTATATTGACAAGGTTGTTTTCATATGTTTTTCAACAGAAAAACTAAAACAATCTAAGCATCTCTATTGTTACAATTGTTACTTTATTGTTCTATGTTTTGTGAGCTTCAAGTGGGTTAAAGAAATTTACTTTACCATTTTACAAGTCGTTATTCTAACAAAATAGGAGATATAGGTCATCAGCAAACTTACCTAAGAAGACAAGTCGACTAACACAAAGAAGAAGAAGAAAAAATACGGACTACACATAATACACATTTTGTAGCGATTAAGTGCCCTCTTTCTATATTAGTCAACATATATCAGGAACAACCTGAATAATTTTTTTATTATTTGTATTTATAAATAAACCAAAGGCCATGACACTAACCAGATGAACTCTCAAATGTTCAAAACGGCCTTCAGGCCCAAACATTCAACACTTGAGAAATGCGGTTTACTGGCTAAGTGTTAGTTTAGTTACACAGTCAATAATATAACGCTGTTTTCAGCACCCTTAAAAACCAGTCATTATTGCTGTTGAAAAAAATCTAGGTAGTGAAACCTGACCATTGGATCACAGACTCCAAAGTATGAGCAAGCAAATGGATCTCTTGATCAAAAGATATACTCTGGAACTCTTAGACCAGTAGTCTCCACTGAACCAGTGTGACCATGAAGCACTTTGTAAAAAAATTGCAGGTCAGTCACAGCTCGTCAAGCCAATAAGGTTGGTTTAGTCAGTTCTGCAAGAGTTTCCAAACCTCATCAAGCTCAGGAAACTTCTACTCCATCCATGAGAGGAATATCCTCGGGAAGGCCTCGACAGCTGCATTTGTGTACAATCGGTCTCTATTTCATATACAAGGGTCGTCCAGAAAGTAAAGAACGATTGTGCATCACGTGCGGCGCCGATCCCCCACCACTGCGACTGCGTACAAGCTAGTTACCTCTGGCTGTCCGGTCAGTCTGAGCCGAGTTTCGTTCCTTTGCGGTCACACGTCTTTGCTCTGTAAACTTTCAAAATGGCGGCGCCCATTGAAAATCCCGCGAAGTGCGCAGTGTCATTCAGTTTTTGAATGCTCAAAATGTTCGGCCTATCGAAATTTATAGGCAAATAAACATTGTTTATGGTGAGAATGAAATGAACGAATCTTCAGTGAGGAAATGGTGTATTATGTTCAACCAAAGAAGAACCAATGTGCACGATGAAGAACGTATTGGGAGGCCATCACTTGTGACTGACGAATTGAAGGAAAAAGTTGACGACAAATTTCAGGAAAACCGGCGATTCACTTTAACCACTTTAAAAGATGCTATTCCAGACGTTTCTTCATCCCTCTTACATGAAATTGTGACTGAGCATCTTGGGTATAAAAAAATGTACACTCAGTGGGTTCCAAAGTTTCTCACAGAAGTTCACAAGACTAAACGAATGGGAGCAGCCCTTGAACTTCTTACCCGATATGATAGTGATGGTGAACAATTTCTCGATCATATTGTGACCGGAGATGAAACTTGGGTTTCGTACAAAACTCCGGAAACACAGCAACAATCCATTGGGTTGACATCATTCACACTCGCCCTCGAAACCCGTAAAAGAAAAATCGAATCTGAACACAAGAAAATTTATAGCAACTGTTTTTTGGGACCGCAAAGGTTTAATCCATGTCAAGTTTTTACCAAGGAGAAAAACGATAAATTCATAAGCCTATTGCGAAACCCTTCAAAGACTCAGACGTGCAATACAGAACAAAAGACATGGCATGTTGTCAAAAAAAGTGTTTTTAATCCACGACAATGCTCGGCCCCATGCATCGGTATGAACCCAGCAAGAACTTCAAGGTCTAAAGTGGGACATTTTTTGACACCCTCCCTATAGTCCGGACCTTGCGCCTTCAGTTTACCATCTGTTCCCGAAACTGAAAACATTCTTGGGTGGGAAGCAGTTTGGAAACGATGAAGAACTGAAAGAAGAAGTGACATCCTGGCTCAGATCATTGGTGGCTGAAGAGTATAACACGGGCATTGAAAAACTGATTATTCGGTACAATAAATGCCTTGACAACCAAGGCAACTACATTGAGAAGTAGACTAGGTTACTGTGAGTATGTAAATAAAGTTCTGTGTTGTTATCTTTCATTTTTATTTTTTTATACCAAAAACGTTCTTTATTTTCTGGACGACCCTCGTAAGAGTGGCATACTCAAGGTGACTGTGGACCAAGGACTTGTACAGTATTAAACAAGCGTGCTTATCGTTGAAATACCTGGCGATCCACATGACAAGACCTAAGTTCCTCTTAGCTTTTACGATACAACACAGTTTACGTGTTCAGAGAAGATTAAGTCTACAAGGATGCCAAGATTGCCACTTTGGATTCTACAGCCACTAATGTCATAATAGAAGAATGCCGGGGTAGTTTTACATATGAACAAAACCACCGCTGTTTTGCTAAGGTTGAACGACATATAATTAATTGTCTAGTCCACCTCAGATCCGAATAGATACAAGATTGAAGAACCAGATGGTATTTTGTATTAGAAATCCGCATAGATATTTTAATATTGTCAGCATAGAGCTGAACTGCACAGTTCAGTAAATATGTAGTGACATTATTAAATAACAAGAAAAACAAAGGTCCCTAGTTAAACTCTTGTGGTACTCCTGAACTGGCAACAAAGTTCTCTAAATAAATACCACCAAATCGCACTTTAACACGTTGACTGCCAGCGTAGATAATTTATTGTGTAATTCTGAGGGCGCCATGGTAAAACTAATATGTCCGCCTGACGCCATGAGGGCCACCAGTAGCCCATGTCATACGTGCCGCTGTACGCCATGTGGGCCACCGGTGGCCCCCGCGTCTTTTATAAATCAAACACAAATTTTAGCGCCATTTTTAGTATTACGTAATTTTTAATGATATATTCTGAAAGCTCATAAAATGTGATAGAAAACGGTCCTCTGGTTTTTAAATAAAGCAACCCTAAATAAGTTTTTATATATTTGAACTAGTTTTTACGACATTTAGACAGACTAGTTTCTGTCACAAAAAGAATCAATGTCACTTACTAAACACCTAACCTCAAAATTTGATCAGTGCGCGGGAAGAAAATATAAACATCACAACAAAACAGCTAAAACATAATATCATATGGCATATGTAAACTTTCGCCCCCACGCCATGAGGGCCACCGGTGTACCTCATCAATAATTTCACAAAATGGCGGCAAAGGACCTGATGTCGGCTATTTCTGTACTCGAGGGGTCATTTCCGGTTGCATGTAACACAGAACTCGGAACAATGAATATTGGACTACTGTAGAAACAGCTGTGGCGCCAGGCTGAAATCTAGTGAGGGCCACCGGTGGCCCTCATGGCATGAGCTAAATTTGTTGTGTGGGCCACTGGTGGTCCTCATGGCAGTCAATGTGTTGAATGACCTATTCAAGTGGTAAGATTTTATGCACTGAATTAGGTCCGGTAAGAATCCAAAGGAAGGGAGCTTTTTTAAAAATACATGGTGAGGAAGCTTGTCAAACGCCTTCTGAAAATCTAAGTAAATGGTATCAACGTGTTCTCGATGCTCGCCGCAGGACCAGTGACTGCAAGAAACCAGGACAAATTTGTAACAGTCGAATGATCTATCATGAAGCCATGCTGATGAGGAGAGATAATATGTTAGATGAGATAATATTTCAATAGTAACAAGACAGGAGGACTTATCTGTGTATATAAAGTAGTTAAGTGTGTTGGCTCTTGAAACATGCATAGTGGCGACGGTCTATACGGGCCTGGAAAAACTGTTGTCATAGTTGTGTTATAACCATAGTAACATTGATACAAATTACTTCAAAGGTTGGTCAAGTCATCATAGTAATGTTTATTCAGATTATTATAAACATCATAGAGAAAAAATAAACGGAGGTCGCTTTTCTATGGCTACAGTGAATGCCTTAGTGGCAGTTATAAGTAGATTACAACTAATGTACATCTTTATAAATCTCAAATATAAAGATAATTATTACGTTTATACTGGAAGATTTGGGGGGACTGACAAAGTGCCGGCCCTGCTATCCGCACTTCAAACTGGGGAAATAACTACTCGACACACTAACTCTACACACATTTTAGCGCACTATTGGATAAAACCTCTGTTTATTTATTCTCTGTGTTAAAACTGAATGCAGAAAGTTGTGGAATTGAAAACTGTAGCCAATTGACTTGCTTATGAACTAATTTAAAAAAATTTTCTAAGTAATGATATCAAATTTTATTGAATGAATGTTTGTATTTTTTAATATATTATTCTTGTTAAGTAAAATAAAAACTCACAAAAAATATTTTGCAGGATTTCCGCCGCCAGAGAGTGCTGTGGTGGTGATGTCCATTCCAGTTCCTTGTATCAGCCCACCAAGTGAAACGGATCATTGCAATTTAAGTTTATTTTTTTGTTAAGGACAAAGTGCATTAAGTTTTTATAGTGCAGTTCTGCATCTAGAATGTTTCAGAAATTGGCAAGAATAGGTTTTGTTGCCTAATCTAAAAAATCAAAAGTAAAGAAATAGTTATATAAATACATATTATCTGAGGCAAGTAACTAAAAGTAACTATTCTGGTTTTTGTTACATTATCAATACAACAAAAATAAGAAATGTATATTTATTGCACTGTATCTAAAGACCTGTAAACACTATCCCATATGTTTATTAATATATACTATCTGACTTTAGAAATAACATGTAAATCTCACTCACTGTCAAATTTATGCAATATGCATACAAATTTTCTGTAAATATCAAGTATTTACAATAAACTATAACCATCAACTAGTACCAAAAGTAAGAATAAAACAATTATTAGACAGCAGATCAAACACATGGTTTCGAGATTTACTGAGAACTACAATGACTGAGATTGATTGTGAAATGGTGAACAGTCAGTCGAAAATTACAACTGTTTTGATTCCTCCTACAACCAAGTTGACACTTTTAAAACTGTTAACAGTCAAGGACAACTTAAGAATCAATTAAAAATAAGACTCAAGAGGGCCGCAACAGCTAAGCTATACTATTTTGGTTATGTTACCGCAGTCGCATACGCCCATATTTTATGTGGCCACCAGCCACCGTCATGACAGGTGAGACTGTATTAATCATGAAGTTAATTAATGCTAATATAGAATCAGTAATATTCAGAAATTCCCTTTTTTGCAGTATTCTAAGGAAACTAGGAGTATCGATTTCTTAGTATTTAATTTATACACCTTTACATTTATGGTCTCAATATAGTGCAATATGTTTTTTAATCATAGGCTAGGATTAGAAAAATAAATGACCAAGTAATTTATTATTATCTTACAGAATAACTGGCAAATGTTGATTTTGATATAGTCATAAATTACCTAAAAATGTCACTTTGTAAAGTCACAATTTTGTAAAGAGCAGATTTGTATACTCCATAAAATAAACTATCAATTGATTTAAATTGTTTTATTCTTTCTAAATGTAGAGAGAGAAGAATTAACAGTTATCTTTCAATGCCAAATTTGTCATTTTTATGGTTTTCTATTACATTCTAGTTTTTAGTGATTGATTTATCAATTAATTGATGTTATATCTAATTTGATTGATTATTGAAATTATTTAGAAATCTTTTAAGATAGTTGTTTTAAGCATACAGTTGTAATAAGTTACCAAAGTAATAATATTTTTGGAAAAGTACCTTAATTTTGTTCCCCAAGTCGCATTTCTAAAGTCGGTCTATTTACATTTTTACTCTGTAGTTGATGCTATTTGTTATCATTAAATGAAGTATTTTTAGACATTTTTAAAATGTAAAAATAATCAATTTCAACTTAAACGTATTTCTTTGTGAATCTTTCTGGTTTGAGGATGGTAAGCTTGGTTTACCGAAATCGATCACCATCGTAAAGTTCTTATATTATTTAAAAATTTGTTTTATGTGGGATTCGCCTTTTCTTAGTGAAAATTTTAAATGATTTTCAATTTATCTGTCTTGGGTGCTTGCCCCTTTTGCTTTCTAGATCCAGCACTGTACATATATATATTTTTATTTTAGTGGGCTATTATTTATAATAATAGCCGTTGTTTACCAGTGATATTTATTTTCTTGTAAAGATTTATGACGAACTTATTTAGTGTATAGCATGAATTATTGTAAACTGTATTAAGTAATGCACAATTATTTACTGATAGTTTAGCTTATCTAAATCTGTGTAAGACTTAAAGTGCCTTTGGATAATCATTTCTAATAAAATTGATAACGTCTACCTCTAATAGGAACAGGACAACTTCTTAGCAAAATAGAAAGATTGTCACAAATTGTTTTGTTTATATGTCAATAAAAAATGTCAGACATATACTATAGTTGTATGATAGAATTACCTATCAATGTTGCAAAGTCAATTAATTTCACTTGCTCATTTAAAATATTGCCAATAGCTGAGATGCTACTTTTGCTGTAGTACGAAAGCATATTTTAGGTATTAAAATTAGCCAAAGTGCCTTATTGTATCTAGTCGATCCTATACGTAAGTCTGCATGGAAATGCATTTTTAGTGAACGCTGCCATCTTTTTAGTGTTGCAATAATATTGTTTGATTTTTATATAACTACTTGGAAATAATGTCATTTTGACAAAATATATACTATACATACCATACAGGGCACCTGTCTCAAATGTCTAGCAAGTCGATGGCTTACTACAGAGGCTTGGTCTGAACGTTATACCCACTAAATGGACCAAAAAAATTCAATGAAATTATTTTCAACTATGTGGAATTTCGCTGCGTAACCAAATCAGAGAGTCCCACGTATTTATGCCCCAAACACTATTGTAAAGAAAAACAAACATTTTCTTTGTTCCTTTTAAAATGGTGGCCTGAATTCTACTGAAAAAAATGGGGTTTATGTGTTTCTTACCATACCTATATCAAGAGCCCATTCTGAAATAAAATATTTGTTGGGATACTTAGTGACACAACCTTTAAAATGATACCAAACGTGGCAATATTCTAAAAAGTTCTACTACCCCTAAACGATTGTATTTTTGTTAATATGGAAATACCATACTTGGGATTAACGATTAAAAATAATTAACAATTAAATTTAATCGTTACTTTTTCTATTAACTTTTTAATTTATTTGTTAGTTTTGGTAATGTTTAACTTCTAAATTTAACACATTCGATGCTGAAAAAATAACTTAAAAACATGTAAAAATCGTCAGATGCTAAAATAATATTTTGAACCAAAACAATACCTTATATAGTCAGGAAACAGGGTTGATACACCAAATCCAGTTTATGGCCTCAATTCTGGTAGATCGGGGCTTCCGAAGTGATCGTCCGCCGGTGATCGAGCCGCACATCGCAACGAAACCCATCCTCGCCGCGAGACGCCTGCCGTCATTAGAACAGTGACAATAGTTATAAACACAACTCGATACATCACAATTATATACACACACTCTATTTACATATATTTACAGCCCATCCATCCATCCAGTACACATTGTCTTTTGTAGCCAACTGGCTCAAAATGACGCGATCCACGAACGAAAAACACTGAAACGTGACGCGAGAAACAGGCTATAATGCGGCGCAAATCCGACCCTTCTAAGGTAAGTGGCTAGGCCACACTGAAGCCTACAAGCCAGCATTGCTCCGTCGACTAGTTGAAAATTTGGCTAACGGTGAAGTAACTCAGTTAGTTTTTCAAATGTGATAAAAGGTGCCATTTGGTCCGAGAAATGTGGACTGGGGAGAAAGTATCTAAAACTCAGGTCAAAGACCGATTGTTTTCCTCATCCCCCAATTGTCAGCGACAAGCAAGGTCACTGTTTTGAAGACGCACCCCCTCCCCTTTACTCACGTTTTACTGCCTTATAAATAAAAAAAGGCGGACCAAACGAGTATACCATTGTCGTGGGATTGACTTGTGTCCCTGGGGTGATCATTTCAGTTGACTAGTTTATGTTTAGGGATAAAGTTGAGATAGTCATTTAGTTATCTTGTTTTAAATCAACGTGTAGGGCCTAAGCTTGTTTATCTTTCATAAACTCTAATACTGTAATTTTACCTGTTTACCCATCTATCTGTATAATTAATTAGGAAAATCAGTTGCATTTTGACGTTAATGCTGTCAATACTTGATTAATTGATCATTTAGCTAAATTGTCCTGTTCAAAAGTAGTCGGGAAAAACCATTTAAATGGTTAATCAAACCAACATTTCCTCAAACGTTTACTTTATTTTAAATTAGGCTTACTAGGTAAAATCAATCCATTATATGATACCACACAACAGATTATAGAGTATTAACTTTAACTTTATTCAGTTAAAATAAATCATTAACTTTCCCAAGTATGGGAAATACCATTAACTGAAAAATTTTAAATTATAAGGTATTTCGGGCATAAATACCTTTTAACCGATTTACCACATGACTCATACTTACGTTTGAATTTTTTTAGATTCGAACGTTGGATCCACTGTTTTGGGGACACAGCAAAATTCCACAGAGTTGAAAAATTATTTCACTGAATTTTTTTAGGTCGATTTAGTAAGGTAAAAATTTAAACCAAGCCCCTGTATAAAATAGTATACATCTTTCATTGATAAAAATATCATAAAACACTAAAATAAAATTAAAAATCTTTGAGGATATTAGTTACCTATGAGCTATATTCCTCAGGTGGGACCAACGGAGAATCTCAGAAAAGTTCCTCGTAGTATTTATTTTTTTGTTAAGTAGATTTATTTATGTTTACTGTTTTTCCTTTGGTTCTGTTTGTATGACTAGTATGGTTTTAAGTTTTAACAACTTATTAGATGGTTTTAAGAGGATTTTATTTGAACCAATTTAGAACTTTGGAGATTTGTTTTTGATGAACTTTGGAGATAAAGAAGAGTTTTTAATTTTGTTTATAAGCGAAGAACAATTATATTGTAATATATTAGTTTCTAAATGATAGCATTTATGTTTAAGCTATGTTAGCATATTTATTTACAATCCTTTTCATCCATATACACTTAAGAAGGAACGTGTTATTAAAAACGCACGGCTTACATGATAAATAGCAAGCTATTTTATAACTTTT